>PVJX010000900.1:0-196512 GCA_004027295.1 Dolichotis patagonum
TAGGAGTGGAGCCAGGATGTGATGTAATGGCAAGAAGAAAGTGTGTCTCTCTCTTGCAGGTTTCCACCTTGCTGTTTGCAGCCACCATGAACTGCGGCCTCGCCATGCTACCCTGCCTTGGAGCCAACTGAGTATGGACTGAAACCTCCAAAAACTGTAAGAAATAAACCTTTCCTTTCCCAACTTTGGGCATCAGGTATTTTGTCTCAGCAACGAGTGAAAAGTAACCAAGACAGAATTTGGTACCGAGGAGTGGGGTCATTGCTGTGACTATACCTGACCATGTTTTTCTAGAGGCTTTGGAAATGGCTTGTGAGCAGAGTTTGGAAAGGTTCAGAATTGTCACCTGGATACATAGAGTTGGAGCAGCTGAGGCTGTTCTGTAGAGAAGATTCTGGTCAGAGCTCAGGAGACCAGAAGGCTGACAGAAAGCCTGATAGTAAAGACAAGGCTTGCAAGGTTTCTGCTGGGAAGGAAGACTGTATTGGTTGTTGGACTCCCTATGATGTGTGTTATGGCTTGGCAGAAAGTTTTTCTGCATTTTGCTCATGCCCAGAGACTTTGCGTGAGACTGAGATTAAGGGTAATGGACTGATTAATCTGGCAAAGGAAATTTCAAGGCAGTCAAGTGTTGAGGCTGTTGCATGGCTATTGTTGGGGGCTTTTAGCCAGATCTATGTTGCAAATCAAGAGCAAAAAGCCCAGCAGGATAATTTAAAACACTGTGAGTTTGGCCAGAAGGAAAACTCCAATAAAGCTGTGGATTATAAAGATAGTGTTGAGACTTTGATTTCTGAGAAGAAACAGAGATAAGAAAGATGGCCATCGGGCATCCCAGGAAGCAGCGGGTCTCCACCCTTTGCAGTCCCAAAACTGCAAAAGTTTAAGAATTTTCTCAGATGAGAAAGCTTCAGAGCATTGTGCTCCAGAATGGCACGGGAGGCCACATGAGGTTCCAGAATTGTGGCAACATAGAAAAGCTTTTCTTCACAATCAGGTAAACAGAGCCCAGCAATCCAGGCACTGGACCCCTACAGCCAAGAGAGAGAAAAGCCTGGCTACTGCTCCAGCTGGCAGCAAGCCTTGGCAGCATCCACATGGTGCTGATTTTAGGAGCAAGGATAATGCACAAATTCTGAAGGTAAGAAGTCTTCCACCTCAATTGCAAAGGGCCTGGGAGGCCAAGCAGTGTGCCCCTGAGAGGGCAATATGTAAAGATGTAAGTGTGAAGCCAAAGGTGCAGTGGAGACCCCAGAAGTTTGGAAAAGCCAAGAACGTGGATCATCCAAGGAAAGCTGCAAAAACTAAGCAGAGAAGGTTTAAGAGAAAAGATGTGGGAGCTGAAATTCCTGGAAGTGCCATGGGGGTGGAATCACCCAAGCCTTTTGGAGCTTGCAACCAGATTGCTTCAAATGCTGAGCATGGAACTCTAGGACTTAATGTTCGCCCTGCTAGATGTTGGACTTGCCTTGTTCCCAATGCTTTATATTCCCCTGTTTGTAACTTTTGGAATGGTAACGTTTATTTTGTGCCTTTGCATTTCAGAAATGTTTAACCTTGTTTCACTTGTACAGGGGGTTACAGTTAAGAGTTTGCTGTAGATATTGGAGGAGACTTGGGACTTAGACTTCTCAGCAATACTGAAAATGTTAGGACTTTGGCAACTTTTGGAGATGGACTAAATGTCTCTTGTATAAAGGTTGTACATGAGTCTTTGGGGGCCAGAGGTGGAATGTCATGGTTTATGTCGGTGGCCCCCAAGCCACATGCCTTTGCATTGTGCATTTGTGATTGGTTCATTGTGTAGTGCTTGGATTGGGGGTGTCAGTGCTACACCCTTCTAGGGGTGGAGCCAGGATGTGATGTAATGGCAGGAAGAAAGTGTGTCTCTCTCTTGCCGGTTTCCATCTTGCTGTTTGCAGCTGCCATGAACTGTGGCCCCACCATGCCACCCTGCCTTGGAGCCAACTGAGTATGGACTGAAACCTCCAAAAACTGTAAGAAATAAACCTTTCCTTTCCCAACTTTGGGCATCAGGTATTTTGCCTCAGCGACGAGTGAAAAGTAACCAAGACAGGGACTAGGCATGTTTGCTGGGAGTTGTTCAACCTTAAATGCACTTGTGTGGTCCCCACCAAGTGGACAGGCAGAGGAGAAAGAGAACAAGAGACTGAAAAATTTCTGTGAAGTTTGTGCCAGTGCTCCAATACTCCTGCTGGTGGCCGCCAGTCCCAAGGGAATGCAGTATGTGCCAGGGACCACAGCTTGGCTTGGCATGGAACACTTGGATAGTGAAGTGCAGGGGACTGTAAACACAGTGGAGGAGCCCAGTGTTTGATGCTGGCATGGGTGCTGTTTAAAGAAAAGAATGCCCATTCAATCTTTGTACATGAAAGATTTGCTGGAGCTATTCATACCTTGCCCAAATTGCTTTTACTTCAAAATTGTTGTACAGATATGGAGGTAAGAGAAAGAAAATTTGAATGTATATGTATATATAGACATGCAACTTTCTGTTTTATTAACTAGTATAAATAAAAACAAGATTGGGTTTGGTTTCTTCTAAAGAAATGACTATTCTATTTACACAAGAATTAAGAAGGAAGTACAGTAAGTCCTCGACTAAGGAATATTCGAGTTGCGAACTTGCACAGACTCAAATGGACTGAGCAGTAGTTAGATTCGAGTAAGTCGCAGAAGTAGCTCACTCAGAGGCCAGGATGTCCAGAAACAAGGGGAGAAGCAATAGTGAGGGGTAAGTTTGTTCTTTTTGTGCTTTGCTCTGTGCATTTGTCAGATGTGTGTAAGACTCACTTTGTTAAACTTGCAAACAAATTTGACTTTTGCATGTTCTCCCAGAGCTGTGCTTGCTCTTAAGTCAGGGACTCACTGTATGTGAGGATGCAACACTGATCTACCAAATTTTTTTTCTGATTAAGGCTGAGATTCCAGGCTTCCTGTCCTCCCACTCTTAATTTATGCTTTTGTGCAAATACCAAGGATACAGTATTATAGTCAACTTTGCCAAGACACAACTGGCATCATTTCAAACGTACAGCCAAAGTGAATGTAGGCTTGTGAACCAAAGGTCTGTCTCATAATCATGGTTTTGTATTCAAGACCATTTCTTTTGGAAAATGTGACATTCAAAATGTTTATTTCTTTAAAAACAAAGTTATTAAAGGAGAATCTGACATAAAACAGTGCTTTAGACGCATGTTGATGTTACAAGGATAAGTGGTTCCAAATATGAGCGTTTAGTTTCCCTTTAAGATACACAGTTTGAAAAACACTCATTTGAGGATTTATCAGAGTCTAAACGTTGATAGCACACTGAGATCCAGCATAAATCCTAGTTTGGTTTTTTCCTCCTAAAAACCCATAGCAATTGCCTGTTTAACCCGAAACACCTGTGATTGAATTTGAGCGTGAACTGCCTTTCCTTCACGGAAGACTCGCAGCATCCTCCACGCGCACTTGACAGAAACAGGGCCTCACTCCTCATTCGCTTTCCTACTTGGTCGTCACTCATTTTCAACCAATGGTTAAATGTGATTCTAGTACTCTTAAACTACAGATTCCGTGCCTCTAAATTATACGTTTTGGAAACAGATGATTTAAAATGTGCAGAATTCTCTGCCTAGCATGTAGACTAAATCATGTTTATATCAGATTTTAAGGAATATAGAGAAAAGAGAATTTTGTGTACTTAGATTCCACCTGTATTTTAACATAGTGTAGGCTTCAGTATGGACAGCTATTTTCAAGAGAATGAGAGTCATTATGGAAGCCATTGTTGACTTTCTTATTATCTGATATTGAAGACCTAAAATGCCTTCATCATCCTGTTCTGATCAGTTCTATACTATTTTGTTTTGTACAAATTCATTGTATGTGAAGATATGGACAACTATTTGGAAGAAAACAAGAGACAGTGTAATAGACATTGAAGATCTCCTGTTGTCTTGCTTTGAAATCTGTGTCTCTTACATTGTTTTCCTATGATCTAATTTGTTTTGTTTAATTTTACCCTCTTTAAAATAAAATTTAAAAAACCATAATATAGGCTTCCATTAAGCATTTGTAATCTAGCTACAAATTTCAAACTTTGTCATTATTTCATGAAAAATTTGCACATTTTTTAATATTATAGTAAAAAGACAGACCTACTTCCAGATATAAGCATACAAATTTGAAGTGCCACAAACACAATTTAACATTACTTAACTTACAAACTCAAACAAAAACAAGTAAAAGCTGAGATTTTAAACTGTCTCAATGACACTGGAAACTCACACTTAAGTGGCATTTAAAATATATTTTTAAACTTTAAAATGCAAAGCAATATTTTTACATGATTCTTTATACTACTTATAGTTCTAGTTAAGAAATAAGGCTAATCATGCAATGCCGTCTTGGATCTTTCTCTATTTATCTTATAGGAACATTTAAAAGAGTCACTTTAAGATAATCACTTTGTATTAATACTATATACTGACAGTTGTATATTAATATCAAGATGCTTCAAAAGCCATAGAAGGGATAAATGGAATAATATGTGTAAGCAAGCACAGGATTCTGTGGCTAAGAAGTAAAGGAAAAACATGCACTTCAGACATGCACTCCAAGGCGGAAATTGATGATTGGTACCCATAACCTGACACCCTTATGTGAACCGTGAGCTGAAATTTTCTGTGGTTAAGAAAAATGGTTACAATTACTGTTAATACTCAGTAGGAGATGAAGCATATTTTCCTCTCTAATTGAGATGCACAAGGGTTACAGTATTTCAAAGGGAAAAAATACTTTAAAAACAGTTGTCATTATGCCTAAAAATTTTACAGAAGCATCTCAACATCCCACAGCCTGAGAACATGATGGCAATAGAAAAAGAAATGAGGGTATTGGGTGGACACATGCCTATAGTGACTAAAGGGGGGACAAGAAAGCATAAACATCTACAAACCAAGCTCAAAACTCCTGAGACTCCAGGAAGCAGGGCCTGGGGACAAAAGGCTCAGTGCCACCAAGGAGCAGGGCCAGAGGTTTGTGTCTGATGGACTTTGTCCGATGCAAATATTTTATGACATGAAGGGTGCAGCTGAGGTGACAGAAATGATTAGTCTCCTTCCATGGACATGGGTCTACAAGCGCAGGTTTACTTTATTTTTTGAGGCATGCCATGCCCTACACATGCTTTTTCCTTGCCCTTTATTTTCAACTGGTAGAAAATAAATCTCACATTAAGCATCGTAGCTTAGCTCCACAAAGGAGGCACTTATTTCTTAACTTCTTACTTATCTAGCACCTTCTTCTCTTTATCTAGCACCTTCCCAAAGCCTGACCAGCTCACAGACTTGTCTGTCAAGTACCCACAAAGATTGTTCAGCAGTTTGTCTTCCAGCCCTCATTTATTTTAAGAAAGCTGAAACTTTCTTTTCCCAAAATCATGAGAAGAGTGCATTTAGTCTACTTTCCAGATATTATGTGACTTTAAGATTTTTAAAAATGTACACACATAATTCTTTCCTTTAAAAGCATGGAGAGAGGTTAAATGAAAAAATAATGAAGTAGAATTTCAACAGAAATTTACCAAAAATCTTTAGAAACTCTTTGCCATGTCAACGAAGAAAAGCTGATAGATCTCAAACGCAGTCTGTTTCATGGCAATAACCAATTTATTTAATCCTCAGCATTTTATCTACAGTGGTGAAAGTGGTATTTGAAACGAATTTAATGTAGTTATTTAAGAATTCTATAAATATCTAAAGGAAACATTTTTATCAGCTTATATGACATATTACTCACAAAATTTACACAGAAAATGGTAAGTGTATGAAGTATCTGACCTCTTCCATTTGATAAATGAATCTGCAAAAGAGCCTAAGGTACGTCCAGAATCTGTGAAACATTCTAGTACCACCAAAATGGGGGATAAACACAATAAACTACTTTGACATCTAAAAGGAGAAAAAGTGAAGACATTGAATGTATACAATGGAGAACGGATTTTACTTCAATACCTAATGTAATATGCTATACTAACTGTCCACCTTTATACTTCCCAAAATGTGTAGTTAAGACATCTGGTGTTTAATTCTTTCCTTCACGTGGGATGCTTGAATCACAAAACATTCTCCTGAGTGAAAAGGAATAGAACTAAATTACCAGCTTCTGATGGCTCCAGCCATAGCAAACAGTGCAACCTGGCATGCCCCACAAAGCAGGCACTGTTCTACCTGGACCCATAGTGGTTACAGGCAACAGTACCTTCTCACATCACCTGCATGCAAAATAATGGTGCCCGAGAGTAGTTACCTATGGCTCATCCTAGTTCTGCGGCAAAGTCTAACCTCGGGGCAAAATGGAATTTCCACGTTTCTTTCTGTTGGATTATTGCAGAACGGAGCAGACCTCCATACATAAACATAACTGGCACTTGACAATAATAAGAAGCATGCCTTTCACCACGATCAGAAAAGTGAGAAACTGAGACGATTAGACTATTCAGGACTTCGGAAATTAAAAACAGAGGCAACAGCTGCCAGCTCTTGGGCCAGGTACTAGCTGTTGATTTACATACATCACATACTCCTCATAAGGCAACAGTCCCAGTTCAAACGTTAGTAAAAGGTGAGAAAATGGCAGAGCGGTGGCCAACAGCAAAACTTAACTTCTCTGAGATCCGGAATCCAGACACCTAGAAAGTAACAAATCAGCAAAGAGAAAAAGAGAAGTAGATCGCAAGGAATCTGGAGCGAACTGACAAGAAAATGAGAAGCTACAAAGAAGCTGGAGACGGATCACAACAGAATGAAGAACGAAGTGTTCTGAAGCTTCATCTTAGCTGGTGGCTCATCGGGAGGGAACCTGGCTCCTCAGGCAGAAACAGTGGACCTGAGGAAGAGTGCAGGCACAGACAAGCCTGGGGCTGCTGGGAAACACAAAGGCAGCCTTTGCTTGTGGAGGACAACAGGCAGCAGTGGGAGAAGAAACGCAGTACCATCCTCACCCTATCGCCAGAAAGTGCTCTATCAGGCACCATCTGGAATGGGTTGAGGAGCTGAGTCTGGGACTCAGAGTAACTTAGAGCCATCTTTCCTCCAGGATTGCCCACGTGGCCTCCCAGAGCCTAGCAAGAAACAGCCAGAGGAGAGGGGCCCGGTGCGCAGCGGGCTGGTCAGGGAAGGCCTTGAAGGGCTAGAGCAGGCCGGGAGGGACACGGACCCCGCTGCCCGGGTTAGGGGCGTCATGTCCAGCTCGCGTTGCTCTTGGAAGCAGCAGGTGTCAAAGGGCCAGAATTGAACCCGGAGCTCCGGCTCTGCTGCCGCCGGCCAGCAGCTCTGAAGTGGATGATCTTCACCATCTACCGACTAAGCAAGGACGCAGCTTGGACTGGGCGGGGCCGCAGGCCGGTAACGCAGGGCCCCGGGCCCCATGGTCTGTGAAGCTAGGAAGAGAAAACTGTGACTGACTGCCTCCAAAACCTCGGTTCCTAGAACCAACTCATTCAAAAATACACAGAAGGTTTTTTGGTTTTTCTGGTTTTGGCTCATTTTCTTTTTACTTTTCATTTTTTTCCCTCTCTTTTTAAGTCTTCATTGGTTTGTTGGGGTTTGAGGTTTTCCCTTTTTCCTTATTCTTCATACTTTTTTTGTCTTTTACTTTCTTTTTCTCATTTATTCTTTTCTCTTACCTTTATCTAGTGATGTCAACATGTTTTTTCTCCCTTAATAGAATATTATATTCTCCTCTTCTCTCTTCCTTCTCAACTCCCACAGTTTATCTGTTCAAATTTTTCATTTTTCATTCTACCATTCACAACTCCCCATATCTTCAGTAGTATAACTAAAGTTTATTAATTCTAAGATAGTTAATGTTATTACTGTTGCACTTTTTCCACCATTAGTGGTGGTATAGTTGACACCCATAATAGATATTTGCTGTAGATTAATATACAACGTTTCTTAGTGTTTATACTAAAATCATAAAGATTTTCTATTGTTAAGGATGATATGGCATTAATTCTTATGTTACGTCATCATCCAGTGTGTCTTGTATGATATGATTGTGGCCAATTTACTGTGGCCATTGCCAGGATACCACAGTTGTTGCTATTACTCTATTTACTCTGTATTCTGGTATCAAGATATCCACTGGATCATTAACAGTATTGTAGTGCTGGGAAAATAAGGCTGGATTCTCCTCTTCCAACTTAACTGATGGTGGGATTTTAGGACGGAGGAGAAAGACTGTAGTTGGCCATGCCCAGAGGGAACCACTGAAAAGAGACATCAACTAAAGAGATTTTTATACTAGCAAATAAGTATTTCCACTATCACCACTTTATGAACTAAGCACAAAACAAAACAATCTAAATACCACAGAGACATGAGAAGATAAACAACAAAATGATCCCAAAACTCCCAAAATCCCCAAAGCAATCCAAGAGGCACTTGGAAACGGTGGAAAGCAAAAACAACATAGCAGAACTGCTGAATAATAGATGAGATTGAAAGTGATCAATGAGTTGACTGTCAGTAGGCTCACAGAATATTTAATAAAGCAAACAATGGATGTAATAAACAAAATCATAAAACTTAATGAAGACATTAATAAAAAGCTAACTGAACTAAACAAATGAATCAGAACACAGAAGAGGAATTTAGCAAAGAATTAGAGTACATGAAAATGCACCCCAAAGAAATCTGAAAGATTAAAAATTATATTGAAAGTATGGACAAACTAAGTGACCACATGAAGGAAGTGTCAGAATTAGAAGACAGGATTGTTGTCAAATAGCAATTACTTAGAGATGCCTCTAAAACAAGAGAACATGTAAAATAAGTCTGACAGCTATTAGCAAACACAAAGAAGACCATTCTAAGAGCAACTGGAATTAGTAAAAAAAATCAGATGACAGAAGAGATTATATAAAATTCTTGTTTATAGAAATAATAGCACAAAACTTTCCAAATACAGGAAAAAAATTAAAAGATACTGAGAAGTGAGGCCTATAGAACTCAAACAGTCATGAAGAAGAAGGAGGAAGAGGAGGAGGAGGAGGAGTGGGAGGGGGAGAAGAAGAAAGAAGAAGAAGAAAGAAGAAGAAGAAGAAGGAAGAAGAAGAAGAAGAAGAAGAAGAAGAAGAAGAAGAAGAAGAAGAAGAAGAAGAAGAAGAAGAAGAAGAAAAGGAGGAGGAGGAGGAGGAGGAGAAGGAGGAGGAGAAGGAGGAGGAGAAGGAGGAGGAGGAGGAGGAGGAGGAGGAATTTGCCCAAGATATATTATAGTCAAAATCACAGAAGTTCAACAAAGAGACAGAAATCTAAATTATTAGAGAAAAGCAATGAACTACTTATACAGGTAAACCCATTAGAATTACAATAAACTTCTCCATGCAAGCCTTAAAGACAAAGAAAGCTTGGAGTGAAGTTCATCAAGCCCTAAAAGAAAATAACTTCCAGCCCAGACTTACATATAATGCAAAAAAATTTTCTTCAAAATTGAGGGAGAAATAAGGTATTTCTAGGACAAAGAGTACCTCAAGAAATTCATGACCACCAAACCAGTGCTACAAAATATTTTTAAGGATATCCTGGAAAGGGACAATGACTCAAAAAAAAGAAAGAAAGAAAGAAAGAAAGAAAGAAAGAAAGAAAGAAAGAAAGAAAGAAGAAAGAAAGAAAGAAAACCGCCAAAAGTCTAATAGAATGAATATACCAGGCAGAGTTCACATTTAAATAGAAATGGAATAAAAGGATATCAGCAATGGTAAAATAATACAATGAAAGGAATAACTCAATTATTTTCAGTAATAATTCTCAATGTTAATTATCTCTATGGGCCAATTAACACAGATTAGCAAAATGTATCAAGAAACGAACTTCAGCTAAATGCTATGTACAAGAAACTATTTAATCCAAAAACAAATTCAAGGATAAAAAACAAAACATGAAAATAATATTCTGTATAGCAGGAAGCCAAGAAAAGCAGGCACAGCTATTTTAATTTCAGACAAAATTGCTTTCAAGTCAAAGGTAATCAAAGGTCTCTGTACAAAAGCTTTCCACTTTGGACCAGGCACAGTGGCATGCACCTGCAGCCTGAGATGCTCAGAAAGCTGAGGCAGGAGGACTGCAAATACATGGCATATATAAAGGCCTTCCATCTCTGGAAGATCGAGACCATCACCCACCTCCTGACCCAGGGACGGTGAATCTTTTACGGCTTTTAGTGATGCTAAGCAGCCAGCCATGACGCACATGCCACAGACTGACCCAGCCTCTGGCAGTGGCAGACGTACTGTAGCTCTCAGGAGCACTGCTAAGGCTGCCTGTGCCACTGAATTCCGGATCAGATCTTCCTGAGTAAGTAAGAAGAAAGGACTTGACTCTGCCAGTCAGCCTGGAGAAGGAGGCTGCTTTCCCAGGTTCCACTGCACTCAAACTGAAACCTGACCCAGAAGAAGTCAGTCAGTACACATTTTTAAGGAGCTGATTTCTCTAGCTAAGTATGTTTCCTTGAATTCATAATTTTGATTACCACTTGGAATTCATACTGTTGGTTTTAGTTGTTAGCTTTTTGTTTCTACCCTGATTTTTCTCTCTCAGGAGCTGACAAGCTGCAGGCCTGCTGAAGTCCACGCCCAGCAGCAGCACAGAAAGGCGGTCAGCTCCTGTCCTCCTCTGACCAAGCTTCCCTCTTTGTGGCACACCTCGCGAACACCAGCCCTGAGATGTTCTCTGTGGCTCATTTTCTAGAAGTAGACATCAGCAGAGCAGTGAAGTGGTAAGAGTAGGAAAGACAGAGTTAACTCATGTTCGATGGAAATAAGTAGGATTTCACATTTTTCATAGTTGTAACTTGATATTTCCATGGCACTATTTACCCCTTAGATCATTAGCCATAGTTAAAAGTCTAGAATGGGAAATAGAACAACAAAAACTGGAACATGTTCCTGACATTAGCATTTGTTTGGAAAGACTGAGGCTGCATGGTTACTGTTCTGAGTTAGAGAAAATCAAAAACAGAAATACGGATGTAGCTAAACACTTTCATATCCCCTTACATTTAGAGAAATCTAAAATAAATAGATAATAAATAAGATAAACTCTTCTTTCGCCAGATAATGAAGCACAGTCACTCCTGTTCATTACTGCTTGCTGTAAGTCACTTTGAAGCTCTTCTTCCTGTATGTTGTTGACTTGTGTTGCTAAACTCTGGAGAAGTTAATTATGTTTACCATGCAGCTCCTATGCAGCAGAAATTACTTTTAAAGCCTAAATTTAAGATGATATATGTATAATGCACATGATAAAAAAGTCTGAGTCAATTTTTAGCTAAATGTATTCAATAATTATCTATTTACATATCACTTTCTTTCTATGAATCACAATATAAAATTAAACTGTTATGAGTTTAGCAGATTTTAGAATACTAACTGTATAAAAATATATAGACATAAAAATACACCTTTTTAGAAAGCTAGAAATATGATTCTACATTTTCAATTGAAATACATGATCTGTAATTTACATTAAAAGCATTTTGTTAAAAGCTATTTTTAGAAAAGTATCTCTGTTTATAAAGATCAAAAACAAAGCCAAATACACTGCCAAATGAAGACATATTTCACCAACAGAGACATTTCTTTCTAATTTTGGGGGGAAAGTGACTCCTCCAATGTGTTATTTCAGTTCCTTAGGACTAAGAAGTAACTAATTCACTACCAGTTTGGGCCCTGGAGGCACTGTGTGTGAAGGAGAGAACAGATAGAGTTCTATGACTTTTTATAAAAAATGAATTACTAAGTTTCAGAAACCACATGTTTGACAGTTTCAGGGTGAGTTTCCAACACCCAAGTTTAGACTAAAAACTTTGTATCAGCTGACATTTTAAGAAAAGGTAGAGGACAATTGCCAAGGCATGAACTATGAGAGAGTTGATAAGCTGGACTTTGTGTCAATAAAATGAAAATAAAAGCCACAGATAAGGGAAAATATTTGCATCAGACACATCTGTAAAAAGAATATTAACCAACATCTACAAAGAATTCTTGAAACTCATCAAGAAAACAAAGAGCCCAGTAAAACAAAAATGGGCCAAGATGAATAGGAAAAAAATGTTTGCCAACTACTCCTTGGACAGAGGACTAATATCTAGAATGTGTAAAGAACTCCAAAAAATTAGACCTCAAACAACTATCCCAGATGAAAAATGGGCAGTGAAATGAATGGCATGTCTCAGGAAAAGAAAAACAAATGGTCATTAAGTACATGAAAAAAATGTTCAACATAATGGGCTTAAAGAAACACAAATTAAAATAACCCCAAGATTCCTGAAAGTATTATAAATATCAAAAAAATGATGGAAAGGAGAAGAAACCCATGGGAAAATAAATTATTGCAACCATTATGGAAATCACTGTAGAGAATCCTCAAAAACTAAAAATAGGACTTTCATTTGACCCAGCTCTTTACCTTCAATGTATCTTCCCCCAAAAGCTGAAGACATCATATTACGTAATTTATGTGTACCTGTGTTAATAGCAGCTCAACTCAGCACAGCTGAATCACTGCCTATCAACAGATGAAAGTAAAGTCAGGCATATACAGTCAATGAAGCACTGCTCAGCCATAAAGAAAGCCAAATTTCAGTCATTTGTAGGAGACCAGCACTTCGGAACCATAATGCTCAGGGAAATAAATCAGGCACAGAAGCCTAAATATCACATGGTTTCTCTTAATATGAAACTCAAAATACAAATAATTTTAAAAGCAGAATAGAAGATAGATAGGAAATAGAGAGACCTTTTGCAAATGGGATGGGCATCTAGAGATGAAGCAAGTGGGGAGAGAGGACACAAAGTGGGAGGTAACAAAATTAATGTATGATATGCACACACATGCCAATTCGCTAGGATGAATGTATTCATTATGTACCACAAACATGGTTTAATTAAAAAAAATAGGCCAAGGATGCCAACACACACCACACCAAAGGAGATCCACAGATAACAAATAACCCAATGAAAAGATGCTGGACGAGCATCATTAGGGAACTGCTCACACATCAAAACGGTCAGAATGCAGAACACTAGCGACACCAATGTATTGTGAGTAACTCACTCCTCGTCATCGGGAGTACAGAATGGTGCTACAACTGTGGGAGACACTTGGTGGTTTCCTACAGAATTTAACACATACACACTATGTAATTCAGCAAGCTTTGGTAAAGAGTTAAAAACATGTTGTACATGAATGTACACAAAGAGACACACAAAAATCTCATGTGAATACGTATTAGAGTTTTATTCATAACTTCTCAAATTGAGAAATAGCCAAGACATCCATTAGTAGCTGAATGAAAAAATAAACTAACATACCTACAGGAAAAACAATATTCATTGCTAAAAATGAGCTTCATGAATTAAAGATATCACTAGGATATAAAAATTGAATCAACCAAAAAAACCCTGAATCAACCATGCAGAATTTAAATCTGTGAAATATTCTCATGGTAGAATGGTTGGTACTGGTAACAGGGTACAGAACTAGTAAGAATGTAGACAGACAGTAAGTTTTGACTAGTAGGATGAGTTAAATATGCATAAAGTGTAGCTTATGATAGGTCATATAACCGGGGATTTAGCTCAGCTGCATAAGCGCCTGTCTAGCAAGCACAGCGTCGTGAGTTCAATCTCTGGTCCCCCCCACAAAAAGAAAAGTCATATATGGCTAAGAAGAAAAATGATGTCTTAGAAATTTTCGAGGTGCTCCAATATTGATGTTTATTTATATATATTCATGCGTACAGCTGTGAAAGACATTCTGGTGATTTTCCTTATTTTTATACAATGAACAAATGCCAAAAAATCTAAAGCATATAGGAAAGATTTATATTCTGTGATGTGCTTTGAGACCGTATAACCTTACACAACTTTGAAAACCTAGGCTACATCGGTTTGGAAAATTAACAAATACTGATTTCAAACCACTCAACAAATCCATATCACAGTTATGTGCAGGAGAAATATGGTCACTTTTACCATAAATGTATGGAAAATTTTTAAACAGGTATTTTTATAAAAATTCACATTAAAATGATACTGTGGTTGTTTCACTTAGTTATCTTTTGAATATCACTCTAAGACTTGGGGTCATACAAAAAATGATTTTCAGAAAATAACTCAGCATAGGTTAATTTACATTTTAATGCTTTTAAAATTTGATAGAAATATACAGAAATGGAAGGAAGGAAATATACAGTACTGTACCAAGGGAAATAGGTCCCTAGTACTCCAAATAATTACAAAAATAATAACAAAAAATGTTCTGGAAAAATTTAGATTTGAATTTATGTTTTAACATGATATTAAATAACTTATTATGGTATTTAAAGTAAAATCAGATAGAAATCTATTAAACATTCTAAAAGATATCCCTAGAAACATCAAAAATGATAGATTTTGAAGTTGAATTTATATTTGATGCCTCATGTGAGTACTTCAGACTGTATATGCCTGAGTATTTTTCCTCTGCAAAGAAAGGTCTTTCTAGCTTTCTTTTCCCCATCTGAGACTTTATATGGAAGAATATTTCAAGTTTGGGTTTGAACATAGCTATTTAGGAGCAGACGCCTTTAAAAGGATACATTTCTATTCACTGTGTTTTTATATATTCCTTCAAATCTCAAGCTCTAATTATCCTCAACATTAAGCAACACATAAAAGACAACTTACTTATAATAATATTTACTTGGATCAAACATGGAAGTTTATGTTCCTTTTTCCTTTCAGGACATCTGGCAAGATAAATGATTCTTGCAGTTTCTTGGAAACAGAGATTCTCTTATTTATATATTTAAAATCAATTGTCATCACCATAAATTCAGCAAAAAAGGGGGATATAAATAAAAATGATTTGATTGCTTTATGAGATAAAATTCAGATAAGGAAAGGGAATATTGTGAAATCTTAAAACATTTAAAAGGTCTTCTGATAAGTGAACAGAATTCAACTTTTTGGACTTAGACAAAAAATAATGAGAAACTGTAGTCAAAACAACAAGATAAAAAGAAAAATATCATCACCGATCTCTAAATTTCTTCTGCTACTTAATAGCAGTGTCAGCTGATATTTGGATTAAGCAGACACATAGATCATCACACCCTTGGCACAGATAAGAGTTATCTGAAAGAAAAGATACTTAATTTGGAGATTTTCCTTTGTAAATCTGTAAAAATGACTGTCTTGGTGATGCTAAGGATAACATAAGAATTTTCCATCTAAAATGACAGGAACTTCCATTTAAAAAGAGGATTTAAAAAGGTGCAGGATTTATTAAATTTAAATAGATATTGCACTAAAAATTCTTTGTGTCTCACGTAAACATACTTACAGTTAATGACAGTAAAAGAATATAAAATTAGTATACATTTGTTTACTGTATAATTGTATGTGAACATACGTTTGTGAATCTTGTTAGACTGTTATAGTTAGGAGCAGGCTATTTTCCCACAGATGCCATGAAACTTTGAAAAACCACGCCTGCAACAGACATACTTAGAAGATGTTACAGTTTCAATTTTGAAAACAAAGTATTAGTATGCTACTTTGCCCAAAGTAAGGACAACAGAAATAGAAACCAACTCAATGGTGTAGAAAAAGATTAATCCCATCTCTTGTTATTCCAGTTGTCAATTTGTAAAAATGTACAAAACACAAGCAGAGTGGACTTTAAAGAGTAAAGAACATACCAATAAGTAAATAAGAGAAAGAAGAAAGAAAGAAAGAGAAAGAAAAAGAAGAAAGAAAGAAAGAAAGAAAGAAAGAAAGAAAGAAAGAAAGAAAGAAGAAAGAAGAAAGAAAAAAGAAAAAGAGGTAAACAAGCTGGATAATATTTAAAAGTACTTTCCCATTATTTGTGGCAATAAAAACAATTTTTATAACAAGCTTGGTGCAAATAAAGGAGTAAACTGTTGATAATTTTAAAATGGGATAGAGAAAACTCTTATGAACCAACACTCAGAGAGAAAAAACCCTAATTTTACCTCCTTACATCTCGGAAGCTCCCAAGTGGACAATTTAGAGAGAATGTGGATGGACGGACAGAGGGCCTCTCCTACATCGGTCTGTTCCCTGGATCTCGAGGCCTCCTTTGATGCTCTTCCAGGTAGTCCACAAGGTCTCTTCTGATTCTTTTAGGGGAAAATGCCATGTCTGTAGTGGTGATTTTAGGTTGTTTACTATCAATACCCGCACAGCATATGTTAGGAAGCCCTGGTCCTTACTTCTATTAAGCACTGTCCTGTGGCTGCAGTAAAACCCCAGAAGCTCCCAATTGCAAGGACACGAAGTTTGTTTGGGCCCTGGCTTCCTCCAAGGCGGTCAGGGATGCGCGAGACAGAAGACATCCTGGGCAGCTGGACTAGAGAGGGGTGATGGAAGGACAGGAACCCACTTCCAGGCCCAGCCAGGCCAGCACCTCCCACCCGCTGCTCCCATGGCACCAGGGCACCCAGGATGCAGAGCCCTTAGTCTAATGACATCCAGAGTCTCACACTCAAACTCACGAGAACTCTGGGAACGTTTTGGATCTACATCTAACACTTCTCTTCAGTAGCAAAGAGCATCAGTATTTCTTAGGTGCTCTGTGAGAACTAAACTCCGGCTTGTCAGTGTGTCTTTGTTAGAAGCCTTTTGGATAACCAAGAGCCACAGATGAGTTTATTGAATCAAATCTTGATTTATCTTGAGGCACCTTCATACTGGAAACTGTACCGATGTTAATGTAGGTGAGCCTTGCACAAATTAGCCCTAATGAGTAATGAGACACTTGTCCCTCTCATTTCTCGTTGGTACAGTTAATTATTTCAAAAGTAAGTATAATTTTTCTGAGAATAAAAGTGGTTGAGACACAGGAAAATTCCATTAATTACTAATTATTTCATGTTCTGGGTTGCCTTCAAATGTCCAACCAACCTACTCTACAAATGATCATGACATAAATTTCTGTGTGTTCATTTCTATTGGCTTTACATCCTAAATTGGAAAGCACTTAAAGTTTCTGACAAATAATCATTTTTATCAACCAAAGTTATTACACACGAGCCTAGTAACACACCCAGTGTACTGGCAACTGGAAGTTTTGAAGCTGTACCAGTGCTGCCCTTCCCTTGTGAATGTATCAAAAGCTCCTTTAAACCATCGGAATGATCACTCTAACAAAAGAACTTGTCCCAGAGTAAAGGGTCTCCGCCCTAAGCTAACTTCAGTGAAAAGTCACTGTGCCTTTGTTGTCCAACATGGCGCCCAGAAATATAGAGCTTCCACATGCCAGGTTGGACCGTCCTCTTCAACAGTACACCTTAGGGAAGACAGTGACCACTGCATTTAGTTTACTGAAGTTACCACTACAATATTAATGTTTGATCACAAGCAATTTTTAATCTAGTTTTCTTAATGATTTCTTCCTATAATTTTATATGCAAAATAAATCTATTTATTATTTATCCTCCTCACTTATTTTAAATATACAAACTTGAAATTCTAAGTTACCTGTAAGCAATAAGAAGAAATTATTTTAGTTTGTATTGAAGCACTAATTAAATGGCATTTCATTGATAGCTTCATATCTCTTTATCTGACATCTCTTTCTAGATCTGAATGTGAAAGTCTCTAATTTGAGTATGACAATCTCCTTATAGTTGGAAATTAGGCCATGACTTTATTCAAAGAAAAATTGGCCTGTAAAGTCTGATTTTTGAAAGAACCTTATACTATTTCTTGAACATTAAACAATATTCTGACAAAACAACATTATGATGACTTGAATACAAATGAATCAGAAACATACGGACTGAATTTTCCTTGACATAGAAGCGGGTTTCAATAAAAAGGAAAAAAGTCATTGGCAAAAATCATCCTGAATATTGCCAAACCTAAAATGTCTGAAAACATAAGGCTTTTAAAAAGACATCCTAATGAACTCAAGAATACTGTCTTTGTTTTTCCATCCTTAAATTATTGTATAAACCCAATATTGAAAAAAGAATTATGTTACTTGGAAAATTTAAACAATACACAGCATCAAACATGGAAAATGACAGTATTTGAGGGAACCCCAAGTCATAGGAACTAGATTAAATTGTTACCTGTGTAATAAACTGCACGTATGTTTACAGGGAAGGTCATTAAAATAAATTTATTAAGAATGTTAATAAAGAACTAATAAGCCAGGTAATTAATACAGTTTTACAATTTAGAGAACTGAAAATCTTCTGATAAAATTTTACCCAGATCTAAGTTGCTACTAAAAAGAAAAATAGTGCCACTTTATCGTGTAAGTTCATTAATTATTATGAAAGAAGGTTTGAGAAAGTTGAAAACAATTTTATATAATTAGATAAAATGACTTGTCTGGAATCTCTGGATTTTACCATTAAGAGACAGCAACCTTTCTATTTGTTTGCTCTATGTTTTTGCTTTATTTTGCTGAAATGAACAAATGGATCTCAGAATTTTAAAAAAATTCAATAAAATATCCTCAGACTCTCTTGCCAAATCCATTTCAGTTCACTTGTCAAATTTCTAGAAACAGTATTTCATAAGCTGACATATTTTCCACAGGCTCTCTGAGGAATCATAAGGCTACTTTTGGTTTCAACAGCCTTTTGATTTCCAAGATATATTTAAGTCTCTGCTATTTTTTTCTTCACATAGGTAGGATTAACAAACTGTAATAATATACATAGCTGACTCCCCCCCCATGACTGGAACTATTAAACTACTGCATTGTGGTTGCTCCACAAAATTTTGCTTCTATGCTACTTGCAGTCAATTTGTTTAATAACACCCAAACACCCAAAATTCAGAATGTCTTCTCTCTAGTAACATGTCCAGATGGCAGATGGCCTGTAAGAGCTTTAAATCACAAAATCACTCAAAGATTATTCAGAATGAGGTTTTAAGGCCGATGATCTGCATCGTGCCAGGTGCTGCAGCACAGTTGTGCATGAGAGCTATGCACCTGTGACCTCAGGAAGCACATTTGTTCAAACATGTAATCACAGCTGCATGACTGGGATTGCTCAAAGCAGCAAGTCTAGTAAACGTCCTTAATGACTTGTGATGAAGTAACAAGAGTATATTATACTTCGCTTAGATTTCATGTTCTTCCCATGATTTCCCTTAGGTCACTTTCCTAGTAGCATCCACCAAAAATTTCATCCATGAAAGTTGCTCTAACCACATTTGCACATTAGCTTTTTCCAGAGTACGTTGTTCCATTGCACCCCATTTTGTCCATTTACCCACGTTGCCTCCTCAACCAGGAAACTCCTCTTTCTTCCTGTTTCTGCCACCATTCTCCCAGCCCTGCAACTCCTCCTTCTTCATAAAATCACACTTAGCTGACCTCAGGTAAAGGGCACCTTCTTGAGGGCTCTTCCGGCTTTGTCCCATTTGTCCTTAATCATTTCTCTTTGGCCTTCCCATAACATTGGGGCATTTTGTTCTTTCCAAAGTTAGCTACATCTGCCTGTCTCCAGTTGTATGCTCCTTTAGCATGCCATCTCCTAACGTGTAGAGTCATTGATTTTATTTTGGGCAAATAAACAACAGTAAATGAATTTGAAAGCTGATTTTCCTAAGTAGAACCCTTTTGTAACTTATACTGAGAAATGAATTCAGAATTCATTATTGCAAATAAAAGATGGCTTATGGGCTCTAAAACAATGTCACACTGAGAACACCCGCAGTGCTGATCAGAGGAACTAGAACAAACTGAAGCATCAGGTTACTCGTACTCATAGAATAGTGTCACATGTGTGTTCTCCAGGAGGCTGCAGTTAATACGAGTAGGTACCAGGAGGGCACTTTGCTTCCTGTGGCCATGTGTGCTGCGCTCTGGTTAGTCTGCTTTAGAGCTAGCTCTGCACAGAAAGCCGCTAGCAGCCAGCATTGCCCATTTCACGCTTCAGCGTTTCCACACTAGATGGTATTAAAGAAACAAAGAAGAGCAACCAAAAATTAGTGTACCTCAAACCTAATACCTAAATGAAAAAACAGGAACTCTTGAAAAGAGTGAAATGTTAACTTTAGACTCAAAAGAAGATAATACAGAAACACTTCAAAGTAAAGTTACCCATGAAATAGAAGCCAATCAGGGAGAAAGTTAGGATTTAAAAATATGAAATTCACAATACAAAAATATAAACATACAACAAGACAGAAGTCAAATTACGTAAGTAGTAAAAGACAGAACCAATACAAGAAAAGAGTAAAAAAGAAAGAAACTTCAAAAAATCCACGTGGGGCAAGGGGAAGATGGAAATTAAAAGGAAACAGACCGATCGGATTTCATAGATTTCTTGATTTGTTTAGTTAGACATTTCAAGCATATCCCTGGGGAGAAGACTAGGAGAAGCACGTACCGCTAATTTAATTTTTCTTCTTTAGGCCACATACCGGGAAAGAAATGGTTGGCTTGCCTCACAGTGCCGATTGCCCAGTCACATTTCTGACCATAAATGTACAGTAGTTTTAACATTGTAAAAATTCTTGAAAGATTATTTAAATATGTGCTTTCTTCAGGCTGCATTTATATTGCTTGAACCAAGGATCCTTAACAATAATGTCAAAGCCATAATTGAAAAATAATCTGTAACCAAAATGCTCAAATTGTTCATAACAATACAAAAATTCAACATTGTACTTAAAATCTATGGAAAAGTCTGGATTTGAGGAAGGAAGGAAGATCTAAAACTCCGTGACACTTTCAGTAGGAAGTTTGTTATTCTAGATCAGGATTCGGGGTACATAAGACTTCACTAGACTAACCCTGTGATCTGTTTAATCATGTCTGTCAGTTTCTTTCCATATACAGAATCTTTGGAGTCACAGAATTGATTATGATGTTTTCCACAGGGTGTGAAATTGATTGTAGGTAAAACAATGCCAACATGAAGTCTTAGGACATACAGCATTTAAAATTCCCTTGGAGCAATCCCCAGGCAGACTCAAACTGTACTTAAATCCGTAGTTTATTAAACAAGGTTTCAGTGCAATATGGCAAGAAGAATGAGACACTTGCCTGATTCTGAGATAAACTAGAGGCGATGAACTTTCAATCAGGTATGCCCCCATATTCTCTTTCTAAAGATTATCTACTTAAGTCTCATTGTAACGTTTACAGGGTGCAGAAGCATGACCTTAATAAAGTTCATGTGGTGTATTTCTAAATATTTAAGCATCATTAGTTGAGCTTCTATGCTTCTACCATGAACTGGAAGTCCAAATTTCAGTTTGAAATGTTTAGACTTTGAGTGTTTTGAGGCTGATAAGACCAGAGTAAATGGTCACTGACTTCCCTGATGTATGTCTTATGTCTAGATGTCCCACAAAGCCACATGCAGTCATAAGTGGGACTTTTGGAAGGTGTCCCATGATGGATGTGTGATGTTGGATTTAAGAATTTGATGCTGGGATTAAGAGCACCCACCCTGAGTGGGAGTGGCCCCAAGCAACAGATCTGCAATCTGGATAGAAGATGAAAAGGGACAGAAAGAAGATTGCTGCTGCTGCTGCCTGCTCTGCGATGTCCCTCAGCATGTCCACAGCCTGCCTTGGAATCAACCAGTTGTAAACTGAAACAGCACAAATTGCTTGTTGGGTATTTTGCCACAGCAATGAGAACAGTAATTGAGACACTTGGCCTTCTGCTGGAATTACCAAAGTCTCGCTCACACAGTTTTTACAAGTTTTTTCATTTGTCTGAAGTACCTGTGTCCCCACCCACTTCCCCCTCTACTCAAACCTTGTCTTTTGAATTGTAGTGAGGTTATTCATGTATGTCAAATACCAGGTGCTGAATGGCCATTAATTGGGGTTGTCAACTCAATTGGTTTGAAAGACACAGTTAATAAAGCACATTTCTGGGTATATCTGGGAAGATCTTGGAAGCATGACCTTGAGGACTCTATCTGGTCACTGGCCCCTTCATCTCCAGTGATCGCCAAGTGGGCAGCTTTGCTTCACCCTGCCACCCCAATGATACATGTATTCCTGACTCAGAGGCCAGTAACCATGGTCTGAAACCTCTGACTGTGACTCAAACTCCTCTTTTGAAAGCCAGTGTTGGATGATTTGTCGCAGAATTAAGAAAACTTACTGATACAGTTCTATAACTGCAAAGCATTTATTTATGTCACAACTTGGCAACACTCATAATACTTTGTATATAGTTTCTTTTGTTGTTGTTATATTTCAGTACTGCTACTTGCTTAAACACAGGTCTTCAGTACCAGATTAAAAATTCCTTGAGAACAGGAGAAACATCCATTTTTAGGGCAAAAACTCAAAGCCTGATGAATATGAGGTGAAAGCAATGTATCATAAGTCAACTAATGCATTTGCATAAGAAATGTGGTAGCATGTACATAAGTATAACACAAATTGGTAAAATCTTGTAAAACATCAATGATTCTCAATGTGTCAAAACATGTACTATGTTAGATGCAAAAATCATATGTAAGAGTGCAGCAAATCATCAAGAAGATTTTACACCATGACCAAATGAGACTCATCCCAAGGATGCAAGGATAGTTCAACATATGTAAATCAATAAATGCATCACAACATATTAACAAAGCTAAACATAAAAGATCATATATCAAAGTCCAACCCCCATTCATAATAAAAACCGTACAGGAAACAAGAATAGATGATCTTTTTCTCAATCTAATAAAAGCCATCTATGACAAACCAACAGCTAGCATCATACTAAATTGTCACAAGCTGAAAGTTTTTGCTCTAAAATCAGGAATGAGGCTAGAGTGCCCACTGTCATCACTCCAATTCAAATTGTTCTGGGGACATTAGCTAGAGCAATTAGACGAGAGAAAAATTAAAAGGAATAATAGTAGGAAAGGAAAAAGTTAAATTATCATTATGTAGATGACATGATATTCTAAATAAAAGACCTCAAAAACTCCACCAAAGTCTTGTACATTTCATAACCAAATGCAATAGCATAGCTAGATACATTGTCAGCACTCAAAAATCAATAGGATTCCTGTAAGCAAAAAACAAACTCACTGAGAGAGAAATTAGGAAAATCACATTCTTCACAATAGCATCCAAAAAAATTAAATAGTCAGGAATTGATCTAACAAAGGAAGTAAAATGTCTATACCTTGAAAATAACACTCCTCTGAAAAAGATCAAAGAAGATTTCAGAAAATGGAAAGATGTCCCTTGCTCATGCATAGGAAGAGCCAAAATGATGAAAATGACCATACTCCCAAAACTACTGTATAGATTTAATGCAATTCCAATCACCAATCAATGCTAAACACCATTAGCATACCTCGCAGATTGAGAAAAAAGATTCCTAAAATTCATCTGCAGCTAGAAGAGACTTAGAATAGCAAAAACAATACTGGCAGAAAATCAAGGCAGGGGCATTGCAATTCCTGTCTTGAAATTATAATACAAAGTTATGGTGATAAAATTGGAAAAACAATTGGAAAAGCTGGAAAATTGGAAAAACAAAAGAAACATACAACAATAACAAAAAAAGCCAGATCTGATGAACAGTGCAACAGATTAGAAGATGCAGCCGCAACTCCCAACACAGTCTGTTTATCTTCCACAATGGGGCCTAACACACTCACTGGAGGAAAGATAGGCTCTTTAATAAATGGTATGGGAAAAACTGGCTTTCCACATGCTGAAGACTAAAACTAGACCCATGCGCTAAACCAAACTCAAAATGGACCAAAGATCTAAATATTAAAACAGAAACACTAAACCTATTGGATGATAAAAATAGGTAGAATTCTTGAAGACACAGGTGTAGGCAAAGTTATCATGAACAAAACCCCAACTGCACTAGAAATAATACAATACAATAATACAATAAGGTATCTCACCCTATTAAAAAGCTTTTGCATAGCAAAAGAAATCACCAACAGAGTGAAAAGACATCCCACAGAGTGAGAAAGAATTTTAAACAGTTGTCCCTCTGGCAAAAGAGTTATATCTAGAACATATAAGCAACTGAATAAAAAATTGGATACCCCAAACCCAAGGGCTCAATCCAAAACTGGGCGTCTGATATGAATACATACTTCTCACATGGAGATATACAAATGGCAAATAAATATGTGAGAAAATGTTCAGCATCATTGGTCATTTGAAAGCTGCAAATTAAAACAATACTGAGATTCCATTTCACCCTAGAAAGAATGGTTATCAAGAAGTCAACCAATAACAAATGCTTGTGGGGCTGTGGGGAAAAAGGAACACTTCTTCACTGTTGGTGGGAGTGTTGACTGGTGCAAACACTGTTGAAATCAGGATGGAGACTCCTCAAAAAGCTAGGATTACAGTTCTCATTTCTCCCAGTTATTCCCCTTGTATCTTTCCAGAAAAAAATTAAAAACATCATACCACAGTGATATATATGTATTCATGTTTGTATCAGCACAATTTGTAGCAACTAAATCTTTGAAATAGTCCAAATGCCCATCAAACAAGGAAAGGATAAACAGCTTGTGTTCTTTTTATACAATAGTGTACTATTGAGTCCTATAGAAGGACAAACTTGAGATATTGCTGGGTAAATGAATGCAACTTGAGACCATACTCATAACAGAAATATATCACACTCACATGTATAATCATCACTTTGTCTCCCTGATATGAGAAATTGAAACAATAAATAAGGACTAAACTGTACAACAGATATTGTGAAATGGGAAGGAAGTGTTCAAAAGGAAAAAGAAACTAGTGTAAGAGAAGGGGGAAAGAAAAGAAAGGAAAAGTGGAAAAATACAAGATAGTCATACTACTAATTTCTCCTAGTTCATTGAAAAGAAAGATTTGTGCTAAGACCACTTTGAGAATTTTTATGCCTATATTTTGTACTCTGGGTAACTACTTTGAAATAATGTACAGTGTATTAACTATTGTTTTTCTCCTATTATTTTATTATGAAATTTTTTCCATAAAAACACAAAACCCACAAAAATATATGAAATTCAGTGCTTACCATCTCCTGTTTCTGCACAGAGCTGTAAACCCAAATTGTTCTGTGGATTAATCACCCAGTGATTGCTTGTCACAGTGATATCAAAGACCAGCCAACCCACATCTAAAGCTTGGGCTTTTCTTGTGTCTAACAGGAACAGATCTGCATCCCTAAGGAGAAAAAGAAACAAGTTAAAAGTTTGAATGAAGATCATCATTTCCTACACTTAAGTGAAAACATTTCCAAAGCACTCTGTAAAGAACAAGAACTGATTAAAGAACAAGGGGAGCGCGTGACTCCAGTGATGAGTAATAAGATACACAATGCTGCGTTACTGGTTTCCCACCCGAAACCTGCTGCAGATTAGTCATATCTGAAAGCAATTTCCATTCTCCTGTGTCCCACTGGCCTTTCCAAAACCAAACCACTCAATGGCCTTGGTTGGGTCCTGGTCACTAGTGTTCCCCGAAACCAGCCTGTGTGAGTGGCCCTAAAACAAAGAATCAAAGAGACAGAAGTGAGAGAAGCTGCTATGGTTTGCATGAATGCAGTCTGGAAAGAAACAAGCACAGTAGGGTACGAGTCAAACATCTGTTATAAGGGTAGTTTCCTAATATTTTCCATTCATACAATAATTATTTTATGGCCACCAGAGGCCAAGAATGGGTCAGAGACAACACCTTGGATTAAGAGGTAGGTTTCACGAGTTGAATGGCACTATCTACCATGACTGGAGCCAGCTTTTTCTGTAAGTCTAAATCACCCCGGGTCACCAATAGCTGTGAATATGAACTTTCATGTTATAATCTGTAGTGTTATGTTAATTAAGACTTCTGAGTATATTTTAAAATATTAATTATAGCGTGAAATTTACAACTGTATGAGTACTTGTTGAATTATGATGAAGTGTTTTATTGTTTCCTTACCACAGGCAGTTTCTGAGCTCGCTGTTACCTATCTTTGACATTTGATCTTTTTTTTTTTTTTACATTTGATCTTTACAGTAGCTCTTCCATATCAAAGAAGTTAAAGCTCAGATAAGGCCCACAAAAAATATATGAATTAAAGTTCAGCTAAGTTAACTGTAAAACACTGAATGCCTGGAAGGCGAAATAGAAATAACACTAAGATGCATTTTTATGAGTTTTGCATTTTGCTGAATCTATGTAAAGAGCATACTATTTAGAGAAAGTTCAAAGCCACGTCATAAGTTATGTTGGACACTGCTTTACAATTGTTATCCATCCATGTCACAGAAGTCACTTCAAAGATGGCTTACAAAACGTAAGAAAATTTTTTGAATAAATCACACACTCATATCATTTGTTTGTAGAAACACTCTATTCTTAACAGAAATGAAAGTAAAAAGATCTAGTCAATGTTTCCAAACTGCCACCCTCATTTCTTATCTTTGCTTCACTTATACTGTTTTTCCATTACCTAGAGAAATTAAAATAAAAGCAATATGACCAACTGCATCACCCGCTGTGCTGTAATGGGCAGTGTGAGTCTCTTCTTTCACAATCTCAGCCATTGTTTACCAGAGGGAGGCTGCAGATGTTTCTTTTCAAAGATGATAAGGAACCAGTCTGCAAGCACACAGTACAAAAGAACGGAAAGATCACTTAGTTCCCACTTGAATGTTAAAGAGCCTTAGGGTTACCGCAGCCAAACTCGGCTTCCTCTTCTGAAGTTCTCAAAGCCACCAAAGAAATGGAAACCAAGAAAATGACTCTCCTTAAAGTTTCAAAATATCTGAAAATATCTCCAAGCCTACAATCTTTCTGTTTTTTAATTTTTATTTCCCTGATACACTTCAGGTGTGCTAGACTCTGCTTGCTTCTGGGACAGGAGAGGGAGTCACTTTGTGGCGTGAGCAGTAACAGGGCAAAGCTGAGAATGCTATCGTGCGACAACTTTTCCAAACCTTGCTAGCGTGTCTATGAGCAAACAGTACTAGCTTCACTAAGTGTTTTTAGGGCAGACATTGGCTAAAGGACTCAAGCAAGCTCTAAATATCTGACTTGCCACAGTGCCAAATACAATTCATTTGAAGGTGTCTAGGAAGTAATATGGCGTTTTAAATCCATGTATTCCTGCCTCACCTCTCACAATTTATGCAATTTCTATTGATTTCTCATCTGTCATAATTTCCAATTCTTGGGTAAAATTTTTTTGATTGATAACTTCTCTCTCCCTTACTATAGAAAACCTCTTCTATACTCCCTCTATTTACTAGTAAAAGCTTTCAGAGTGTCGTCTGTTACTAGCAAACACAATGATAATACTGCTGCTATAGTCTGCCATGTAATGCCTTTGACAACATTTAAACTTAAATCCCCACCCATCTGGACAATGGTAGATATGACTTCTTTTGAAATACAAAACTTCCCTGTCAAAATATTGAACTCAAATAACTCAAAAGAGTAAAAATATACTAAGCATTACCTATGAAGAGTGAAAAATAAACCTGTTAAACTTGTCTTGTCACCACTATTCTAGTAAGAGAACATGTTACATGCTAATTCATTTAGAAGACATGAAGTACAGAGGAAATATATGATGAAAATATATTTGAGCAGAAATGATTCTACAATTCATTTGTAATCTACGCAATTGAAGTAGAAAAACCAAAGTTAAAGTCCTTATTCTAGCAAAGAAAATAAAATCAATTGATGTGAACTAATGTAAGTAAATATTTCAGGTTGGCAGCTGTGTTACTTTCCTAACCCTACAGAACAAAGCACTGCACAGAATGTATTTTAAACAGCAGCTCTGCTTCATAGGTCTGGAAGAGCAGATGTTCAAGACTGAAGTGGCAGTAGGATTGGTTTCTTCTAAAGTCTGGGAGCAAATCCATGCCAGGCCTCTCTTCTTGGCCACACAGACAGGGCTGTTCTCTCAGGTCTCTTCCCGTGGCCTGTGGCCTGCCCTCTATGAGCACCTCTTTGTCCAAGCCTCTCTGTCTATAAAGAAACCAGCACACTAGATCAGAACCTATTCCAGAGACCTGTCTTTAACTTTATTATCTCTGCAAATACTCTTGTTTCCAAATAAGGTCACATGTGAGTTACTGGAGACTAAGACTTCAACATTTAATTTTGAGGGGAAGGACTCACCACTCAACTCATAATAACACTGTTTAAAAGTTGTTTTTTAAAGCAGGAAAAATTCTATATGTGAATACACATTCAGTCTTCATTGATATTATATTGTTTGCAGACACTGAAATAGTTTAAAAAACAAATATGTGAAAAAATTTATATTAATATAAATTCATAATTCTAAAGTTTGTAGTTTTACTCTTCAGGTAAATTTACAGCCTTTATCTTGACTGTGGAATAACTCAGCATAATAATTTCCTTACAGGTCATTAAATCAAATGTTTGAATATAGAGTCATGGTTAACAGCTGAAACATTTTCAGTATCAAAATAGACTTCCTGAATATGAAATATCTAGATAAGTATCTAGTTAAGTATAGACTCTCCTCACCCATCCGTGTATCAAGACCTAGAGACCGTCTATAAAGACGTAGAGACCATCCCTAGGTCTTTTCAGTATAGTATAGTATAGTATAGTATAGTATAGTATAGTATAGTATAGACTATCTAGTTAAGTCTAGACTCTCAAAGGTGAAAATGAATCTGTGGAATGTTTGTAAGTAAATATAGTCAATACAGAAATATTTGAGGAGAACAGACTTTGTGAATGGAGGTTTGAATATGTCTAGCTGTGTGTGGAAAATTGTATTTTCATCCTTGAAGGAATGTTTTGTATTCTACTGAAAGAGAAAAACATTTTTTCAAACAAGCATTAGGCATGTAAAAAGGCCGACAGTGGGGGGAAGTTCCAAGACTGAGAAGCAGGAGGCACAGTGTGACAAGTACAGCTCGTCTGAAAGTACAAATCGGTAGAATGGAAAAATTAGGGCTATATATCTAATAAAACTGGAGGGCTAAAACTTGCCTTTTACCATGTTCAAATCATATTTCAATAATATAGCAAAGATTTGGTAATCAAACACAGCTTGAATATTTAAGGGATTCCTTAGTATCAGTTTCCCCATATATGAAAATGTGATATGTTAACAAAATGGTACAATAACCTCTGCTTTAAAATTTTTTAGAATTTTCAAGTCAAGATATAATATAATATATTTATGCTGTTATAGTGTTTATATATATGTATATATATATATATATATATATATATATATACTATATTGTTTTATATATAGGAGGAGGAGCAATTTACATTTGAACATGGTCTACCATAACACAGTTGTCTCTAAATTGTTTCGTTTTGACCTATGTTCTTTGAAAACATATTACTTGAGGAGCCACATTATCTTCAAATGACCCAAAACGATGTTAAGTTTTGCCTTCTTATAGATAGCTGCCAGAATTTATAAGAAGAAAGAAAAGAAGGGGGGGCAGAAGAAAAGGAGAGATAAGGAGGAGGAGATAAAGAGAAAAGAAATTTAGTAACTATTTCTGGGAAAACTGGCAATCTGTGTAATTTACCCTTTAAAAAAGTTATCTGGATGAACATCAGAGATTGCTTTATAGGATATAACCTACATCTATCTAAACAAATGCTAAAACATCCACAAAAAACTTGTAAATATTGATTCTTTTCATGACAGTATTTCCATTGACAGCATCATACACTGATTCCAAAAAAATGCTGTTTTTCAAACTATAAGATAAACTTCTACAGAAAATAAAATTTCATAACAAAATAACAATGGTTAATACATTATGTAGCCTGATCTTTTAAAATGGTTAAAATGTTACTTAGTACAAATCATAGACCAAAAAAATGGTTCTCTTACAAAGAAGAAACAAATAAAAGAACAAAACTTTCTTTTCAATGAACAAAAGAAACTAGTAGGATATATAAATGAAACAAATTAGAAATTATCTTAAAATATTTTGCAACAACAGAATAGATAATTTCCAGATTATTTGAACTTCTCCCTACTTCCTATTTACCTATCTTCTTTTTGCTCTCTCTCTTTCTTTATTTTTCAATATTAGTTTTTTAAATAAGAGAAGCCATGAGATATTAAAGCCTGTCTGTCTGACTTATTTCACTTAATAGTATGCTCCCAAGTTGTATCCATGTGCCTAAGATGTCACATTTCTTTCATCTGTTGATGCACATATACAGTGGAACCGCCAATTGGCAGGAATTACATTCCTAGAGCACCCACAAATTATAAAAAGCTTCAGATTTCAGATATGGCCAGAAAAAAATGGCTATAAATGCCTATTTTTATAGTTTAAACCCTAAATATGCTGTCTCACACAGTTATGTAATTGAATTTAATAAAATAATAAAGCTTTATAAGGTGTAGGGCTTTCTAGCAAAATCTTTGGGATCTCTGGATTTTTCAGAAGAACAAAACCCAGAATGGCCAGCACCCTGTTATGGTGTAGGATGCTGGTGCATTTGCCAAGGATGGGTTATAGGGCAGCAGCCAATCAGCAGCAAGAATAATGCTCCCTGATTGGTTACTTGAGAATGTCCTACCAAAAAACCAATTGAGGAGGACCTTTGTGATTTCTGCGAACAATTATTAGTTAGGTTTTAAGGAAAAAACCCGCAAAATCTGAACTGTGGTTTCATGGAGGTAAACACTGTACACTATTTCCAAGATAGAGCTATTATAAATTGTGTTACTATAAACATGTATCCCAGTAATATGATCACTTTAACACTTTCGAGAAGATATCTAAAAGAAGAATAGCAAGGTCAAGTGGAATGTCCTTTTTTAATTTTTTAAGGAGTCTCCACACTGATTTCCACAGTAGATATGCGAGTTTACATTCCCAAAAGCAATATAAAGAGTTCTTTGCTCCCAGTGTCCATGCCAGCATTTGTTATTATTTGACTTTTTGATGATGGCCACTCTTCCTGTGGTAAGATATCTCAGTGTGGTTTTAATTTGCATTTCTGTAATTACCAGCGATGCTGAACATTTTTTGATGTTTTTCTTGGACATTTGAATGCCTTCTGAGATGTGTATATGTATTTTGGTTACCCATTTCTTGATTGGATCTTATTTTAGGAGCTCTATATTTTTTAGCTCGTTTTTATATTCTAGATGTGAGTCCTCTGTCCACTGAATTTTTATTTTATAGGATTATATCATAATAATGAATTTTCCTTATAATTAGGCACATGGAGAATGCAAACCTGACTAGCAGCACACCATGCTTACACTGTGGAATGTCTGAATGGTTACTTTAGTGTCTACTCAGCTGAATAAATGGAGCATTCTCATTAAAGTATTAAAAGGTGTGATCATGTATATAGGATGTGAAATCAGCTACCCTGTAATTTTGATATCATAATAATACACGAAATACTCAAAGTGGGATGTTACATAGACAGTACATATTTTTTTTTCATGAGAAAAAAGAAATGAAATGATTCACGATGGTTACCCAACAAATTTCAGAAGAGCTGAGGTTTCAATATTCCACTTTCAAGACATTATCTAATCAGGCAGTTCCCTTTAGTTCCAAACCATATGTTAATTGTTTTTCTGATCCTGAAAAATAAAAATCATTTGTCCCCTAAAAAAAATCACTGAGTTACTAATTCTAAGATATAATAAGTCAAAACAGAATCAAGGAGAAACCTGAGTCATTTCACAAATCTAATGATCTACTCAATAATTTATTCACTTTTCAATGTGACATTCGTTTGCTCCGTGTGGTAGTGTTACACTTTGTGCTTGGCTGACTCTTAGAAGAGGGACGTCTGGGGACCAGAAGTGGAAGCTAGGCAGGGTCCCACCCTAGCAGTCCCTGAGAGTGCTTTAAGCCTGCTCATCTCTAAACAGAAAGAAGACTGTTTCCTGTACTGAGATATCTGTTTTTAGGAATTTGTTACAATAGAACTTTAATATCAATACACTCCTCTAGTTGAGTTATATCACCTGTTAAAAGGAAATGCTCAATAATAACAAAGACTGAGGAGAAAGGGAGAGTGTCCATAAGATCTGTTGGTGGGTGCTGAGAGCAGTTATGGAAATCAAATTGCAGCTGATTAAAGGGTGAATAAAATACTAAGAAAAATGAAAGCATAGGAAAGGTTTATATCAGTGAACTTGATACAGATACAGAAGCATGCATAGGTAGACCCTTAAATGGAACCCCACTGATCTTTTGCAACCCATTTTATCATGCTATAACCTAGCATATCTATCACACTATGTCATGTGATACTGTATTACATCTCAGTCTCATGGAGAAATTTTTCTTGCATTTAAATATGACTGAGAAGCATTTCGCATCTATTTCTGCTCATTACCTAACGTGAAGTGTAGGACTCAGGACCCTCTGAAGAGTCATACTACCTCCAAGAAGCCAGAGCTGTAATACAGATGCAGTTGGTGCCTGATTAATTTGAACAATGAATTCCTAGACTTAGGTTTCTCTTAGTATTAAAAAAGATAATGATACCCTTTAAGTTTACCTTTCTGAATTATGAATTGTTTTTTCAATAAGGATTTTTAAATTGCTATTTTCTTTGCAAAAACAACCAAGATATGCAAGTTTGCATTTCACAAGTTATATGTGTTACAGTTGATAGCATAACTAGAGTCAGAAGTGAGTTACACAATCATTACAATGAAGTGTCATTAACACATCTATAAACGATGGGTATAGAAGTTTATTTATTGTTTTCAACTTCAGGAACATTTATCAGTGCACTTCACAATAAACTTTAACCTTTAAATTCCATTAGAAGAAAACTATCAAGTTGAAAACATCAGGAAGTGAAATTATTTCAACATTAAGACATAATGAAAGAGAAACGCTCCCCTCATAGTTTCAATTTTATATGTATATGCAAATATATATATGCATGTTTAAATAAATATATGAATAGGTTGATATAGAAGAATAGAAAAAAAAGCATAGTTACTCAATATAAAAGCGATTCCTCTGTCTAATGATGAAGCAATAAACCTGACCAAGAAAATCTTTAGGAAATTATCTGGAGGTACACAGAAAAAATTTAGAAAAGCAAATTTGCTGTAATTCATTCCCATGAAGGAAATGTTGCAGTCTATAGTAACATCCTCACTTTTCCTGAAGTTTCTATTATCATAACTATTTATCCTCTTCATGTCTCCTATTTGCTTTGAACAACTTATCAAGTCCAGTAAAAATGTACTAATGGCCATCAAAGGAGAAAGTGTACATCTTTCCCTGGGTATTTCAGGTAAATACCTTCACAACATTTTAGGAACCTAATCTACAACTCTAGTTCTGAGCACATTAACAAAAGATTACCAACTAACAAAACATACTGTTTGTCAAATGTTTCTTTAATAAAAAAAAGGTTTTCATAAGCAAATATAGCTTAAAAGTGTTAGAATTTGAATTTGTTTTCTGATTGATGTTTACAGGTAGTAATTTTATCATAAAAATGTGAAATTATACAATCTTATCTCACTTAGCATCAATATTTTTGATAATCTGATTCCATGCTACATTTTCAATGTTTAGATGAAAGTTGGTGGAGTAATATTAGCTAAAATTGAGTGAATACCATGGCAGAACTACAAAACAAATTGAATTTCCATTTAAAAATTAAATTATCTTGAATTGTCAAGATGTTTTTAATGTGCAGCAGGTTTCTTGGAATCATGCTGTTGTGGTTTGTTTAAATGTCCCCCCAAAGCCTCATGCAGTCATGGAGGCAGCTGAGTCTAGCTTTTGTGAGTGGTTAATTGCTTGGCACTGGCATTGGCGATATGAGTGCTGTACCCGCCCAGGAGTGGGTGACCAACATGCAGTATAAAGGGGGAAAGGAGGCATGCTTTTCTCTTTATCCTTTTTTCTCCTGTTGCTTGTGGCCACCACGAATGGCTGCTCCTTAGCCATGCCACTTGCCTTGGAGCCAGCTGAGTATGAACTGAAACCTCTAAAAACTGTAAGCTAAATAAACCTTTCCTTCCCTTATTTTGGGTGTCAGGTATTTTGTCTCAGCAACAAGAAAAATGTAACCAAGATACTTACCGTCCATTCCCCATCATTTCCCTGCAGAGAAATCTAGACATGTGCTGCCAGGCCAATACAAAAGAATTCTCTTCATTCAACAAGGAAAATAAATAAAAGAAGAAACTATTATACAGAGAACCCAACACATTATCTTAGTCCCAGTGAATGAGCAACACATTCAATATGAGTTCCTAAGAGTTGTTCATGTTAGGCAACTATGACCCCAAATGTGAAATTCAAAAGAAAAAAAATTAGCAGATACGGCACATGAGATTATGGAAAAAATCATTCCTATGTTTAGGTTTGTGACTAGAACCTTCTAATAAGTTGATTTCTCAACCTGGGTGACATGAGCACTGTAGATCTGTTCAACCTTTGCTGGGTGCAGGGGCCCTTTCAGGAATGTCAGCATCTCATCCTGTGTCTTCCTCAGTGCATAACACCAACCATATCCCCGAGGCATTTCCAGTGCTTCCTAGGACCTGCATACCCTCAAGGGAGAAACACCAAGAACTCTGAGGAACGTGCACATGCACATATACTTTACAGAAAACAGCAGCTGCCATCTGTGTATTCCACTCTGAAGGGCCCAGAAATTCTTGCTGATCAGAAATTGTCAGTGTGCATTCTGAAAGAAGTCCACGGAAGAACTGCAGATCTTAAAGAAGCAGGAGGAGGGCAGCCATGGGAATATAAAGCTGCTCGTGAATCTGCACGATGACCGCTTAGCCAAATGCACCCAAGGAAGGACGGTGCCTAGTTATATAGACCAGATGAGCTTAAAACATTTAGGATGAAGGACAGAAAGGTACAGTAAGAATACAGCATTAGAGGAGAGTTGCCTTATATATTGCATATTTTCTCTGGAGAGTGCATGAACATACGTTTTAATTCAATTAAAGCATTTAGCACCAGATCATTGATGAGTATTCATGAAATGCATAAATGCTACCCATTTTGCTTATTAGTTGTAGCACCAGCATTGGCCACTCCATTTGTCCAGTTTTGTATAATTCATTATACATTTAAACATTTTGATATGTAGAAATATTTCCAAGATTCTTTGCCTCTTTGTGCCTCGATGCCTATAGCGAGTTTCTATTCACCTTGGATTGTTCATCTCGAAGGTAAACTCCTCACAGAGCCTTAGCTGAAGGCCCTCATCACCCATATAAGAATTAATTGCTACTTCTTTCGCATTTCTGTAGCCCTCAGTGCACACTGATGTCAGAGCTCTTAGCACGTTGTATTCTAGTCATGGAAGTCTGTGGGAGGCACCCCAGCCCTGCTCCAGGCTGCGAGCTTTGAGGGCTTATTTACTTGGCCTCGTGGCCTCTGGGTTGCCACATGGTAAGAGCACAACAAAAGCATGCCGAAGTCAGATGAATGATCTGGAAAATTCAATGATGTGGAAATTCATTTCCCACTAATGCCAAATGTATGAAGTGTGACTGAAGAGCAGTACCCTCTACATAGCTTGTAGGGCTGTTGGCCTTGTATGAAAAAGATTAAATAAGCGAAATGATACAAAATGTGTTAGTTTTTAAGCAAGAAAAATAAAGAGTTGGATATGTATCAGAACACTGCTTTAACTGCACACATTTAAATATGAGGAGGCATAAATGAGGAGGAGGGAGATGGAAGGAATAAAATATCTGATTTTAGAAGTTGTAAGTCTCACTAAAACAAATAAAAGGGAAAAGAGATGACATAAATGATCTAACCAGTATTTAACTTTGATTACATAACGCTGTCAAAGAATTCATAAAGTAGATGGTTTACGCTTCAGATGATGCCTTGAATATAAAACACATCCATAAAACATCAGTTTAAATTATGCCAGGATCCCACCCAGAGCCTCAGAGGCAGTACCTCGGGGAAAGTCAGCATTACCTAAGTGAAAATCTCCACACACTGTCACATGCACTGCATTAAACCTGCGGACCTCTCTGGCTTCTCAAGTATTTCTGTGTTTTAGTCAAAATAATAGAGATAAAATCTACAAGTCTGAGGCTAGAAATTTTGGGGGTGACACGTTGTTTTAAAACAGTCAAAGAGTGTGTGTATGTGCGTGTGTACAAAACTCAAATGCAGTCAGTACTTTTAAATGGTTAATTGGTTATATTTTCCTATTAGAACTCTTTCCATTTTGACTATGATCATATAAGAAATATATCATAAACGAAATATTACTAACCCAGTCCTTCTCTCAGAGAGTTAAAAGCAAAGTTTCGCATTAGTGTTAGACTTTTCCATATAAGAAAGAAAAGGAAAAAAAGTCATTTATCATCATTTTCTCTAGGGAAAAATACACCTTTGATTGATATCTTAAGAAAAAATATGACCAATTCATTTTATTTTTAAATATATTTTGGCAATGCCTATTATTTTTATAAAACATTGAGTCCCAATGTTGTATTCTCATATATGCACAGAACATATTTTTCATTATGTCCATCTCCCATCTACCCTCCTTTGCCCCCTCTTCCTTATTCCCTTTGTCTTGTCTAACAATATTCTTCCTTCTACTTTCATGTCATTATTTTAGGTGCCACCTATCAGTTAAAGCATGCAATATTCATCTTTCTGAGTATGACTTACTATAATGAGCATGATAATCTCTCATTTCATCCACCTTCCTGCACATGGCACGATTGCACCCTTCCTTGTGGCATATATACCACAGTTTCTTTATCCACTTATCTGCTGGTAAGTCCCTACACTGGCCCCATGCCTTTTTTCTATTGGTACATTTGTGATACACAGAGAATGCCTTCGTCATGGGTATGCAATACACATTGAGTCTCAATCCTTTTTACTCTTCCCTTCCTCCTTTTTTTCCTTCCCTCCATCCGTAGGTCCTGTTTCCACCTCCTAAACATCTACTTCTTTGTCTCTTATCATCCTCTTTTGTCTTGCCCTTTAAATTACTGACAATTTGCATTTCTCATGTAAAAGAAGCCATGAAATACTCAACTGGCTGTTTACTCACTTATCACACGATTTCCAGGTATACACATTTCCATCAGAATCACTTAAATTAACCCTTTTTTCTGGCTGAGTAGTGTATGTATACCACATTTTCCTTATCCATGGATCTATTGATGGACATATATAATACTTACAAAATTTAGCAAATGTGACATGTGATGCTATAAACACAGGCACTTATCACCATAACAGAACGGTCCCCATAAGGCCAACACTTAACCCAGACATCAAATTTGATCTGGTTTCACCTAATTCAGTTTGAGAAAAGGATTGTGGAAAGAATTAAGCTTGTGAACAGAAGAACTACTGTAATTCTTTCAAGGAGATACCCAGAAGAGGTACAACTAGGTCAAATGATACTTCTATTTCTAGCTGTTTGTTTGCTTGTTATTAGGACTCTCCATTCTGATTTCCATGGGGTTATGCTGGTTTACACTGGTATGCTAGTTACCATTCCCACCATGTGAGGACCAGCGTTGTTTGTTTTGTTTGTTTTTTTCTTGAGTTCTTGTGCAGTCACTCTTCTTGGAGTTAGGCGGCATCTTGGTGTTGTTCTGATTTCCATTTATCTAACTAACAGCCAATGATGCTGAATATTTTTTCATATTCTTACTGACCACTTGCATTTCTTCTTTTAAGAAGAATTTATTTTGATTGCCATTTTTATTGAACATTGCATTTTTGGAGAACTAATTTTTGGAGTTCCTTCTATATTCTAAATATTAGTCCTTTGCTAGCCTGGAGCTGGATCACATATCTGCAGATCAAAGGACAGAGCAGAGGATACAGAAACCTCCCCAGATGCATTCAGCTATTTGATCTTTGACAAAAGGTCCAAAAGCATATGTTGGCAGAATAGTAGCCTAGTCACCAAACAGTGCTGGGAAAATTTGTTATCTGTGTGCAGAGGAATGAGACAAACTGTCTTACAGAACTGATTCTATAAGAATTTTAGGATTGTTTCCTCTAAATGTGTGAATTGTACTATTGACATTTGTACTGGGACTTCACTGAATCTGGTAACAGTTTGAGAGTTTGACTATTTTGGCAATACTGTATGGGTTCTGCCTATCCAGGAGCAGGGGACATTTTACATTTTCCAGTGTCATCTTCAGTCTACTTTTAGTTTAATTCCTAGGTATCTGCAAATAGAAAGGGGTTGCTGTTGAGTGAGTGATACTGGTTAAGTCTATTTATTTCTTTGTTAATTTTTTATCTGCTGACATGTCATCGTGAGTGGGGTACTGAAGTCCCCTGCTATAATCATGTTGGGGTCTGTCTTTTTACAGGGAGTAGCTTTTGTTTAGTGATGGGGTGTGCTAAAATTTGGTGTATAATTATTTGAAGTTTTATCTCTTCCTGTTGCCAGTAGTGAATGGCCATCTTATTGTTTTCAGAAAATCTGGCTCAAAGTCTGCTGTTTCTAGAAGGACGATAACTCCTCCTACTTGCTCTCAGGTTCTCTTTTCATGGACTATTTTCCATATTTTCACTTCTGATCTATGAGCTTCCTTTGGATGAGGTGGATCTCCTGTAAATAATATATGTTTAGAATTTGTTTTGACAAAGACCTACCAGTCTTTGTCTTTTGAGTGAAGAGTTAAGACCACTGACCTTGAGAGTTAAGATGCGGTATTTACTGAATCCTACCATTGCATTAGTTTTCCAGGACTGACTCCTTTATTTTTTCCTTATGTTTATCTACTCTTCCTGTCAGGGTGTACTTTCCCTTAAGATCTTTTGTACGGGTGGCCTCCTTGTCTCTGTCTGGGATTCCCTTATGTATTTCTGCTATGCTAGGTTAATGGTCATGAATTTCTTTCCGATTTCTCTGTTGTGGAAAGTCTTCATTTCTCTCTCAGTCCTGCAATTGAAGCTTCTAGGGTTTAGAATCTTGTGTTGACAATTGTTTTCTTTTAGGGGTTAAAATACTGCTCCATGCTCTCCTCATTGTTAAGATCTGCACTGAGAATACTGCTATTATTTGGACAGGTTTGCCTTTATATGTCACTTCCTTTTTTTGTCCCCTAAAAGCTTTTAACATTTTCTCCAGTTGTTGGATTTCTGGAATTTTGATCGTGATATGTTGTGGAAAGGCTCCTTTCTGGTTGTGGCTATTGCAAGTTCTATATGCCTCTTGCACTTGAAACTTGAATTGTTTCCCTAGATTTCTGAATTTTTCTGCTGAGATATCCAATGAATTTTTTATACATTTTAATTCATATTTTAATTTTTCCTTTATTCCTATAATTGGGACTTCTTTTTCTTGAGTTATCAAGCACTTTTTTGATCCCATTTTTATGGGGGCTTTTTTTCTATGGCATTGCTGAGTTTGTATCTACTATGCCTACTGGCACTTGTCCTCACTATGGTCACATATATGAGCCACACTTTCCATATTTTGTTGAGCTGTTTTGTTTTGAAACAAGGTCTCACTGTGTAGCTCAGGCTGGTTTTGAACTTACCATGCAGTGTAGGCTGGCCTCAAACTCTCGGAGTTTCCCCTGCCTCAAATTCCCAGATGCTGGAAATGGCATGTGCCACTGCATCCAGCTTCCACTGAATTTTTTTATCTTATATTTATACTTGTTTTTTTTCATACTTTCTATTTCTTTATCAAAGTTGTCATTAGCATGTTGTATTATCTTGTTTGGTTAATTACTATCGTTTCTGTCTCATTTAAATTTGTTGAACATTTTATTAGTAAAACCCTTTATTGTTTAATAAAACTGTCTTCTAGTTTGCTAAACACCTTAAGCACATGCTTTCTGTTTCTTCTTTTAGCTCCTCAAACATTGTGACTCTTTGGATTTTAGTTATTTGTCTATGATTTCTTCTGTTTCGGTGCCCCTGAGATGAGCTTTTGAGGAGTAAGGAATTTTTGCAGTCCTGCTGTAGTCTTATCATGTTTCTATTGTTTTTGCTCTGTGGATTACAAATCAGAGTATAGAAGCTGTCACTACCGTGGAGCTCTCTTTCGTTAGATGCTGCCTTCCTGTGATATGTCCTTGTATTTGGCTGTGGTTGGGGGTAACATTTTTTCTCAACATTCTTAGTATAACAGAGTCAGTCCCAGTCACTGAGTAGCAAGTAGAAAACCATGATGAGTTACATGAATACCTACAGAATCAACCATATATCACTCAACATAACTTAAAACTTTCTTTGACAATTCCACATGTTCCCCCTTTTCAATAACCTAAAAAGGTAATGGCTTGGTACTAAGGACAAATAGGGTGAGATACAGAAGTTGAGGAAAGGAGTGAGGAAAAAGAGTGAGATAATGCAGAAAGAGGGCAAGTGCAGAATAGAGATAACAGCAAGCCAGGGCAGAGAGCGGAGCTTGATGGTGATACTTTTCGGATATGGAATGTAGGGAAAGAAGAAGTATGAAAGGTTGTCTGTGGGGCAGGGTAGAGATAGGGAGGGAGACAGGATTGGAGATCGAGGGGAGTTGTCAAAAGGTTGGGAATGATTCATAAGTGAGTAGAAAGTTTGTGTTGAAACCTCTATAAACCATTTTTGGTGAGGGTTACTTTAGATGACCATTAAGGATGCTTTTTGAACAAATGCATTAATTCTTCCTCTTCCTTTCACCTACACAAGTCTCATTTGCACGCGAGTATGTGTATATCCGCCTCTTTCCTGAGTGCCAACGTGCACAGGTGTTTGAGTCCAGTCCCTCCCATGCCACGTGACTCCTCTGGCTCTTTGCCTCCTCCAGCTGCTCTGATGGAACCTCTCCTGGAATCTCTCTCTACTCCACTGGGAAGATCAGGGCCGCCTGGAGCTTGGTGGAGTGGATTCTTCTGCCTACACCTCAGCAGAGCATGGGAACCAAGGACAAAGTGCTACCTCGGGCTCCTAGCTCGTGAGTGGGTCTCTAGTGGCCACTGGATGGGCCTCACAAATGCCGAGCTTCCTGGCATCTAAAAAGCTGGAGGGCAGGCAGAGGGCAGTGCGCGCAGCAGGAATGTATGCACCACGGTACCACTGTGGTGTCTCTCCACTCCTGTTCACCGCAAGAGGGCCACTGTGCACCCCTGCCCACTTCTGCATCCCTGAGTCCCCACGTCTCCATTTCTTTCCATCTCGAATACTTCATTGTGTTGGCCTCTGGCTGGTTTCTGTTTCTCTAAGGCTCCCACTCTGAGCAGCTCTTTCCTGTGACTGCTTCCGTCACAGGGATCCATTTCCAACAAGGACGGGCTCCGGGTGGTGAGTGCTCACCTGGGCGCGGATAACAGGTGTCTGGTGCAGCTGACTGTTGTCTGCACTCAATTCGCCAACTGCAGGGCCTTCTGCTGAGCACAGCTCTCCAGCACCCCCAGGGGCACCACGCAGCTGCTCGTGGCTAGCATCTCCACAGCCACCCTCACATCCCTGAGCTGCCCCGTTCCTCACCCTCTGCCCTCTTAGGTTAGAAACCCTCCTGACATGGAGTCCTCTCTGGAGCTGAGCTGCAAGTGCTGTCTGATCTTAGAAAAGACTCTGCCTTTTCTCTAGACGTTCCTGATACCGGGTGTTGACCTTCTGTTACTTCTAAAACTTTTTCTACTTATTCCTCAGGTTTTCTTTATTTCCTGTTCCCTGTACCTGCAGATCACAATAACCCCAACCCACCCACTGAGAGAGAGAGAGCTGCCAGCTTTCATCTGCCATCTTCTCGAGAAACGGTCTGTGTCCATATCACTGCTGGTGCTGACTGTGCCACAAAAACCTGGGCATGCAGGCATTCCTGTGGGATCCTGCTCTAATTCTGCAGGCACATAGCAAGCAGTGATATTACTGGGTCATGGCATTTCTATTTTTGCTTTTTGAGGAATTTCCATATTGATTTCCAGCATGGCTATACTAAGATTCCCACAACCAATGTAGCAAGTTCCCCACCCACCACTCCCATATCCTTGCCAGTATTGATTGATTTTTTAATCTGATGCTACCCATTCTGACCGGGATGAAGAATAGTGTCAGTGTCATTCTTACTTGTGTTTTCCTAATGGCCAAAGATATTAAACACACCTTTGCATGCATGTTGACCATTTGTACTTCTTTTAAGGGTTTCATTTGCACACTGATTGATCTGGGTATTTTATTTCTTGGTGTTGTTTATGAGTTCTTTGTATTTCCTAGATATTGGCATAGAATAGAGGACAGAGAAACAAACCCACACAACTATGTCCATGTGACTTTTGGCAAAAAAAACAAAAATGTTTGTTGGGGAGAAGACAACCTTCTAACAAGTGTCTCTATTTTTGTGCTAATCATGCTGTTTTTGTCATTACGCCTTTGCAGTATAATTTGAAATCAGGTACTGTGATGGTCTTTAGCCTTGCCGTTTGCTTAGCATTCCTCTGAGTGTTCTGGGTCTTCTGTGTTAGCATGTGAATTTTCTGATTTTTTTTTAATTCTGTGAAAAATGTCAACTTTATACTTTGTTTCCCAAACTTTTGGAGTCATATCCAAAAAAATCTTGCCTAGACCAACATATCTCCCCTATGTTTTTCAGTAGCTTTATGTTAGAGTTTTACATTTAAATTATAGCTGCTTTGAAATCCTCCATAGAAATTGCAGTACTTTATAAGACACATTTCTTACTCTATGCATTCTGTCACTTAAACATCTTTCTTCAGGTGAAAGGGAGTGTTAAAAAGAAAATCTTGTGTCTGCAGGCAAAAACAAGTCACGTAATTCTATTTTCTTACAGTTCTGAATAACGAACTCATAGAAGTACTGAAATATGTAGTTCAAAAAGAGGGAAAGTATTCTGGCAGTCTCTGATCTAAGCAATAGTATATAAAATTAAAATATAAGGTACACAGGTGAGTATGAGTGTTTCAGAGATTGGCGGAGATACATCTGAAAAATCTTAAAAACATTATTAGCAAAAAATATCACAGAGAACAATCTATAATATAACTTTAGAAGATAAAAGTCATGATATATCAAAGTGATTAATATTAGATGCTTAAAAATATAAACTTGATAGAATTGAATTTCAATTTACCGAATTGAAAATTTTAAAATACTACTCAATAAATTAAATAAAAGCCTTTTCCACTGCTGAGTTTAGAACAGCAATGCAAGAAAATATCAAGCAAAATCATACATATACCTAAATCTTATAAATCAATTCAAATAATAGCAAAATATATCAGTGATATCTGGTATCAGAGAACAAATTTCAGCATATGTTAAAATAAGTAAAGACGTAGACAAATTATACAAGACACAAGAAGAGTAAGCAGCCATAGATACAAAAAAGTATTCATTACAATCTGTTTTAACTCTTTCAAAATCTTATACTCCATCTCCTGATGTTCAAGTATTATTGGCGTCCTGTCTAGCAATCATAGCTGGAAATACTCTGTTTGCACTATGAACTTCCTCGAGGATGATCTCTTAGTAAGGTTTTCAAACCCAGTTGACCTCAGAAACCTTTTATCTTCACTGTGTATTGTGAGGGGCTACAGTTCTATGAAACTCCCATTGGAAAAGTCCACACAGTAGAACAGCAGTGCCAAAACTTTTTGACTCCAGGGACTGGTTTCATGGGACACAGAGTTAGTGGGACAGGGGATATGACTTAGGGATGATCCCAAAGAATGTGCAACCTATACCCCTTGCATAAGCACTTCATAATAGGGATGGTACTCTTGTTGGGGACCAGAAGATATGAGATAATTTTTTCCTATGCTGGGGTCCAGGTTACATGTCTGGGGTCCTGTGACTCTGAGGCCAGTGTGACCTGCTTTAGGAACAGAGAAGCATGCAGAAATCTGACACATTTCCTGCTACATAGAGAAAGCTCAGAACCACAGCACTCCTAAGACAAGATAGTATTCACTGAAGACCATGTAAAGAAAGCAGACATACGACGTGGAGAAGAACCTGTTCTCCAGTCCTTTGTTTCTCTTTTACTGTTCTATGAAAAGTACGCTACAACCTCCTGGTGCTCTTTGCTTGCTAATAAAGGTGGGTCAGCCACAGAGATTGTTGTCCGCTAGAAGCACATTCCTCCCTGTCCACTTGTACTTTAAATATTGCCTTTTGGTTTTCTTTATTCCCCATCGTTCCTCCCTCAGGTATCTGGGGGACTGACCCACAACTGGCAACTGGAGCCCATACAGAGACCTGAAACTTGGAGGTGAAGATCAACCAAAGTGGGGAAGAGTGATGCAGACACTGGGGAATTCTCTGGAACAGTTTTGGAGTTGGCCAGATAGAAGTGAAAGAAAATAGTAATGCCATGGAAAAGCTTTTCTAACCAGGATGATGGGGCAGAATTTGTTAGAGGAAGAAAGATATATGCAGTTGCCATGTATATTATTGAGAAAAACTGGGGCCCAGATCAGTAAGACTCTTTCAAAATTGCTACAAGTTATTACTAAGCATAACCTATGGTTCCCACAAGCGGTAACTTGAATGCAGAGAATGGGGATAGAATAGGTGAAGATCTGAGAGGGCTCCATGCTAGGGGAGATCAAACTGACACAGACACCCTTTCAACATGGAGTCTGTTGGACTTCGTAATGGCACCTCTGTGTGCTGCAATGGTTGCCACAGCTGCTGCTGCTCCCCTGAAGAGGAAAAGGGAAAGGATCCTTGAGGAGGTAGAGAGACTCTTCCCTGGCCGGTGTCTCCAGAGGCTAACTGGGGTCATCTTTGCTCCTCTAAGTACCAGAAACTTATTCATCAAGCTATGCTGACTGGGGACCCCATTGGGCCCTGTTGGTTCCCTATTATTGCTAGACAGCATGCAAATAAGCCCTAATGAGTGGTATTTGGACATCAGGGGATAGAGTATAAAATTTTGAAAGAGTTAAAACAGATTGTAATGAATACTGGAGCACGGGGATCATTTAACATTGGGACACCTGGAGCCCATTTTGGGAGCTCTGCATATGGCCCCACAAGATATTGAACACCCTTCCCATTCCTGTCTATCACAAAGTCAACATCTCCAGTTCAATATGTAGCTCTAAGAGCTCGCACAGAACAGGCAAGTTAAGACAGGGCACTCGGAAGACCAGCAATCACGGAGGACGAGCTGCTGGGAACAGGACCTTCTGCAGACCTTGCCCAACAATTGATTCATCCTAATGAAGTATGTGAGCAGGTACGTGTGACGATTGCCAAAGAGAGTCCTCCAGTTCAGCCCTGTTTGCAAATCTTCCAGGAGTTACAAGAGCCTTATGCTCTGTTCCCTGCTGAGTTACAGCAGGCCATCTGCAGACAGATTCCTCACTCATAAGCAGCTGGAATTATGCTTCAGTTGGATTTGGAGAATGCAAATAAAGATTGCAAACAGGCCCTTGTTGTGGTTGGGGCCATAAAGAATCTTGGAATCTTGGAAATCATCTGCACTTATCTGAAATGATCTGGTTCACATAAGTCATCAAAATTTTTAAAAAATAATTAAAGGGGGAACCTTTGGGCTTAAGAAAACTATTGGACAAGACTACCCTCGATGAATTAAAGAGAATCTACCTGAAAATATTTTCTTCTAATCAGGGTTTACTAATAGGACCCCAACAATTTCCGTAACCTTATGGGTGACAAAGTCCAATAAATATTGCTAAACATATTTTGTGATATGTTTACATTGTTATGGTTAAAAGGCTAAACTTTCTGTGGGTAAAGCAATGCGGTTTCATTAAGAGATGCTCTTGATACAAAACCAAATTAAGAGACAAAGGTTTCCATATACTATACCATTTGGTAAGTGGATATTACTTACTTCCCTCCCTTTGGGTGGTTATAGTGTGCTCATGTCTCCACAGACACTTATTCTCATATGATTCACCAGCCATGGGGCAAAAATTTCGGACACATTCAACAGTGTTGTTTATCTGCCCTAGCTGTGGTAGGGGATAATACATCAAGAAGGAAAGGTTCTTTTCTTTCTTTCTTTCTTTCTTTCTTTCTTTCTTTCTTTCTTTCTTTCTTTCTCTCTTTCTTTCTTCTTTCTTTTTTTTTTTTGTATCAGGGATTGAATTTAAAGGCTTTATGCTGAGTAACATCCCCAGTTCTTCATTGTGCCTTTTACATTGAGACTTGGGTTCATTAAGTCACTAAACTAACTAGGCTTTGCTTGGACTTGCAATCCTCCTGTCTTGGCCTCCCAAAATGCTGAGATTATAGGCATTACCACCCAGCCCAGCTAAGAAAGGCTTTTCTATTGTGGCAAGAAGACAAAGAAAAACTGTTAGAGGGAACAAGACAGCCAAAGAAAATGTTGGTGTCATCAAAAGAAGACAAAGTAACTCAACCAAAAGAAAGATCCAGATTTGATGAATGGAAGCTACTGAAAAATAAATATCATCTGTTGTGGTTGATACGCTGTGTCAACTTGAGCAGTTTAGAAGTTTAACTGAGAGACTCAGCAGGGAGTCAGGATACTTACCTTGTAAATATCCTCATCTTGTGCAAGAGGAGGGCACAGAGATTTTGTGAGTGCTACATTGCCCTGGGGAGAGGGGTGCCCTGTATACAATATAAGGAAGGAAAAGAGACTTGCTCTCCCCACTTTTGCTCTGGCTGCCTCCTTAAAGTGTTGCCCCAGTGCCATGCCACCCAGCTTGAAGCCGGCTGAAACTCCAAAAACTGTAAGTTAAATAAACTTTTCCTTCCTTAATTTTGGATGTTGGGTATTTTGTCCTAGTAATGAGAGCAAGACATCATCTCAATATAAGATTTCAATTGGAGTTTAGGTTTATAAACTTAAACTCCAAATATATATATTGATAGCTAAATGTGTGTGTGTGTGTGTGTGTGTGTGTGTGTGTGTGTGTGTATGAGCTAGCCAACAAACACAATTAGGCATCCACAAAAGTTGTCTCACAAAGGATTTCTGCATTTTGTTAAATGTCAGAGAAAACCTATAAGGTCCCTTTTTAATGCTTATATTTGATGACTCTTTTGCAGTAATTATCAATTAAGTGTTCACACACTCAATATTTTAGACAATCCATTTTTGTTCAGTTTTTAAGCACTTCTAGATAGAATGCATACAGGTTGACTGTCAGAACCTGTTGAGAGAATGAGCTTACATTAAAATTGCAAATATAATTTATACTTACATCAATGAAAAGTAAGGCAGATTTTCTTTAACTTAAAGAAAACCAAATGATTTATGTCATCTTAGTTAAAAATCTCGTGTGGTGCCAGGAGTGATGGTATACATCTATAATCCCAGTCACTAGGAAGACTGAGGCAAGAGTATTATACATTTAAGACAGGCAAGTTAACCAGACTTGGGACCTTGCCTCACATCCCAAAGACCCTGGGTGTGATTTCTAATACGGAAAAAACAAAACAAAACAAACCAGCAGCATGGAGGAAGAATAAAATGGAAGTTTTGCACAATGATGGGTAAAATCACAAAATGAGACTAGAAAACTTATATAGAGATGCCCGAGACCATTTAGTCCACAGGGTGAAGAATAGAGAAAACCTGTGAAACATAGAAGTTTTCAGATCAGTCACTCATGTTTCAGTGTGCATGGACCTGGGCCTGATGTTATTACACCAAAGAAAACAGGTTTTGATAGGTCACAGGGTTCTCATTAGCTCTTAATGAACTGTGACATTTGTTTTCCAGGAAAATGAGAGAGATATAAAGTTGATACCTGTTGGTGTATTCTTTGATGATCTGATATATGCTAATCTTAATTGTTTCATTTTCAAATCGACTGTTGCTCTTGTCTTTGTATATCCGGAATTCAGCTGCTGTGACTGCTTCTCCATGAGGAATTTGAGTCAGATCAAACCTAAATTCTTTATAGTGCCTTCGCTGGTGAGAGAAATCCCTGTCTCTTTCAACTGAAAAAGAAAAAAAGAAGAAGGAAAAAGACAAAATTAGCCTTTCAAAAATACAGAAATTAATGATAAACTTTCCACCTTTGGAAATGAAAGCAAACAAGTAGGATTGTATAAAACTGGGAAAATACTAAACCTGGGAAAACAGTAAAACCACAGACTTATATGTCTTTCCAGTTAAAGGAAATTCCACAAACTAAAAGCCTTTAGTTCAAAGGCAATGTAACCTCCATGGCTTTACACAAATTCCAAGACCCTAAATGGAAAGGTTATCCAAAAACAGTGTGGAAAGTGAAGGTTGCGAAGTGCTCACCAGCATGCTGTCAGTGCTAGAACACAGAAGGCTTCATACAGACACTGGGGTAACACTGTAGAAACTCTAGAGTTCCAGGTAAAGCAGTGCTCCAAGTCAGCACAGCTGCAGGAGGAAGATCAAAAGAAAGGAAGCAACTGAATGCATACAAGACTGTGTTTGCAGTGTTCCAAAAGTCAAGTCAAGACATTATTTTTAGACTTTTAAGTTTTTAATTTCAGTTCATTAGCTGATTTATAAAAACAAATCTATGGATTCATTCTCTGTAATGAAGGTTGTACTCTCTTCAGGTTCTGGATTCTGAACTAGGTCTTAGGAAGCAGGCTTCAGTATCAAAATGTCACTTTAGGCCCTGAGTCTGAGGCCACCCCAGGACGCACGACAGGGACAAGTAGGCCTAACCAGACTACACTCAGCAAAATCCAGGCAATGAGCAGAGCCTGGAATCCACCCCTGGGCCCTGACCGCACGCACCCCGGAGGCGGAATCTGAGCACCCACAGGGCAAAATTGGAACTCCGCTCCCAGGCACTAAGACATGCCCTGTGTCTGAGGCCACGCGAGAATGCATGAAAAGGACAAGCAGGCCTAAACAGACTATGAACTCCAGGCAGTGAGCAGGGCCGGGGATCCACTCCTGGCCCTGACTGCATGCACCCCGGAGGCGGAATCCCATCACCCACAGGGCAAAATTGGAACTCTGCTCCCAGAGGATCCTTGGACTACAGTGGATTATCTTTGCTAGTTTGAAGGGAGATTAAATGACTGCCTTACTGAAACAGAAGATCTCAGCTGGCTCCAGTCAGTGTGGTGAGTATGCCCCTAAAGTAGAGGTGTACAGTGGGTAAATAGGTCCAGTAGTAAAGCTCCCCCCTTAGTTGGGGGGAGTAAGACCTTGGAAAGTCTGACAAGAGTGAGGGTGACCCCTTCCTAGACACAGAAAACATCAGGCAGAGTGAGGAGTGTGCCAAGAAGGACTCCCCCAACTTGAAGAAAATCAAAAGGGCTTATGAGACACACAGGCACACAATAGGGACACAGTAGGGCCTCAGCCAACACAAACACTATAGACAGGGAGATTTGATGACCTGGAATAACCTGAAGATAAAGTACTAGCAGGAACTAAAAGTTGACATACATCAATACTACTAGACTTGTCAGCCCAGGAAGAATATAGGACTCATCCAACAGGCCCTGCAGCAGGAAGTCAGGTGACTGGCCCACCAATTCATTGTGGGATCCAGCAACTGGACAAACATTAATCTTACAGTAGGACACCGAGATAAACACTACCAACAGTTGACACTAGCAGGTCTGAAGGACCAAACACTAACTCAAAAGAGGAAAATGGCAAAACAAAAAAACAAAATGCAATCTCAAACATCTAGTCCGTCAGCAGCAAGTGCAGCAGACATTGAATTAGAGGACTCCAAAAGTAACACACTGGAAATCTCTGCAAAGATAGTGAAAGAAATAAAAAACAAATCTATAAGGCCCTACAGGAAATCAAATTAGAAGTACTCTCTCATGTAAAGATAGAAATAACAACCTTAGTAAAGGAATTGCTGAGCACAGCTAAAGAAGAAATAGAGAAAAAAGTACAGGAGCATGGGAAACTGATTAAAACCTTGAAAGAACAACATAGAAAATAAGCAAAATACATGAAGCAAACTGAAAAAGACATCTGAGAAACAAAAAATTCTATTCAAAGCATGCCAAACCATTTAAATGAAGCTGAGGATAAGATTTTGGACCTTGAGGACAGGATCGCAATTAGTGATTATGAAATGATAGAACTTTTAAAAATAACAAAGCAACATGAAATGACAATCCAGAAGCTTTGAGATGATGCCAAGAGCAACAATATAAGATTAATAGGCATTAGTAAAAATGCTGGAGTCAATAAAAATGACATAACTAAAATATTCACAAAAACAATAGGAGAAAATTTTCCAAAAATGGGGAAAAAATCTGATATGAAGATAAGTGAGGCATATAGAGCACCAAACAGTCACAACCAACATAAATCTATACCCAGACACATAATAATTAAGATCTCAGACATACAACATAAAAACAGAATACTAAAAGCTGTTAGAGAAAAGACACAAGTCACCTATTAAGGAAAGCCCATTAGAAACACAGCACACTTTTCAGCACAAACCCTCAAGTCAAGACGTGCTTGGAGTGAGATATTTCAAGACCTGAAAGAAAACAACTTTCAACCAGACTGATGTACCAGGCAAAACTTTCATTCAAATTTAACGGAGAAATAAGATACTTCCATGACAAAGAACAACTGAAGAAATTTATGTCCACCAAACCAACCCTAGAAAGAGTATCGAAAGACATACTGGACAGAGATAAAAATGACCACAATCCCCAGAACAACAGAAAGAAACCACCAGGTAGGACAAGCAATTAAATAAGGGGGGAAAGCAGAAAGCAAACAAATGGAACATAACATGGCAAAGTTGATCCAGTACATATTAGTGATATCCATAAATGTAAATGGCCTCAATTCAACTATCAAAAGAAACAGCTTGACAGAATGGTTCAAGAAACATGATCCCACAATATGCTGTACACAAGAAACACATCTGACCCAAAAGGAAACCCATAGATTAAAAGTCAAAAGATGGAAAACAGTATTCCATGCAATAAGAACTCAGAAAAAAGCAGGGGTAACTATGCTATTTGCAGACAATGTGAACTTCAAGCATAAAATGATTAAAAGAGACAAAGAAGGTCACCACATACTCATAAGTGGAAAAATTCAAGAAGAATAATTAACAATTATAAATATATATATATATATATATATATATATATATATATATATATATACACCAAACACAGGAGCATCCAACTATGTAAGACAGATTCTAATGGACATAAAAAACCAAATACACAAGAATACAATTATTACAGGGGACCTTAACAGCCCATTGTTACAAAGAGATAGATCAACTAGGTCAAAAGTCAGCAAAGAAATAATAGAACTGAATCATACCTGTGAGCAATTGGACTTAGTAGATGTTAACAGAGTGTTCCACCCAACCACAACAGAATACACATTCTTCTCAGCTGCACATGGGACAGTCTCCAAAATAGACCATATATTATGCCATAAAACATTGTTAAGTAAATGTAAAGGGATTGAAATTATCCCATGCATACTATCTGACCATAGTGCACTGAAATTGGAAATTGATGGCAAAAGAAATCGCAAAACCTGCATAAATACATGGAAATTAAATAACAACCTTTTGAACAACCAGTGGGCTACAGATGAAATTTAAGAAGAAATAAAGCAATACCTACAATTCAATGAAAATGCACATTGGAATGACAATTAAATGAAAATACACAACATACTATCATCTGTGGGATGCAATGAAAGTGGTCTTAACAGGGAAATATATAGCAATAAATTGTCATATCAAGAAAACAGAATGAGCACAAATAAACAGTCTAATGCTTCATCTCAAGCTTCTAGAAAAAAAGAGCAAGTGAAACCCAAAGCTCATAGAAGAGAGGAAATAGTAAAGATTAGAGCAGAAATCCATACTGGCAAATAGAATGCAGCAAATCATCAAGAAGATTATACATCATGACCAAGAGGTGTTCATTCCAGGAATGCAGGGATGGTTTAACATATGCAAATCGACAAATATAATACACCACATCAACAGAGCCAAAAACAAAAACCACATTGTCATCTCAATAGATGCAGAAAATGCTTTCAATAAGGTCCAACACACGTTAATGATAAAAACCCTTCAAAAACTTGGAATACACGGTGTCTACCTCAACCTTATAAAAACTATGACAAACCAACAGCCAATATTATACTAAGTGGACAAAAACTGAAAGCTTTCACTTTAAAATCAGGAACATGGCAAGGATGTCCACTCTCACCACTCCTATTCTATATAGTTCTAGAAACACTAGTCAGGGCAATCAGACAAGAGAGAAATAAAAGGAATAAAGATAGGAAAGGAAGAAGTTAAACTGTCACTATTTGCAGATGAGATGATACTCTCTACAGAAGACCCAAAAAACTCCATTAAAAGACTACTAAAGGTAATAGACAAATTCAGCAGTGTAGCTGGCTAAAAGTCAATGCTCAAAAATCAATAGCATTCCTATACACAAACAAGAAACTCACCGAGAGAGAAATGATGGAAATATCACCCTTCACAATATCATTTTTAAAAATGAAATACTTAGGAATCAACCTAACTAAGAATGTAAAAGACCTATATGCTGAAAATTATACTACACTAAAAAAGGAGATTGAAGAAGGTATTAGAAAATGGAAGGATATTCCTTGCTCTTGGATAGGAAGAACCAACATTGTGAAAATGGCCATACTCCCAAAACTGTTATACAGTTTTAACACAATCTCAGTCAAAATACCATTGACATACCTCAAAGATCTAGAGAAAACACTCCTAAAATTCACTTGAAAACAGAAGAATCCTGGAATAGCAAAGGCAATTCTGGGCAATAAAGACAAAGCAGGAGGCATCTCAATTCCTGACTTAAACTGTACTACAAAGCCACAGTGATAAAATCAGCATGGTACTGGCAAAGAAATAGACCTGAGGATCAATGGGCCAGATTACAACATGCAAGTATAAGTACAATGACACTCAGCCACCTGATATTTGACAAAGGGCCTAGACATGTTCACTGGAATAAAGGATAGCCTCTTTAATAAATGGTGTTGGAAAAATTGGCTCTCCACATGCAGAAGACTGAAACTAGATCCATGCCTATTGCCTTGCACAAAACTAAAGTCTAAATGGATAAGAGACCTAAACATTAAAACAGAAACACTAAATCTACTGGAAGATAAGGTAGGTAGAAATCTTGGAGACATAGGGGTAGGCAGAGAATTCATGAACAAAATGCAAACTGCACGGGAAACACTTCAAAAATCAACAACTGGGATCTCATACTTTGAAAAGTTTCTGCACTTCAAAAGAAATCACCAACAGAGTGAAAAGAAAACCCACAGAATGGGAAAGAATTTTAGCCAGCAACCCCTCAGACAAAGGACATAAATCAAGAACATATAAAGAACTGAAAAACATCAAGCCCCTCTAATTCAAAGACCCTCTCCAAAAGTGGGCATCTGAGATGACCACACAGTTCTCAGATGAAGATATACAAATGGTAAATAAATACATGAAGAAATGTTCACCATCACTGGTCATTTGAGAAATGCGAATTAAAACAACATTGAGATTTCATCTTACTCCTGAAAGAATAGCTGCCATCAAGAAATCAACTGATAACAAATGTTGGTGAGGCTGCGGCGAAAAAAGGAACACTGCTTCACCGTTGGTGGGAGTGTAGACTGGTACAACCACTATGGAAATCAGTATGGAGAATTCTCAGAAAACTAGGATTGGAAGTTCCATTCAACCCAGCTATTCCCCTCCTGGGTATTTTCCCAGAAAAACTGAAAAGTTCATATCACAGTGACCCATGGTCATCACCTGTGCAGTAGTACCACAAACCTCCTCTCCCGCCCAATGGTATTGCCACCCATCAAGGTGTATTTCTAAAATGGTGCCCTTAGATGTGATTTTCTCCACTCAGCAACAGAAATACTCTTCCTCTCTCTCCATTTTCCCTTATTTTGTGTCAATTTTACAAATTATTTCTCCTGGTTCATCACGAAGTCTCCCAAAGACTGTGCTGCTTATTCAGAATTAAGATGGGAAACCAGTTTCCCCATTAGCAAACAAAGTCAAAGATCTATTTCTCTTGAGAATAGTAAGAGACATTGGAAGGACTAAGTCAGTGTCGGATGGTTATATCCTTCTGGCTTTGTAAGACAGTAGCCAGTTCGCTGTGCTCCATGCCTGGCTAGTACCAAAGCTTTGTTAATGAGCTATCTATAGGGACCCTCATTTACAAAAGTGCATTATCACCCGACGAAGTTTCTCATATTGACGTGTTTCTCAAGATCTGTTATTTAGGGTAATATATAATAGTGCACACCAAAATCTCTTGTAAGTTACTATGTTCATGGTATTGAACAGTTACAGACAACCATGTGTTTTTTCTTTTTTTAATGGCATGTTTTACCACTGAATTTTGTTATAAGAAGTAAAAGTGGATTTTAAGAGTTCCAAAAATTAGATTAAAAATGCCTCTAGAAGATCAGTTGAAATTATATCAGCTGGCCAGGGATTTAGCTCAGCATTCTAAGAGCCTGCCTGGCAAGCACACGGTGATGAGTTCAATCCCCGGTACCAAAAAAATGAGAAAAAAAGAAATTTTATCAGGGGTGCCATAAGTATTGGTAGAACACCAACACACTTATACACACACCCACGCTAGAACAGGGGTAAGAGTGAAGAAGAGCGGTCGCAGCCTCCACGCTGACACTCCGTGGGGACACGAATGCCACAGTGCAGGAGAAGCTCATGACAAAGGAGCGCACAATCCCACTTTATACTCCAAATCAATCTGTGGCTTGTTTTCCCCAGAAAAGATACTTTAGGAGAACAAAGCGCCCATCCCTGCGTACACTCAGCTTGCACACGGAAACAAGCCATCCCCCTAGACCATGCCGTCCTGCGGGGCTCCGCAAGGTGGCCTTGGGCTGGGACTGGCACCGCCCTCGTCTCCTTGGGATTTGCGTTGTGATTATCACTGCCTTACTCCCAGGGGGGCCTTTTCTGGGACTGTTAATTCTTCCCAGAAAAAGCGCGATAGCCCCACTTCCAGGGTGCGATTTAAATCCACCATGTAATCCTTCCCGCGGTCTAAAATTCTCCCGGCACTAGTGCAATGAGAGCCTCTTTGTTGCCTTTTCTGTCTGTTCTCTGGCCTGAGACACGGGCGAGGGGAAAGAAAAGGGGAAAACCACTACTGACTAACGCGTATTGTAACTGGCTGCAGCTTTTGTTTTCAGAGTGATAAATATATCTGCAATGCTTATTTTCTGATTTTAAATTTAGTGCAATAGATGGCATTATGTAAAAGTACTTAGACATTTATATTCCAAGCATTTTATCATTTCATTAATATTAACATATCGCATTGCGTGAAACTCTATAGCATAAGCACTATTATTGAAGATGAAAAAACTAAAGGATAAAAGGGAATTTAATGTTTTACCAAAGGATTTGAATCCAAGCATTTGGTCTGTGGCCTTTAAATGCTAGAATATTTGTTACTACCCACATAGTATTACTTTGTCATATTTTATTAATAGAGATTTAAAGTCTTGCATTCACAAGTTTAATATTCATATGTTCTGAAAATAAATATTTGGTTTCGAGCTGATTTGGCTGATGAACTAGAAATTAATCCACGTGCAGTGACTTACTGTCTTCATCTCCTGGGGCCTAGCTGATTACCTGTTGCTTTGTGCAGTAATGTTCCTGTGTTTGCCCAGGTGGCACAGCCTCAGGAAAAGGAGTTTTAGGCATTATGACCTAAGCTCCAAACAGGAATTCAGAACTATATTTTCTCTATTCTGAAAGATAGTGTTCAACATTGTAAGTGATAACACCATTATTCAATATTTCATGTACAATTGACTTCATACTTGAAATTTAAATTTTAAAAAACCCTCCAAACATTATAGTTCTGGACATAAAGGATAAAACATGAGTTTGCTTAGGATCCAATCTAAAAGTGTGCACCTGCAGAATTCAGATGAGCACTGATTTCATGTTATGTAAAATCATCTACTGTTCTAGAATCCCTTGTGCAATGTTAGTGTAATAAAGTAGAAAGCTAGAATTTCAGCTGTTATTATAAAATTTCAGTTTTCTAATCCAGGCTATTTAACCTAAACCCTTAAGGGGACAAATTCTCAAAGAGTTTAATAAAATCTTGTATTAAATATACCACACAAAATAAAGTTGCATTGCAGATTTGTCTTGTGGTTCAAATTCCTATGTCCTATTGCTTTGACTCATAATTGCAACAATAAATTCCACAGGACATAATGGAGTGAGCAGTGGAATAAGTCTTGTATTTTCACAGCTCTGCATTCCTAATGATGCCCACAAATACTCAACAAGCTAATTTCAGTGACCTCAAAGAATAATGCTAGGAAGGTGGCGTATATTAATAATCTTGACTTCAAAATAAAGAAATGAAGTGACAACAGCTGAGCAGTAACAGACATCTGTCTCCAGAAGCCCATTAGACATCTTTGCTGCACGTCCACATCGCCTATGAATGACATTTATCTTTCTGCACTCATAAACAATAGTAGGTCATTTTCAGTAACATTGTATTTCAGGATTATACGAAAAAGTGAAGAATAGACAAGAAAATAAGGGTTTTGATCAGCAGCGCATAATTAGGGTCTAACAGTGCACTCCAGAGAGGCCTTCTAATAGTCCAATGAGAGACTGTGCAATGGGTCGGTCTCGTCCTCTCTTTCCCTCAGCCTCTTCCTGCTGCACTCGCCTATCGCTGCCAACAGCTTAGTAACTTGCTTAAGGATCATTCCAGTGACAGATTGCATTTAATTCTAACAGCCCGATTTATGTCCATCAGTTTTATAATTTGCCCCAAAGCCCAAAACTTTATTACTGGAACATAAAAGGTTTCAGCTCAGGGCCAAGATTTCAATTCCCAAAACCACAGCACAATGTGTGAACTGTGTGTTTTTCTGAATGTAGTTTTCTTGTTTTATTACTCCAATTATTTCTAGGGAAAGCTTATCATTTTTTCAGTGCTTTCATTCTCTCCCAAGAGAATCTTTCCTTCTGATGTTTCTACAAAAACAGTGTTACTATTCTTTCTAGATTTTGTTGATTTTTATAAATCACAACTCTTTCTATCTTTAAAATGAATGTTTTTTCTATTCTTATCAAATATTTCCCTCATTTCTTACCTAAAGAAGTTTTCATGAAAAAATAATTGATTTTATTCTAATTTGAATTAATCTTATATAATACATATGTTAGAATACAACATCATACTTTTACTTCAGTTGTACTCTGAAATATACTTATGGCTTAAAATTTTGAAATAATCATAACTTTTCTGCTTGATGACTCTGAATTCCAACCGCTTCTTCACTAGACCCAACTACAAAATTAAAACACTCTGGAGTAAACGAAAAGCAGCTCACACACATTTAATGTTCCTCACTTGTAAGCCTTTTAAGAGACACCCTTGTTTTGTTCACATTGTGACAATTTTGGTGTATACTAGCATTCTCTTCCTGCATACTTCACAATGGATTGCTGCAATGGTAACTGGCTTGGGAAGGTTTAAAGATAGAAAAATAAGTAAGAAAACAGCAGACAGTTGTGTACTATTGTTGGGTTTCATATTCACATTATCTTAAATGTTTTTCTTTTAATTCATCTCTCTCCTCTCTCTCTCTCTCTATATATATATATGTATGTATATATATATATATATATATATATATATATATATTCAACTAAATAGCATAAATATCCTGAAGTTTCCTTACCATCATTTCTAGTAAAGTTTGTTTCACTTGATGAAATATGGAAGAGCCCATAAAACAACCATACTCTTGTTTGGTCATGGGAAGAACTCTCTTAATTATTGGACAAAAATATATACATACAAGGAGAGGGTTTAGCTCATGGACCTCTATGTACTAAGGGGCAAGAGGGACACTGTTCAGATGCACTGACACCAGAAGTTAACACTGTCCTCTAGTAGGGCCAGTCCTTTAATTCTAGACCACAGACATGGTTCTCTCATGCAAAGTCATCAAGAGGAAACTTTATGAACAAGTGCCTGGCTAAAGGTTCATTTCTGTGAAATAGTTACCAAGATCAACTGGGGACATTTTCTAAAACATTTACATGAACTCTACAGAAGCATTGTCATTTACAACACAGATATATTCTGGAGTGAAGAAAAAAAGTGCATCACTTACAAGGTACACTCATGTGCCCCCAAGGCAAGGTCAGGTGAGATAACCCTGAACCTTTACCATGTGAAATTGCTCTTTTCAAATAAACTCAACTATACAGGGTTGTTTATTTGAGCTGATGGTTGCCAACAATGCTCCCTTAAAAAAATTAAAGTGCTCGTTTTGCTTCACATCCACACATACATACACACTCTCACACTCACAGAGAATAACCCATCTAAAATTCAGTAAAGCACACACCACTCAAATGCAGTCACAGTGGTGGTGAATACACCCTCCCCCCAGCTTCCCTTACTCTACACTTCCCTTCATTCTCAGCCTTTTGGGCCTCTTCCCATTTACAAAAAAGATCTTATCTGTCTCCATTATTTCTTTTTTCAATTAAATTTCTGGTACAATTTAGATATACAGAACGATCACACTCATTACAAGGGACTTGTACCTATGCATGATGTCTCAGTTGCTCTGTTTTTCTCATTTCCCTCTCCTCTCTCCAACACCTTTTCCTCTCCTTATTTATAAAAGCTTTGTTTCCATGTTATCCTCTTTTCCTCATTTTTTTCCCTTCTTCCTCCTCCCCTTCATCTCATTTCTCTTTCCCTTTAAACAATTTCTTCCTATTTCACAATATCTATTAAACATTTTGGTTCTTATTTACACTTTCATCTTCTTACCCTAGAAAGACAATGTGATAGTTACACAAATGTGTCTGATTTATTTCAGTGAGGAGTACGGTCTCAATGCCATTAGCTAGAAATAACTCAAATTTGCATGCTCTGATTTTAAAGTGGTAATATAAAAAAATAGAAGAAATGAAATGTAAATCAAAATATTCACGTTCCATGTTCAATAGATTGATAGTAAAAACAATAAGATACAGTGTTATCTACTTAGTGATTTATCTGCAGTTTAAAGAAGATGCATTCCTGGGTAAACAGCCTTAATCTCCTGCACAAGAGCTGTAACCTAGAAGACACAAGTAGGATCAGTAGCTGCAAGTCACAGATAACATTTTCCCAGGAGCCTGGCCAGCTGTTGAAAGCATACAGATCAGTGTTTGCTGCTGAGTGCAAAAAGTCATTAAGAGATTACTCATAGAATTATTACTTATCTATGTCACATTTTAAAAGTAACAGAAACAAAACAAACATATCATGTGACTACCCACATGTATCACTTCCAAGACATCCGTCACTGACGAGTCCATGGAGAAGCATAAACTTGCTCTTATAAAGACCTATTTATTGGGCAGTGAATGCACATGTACATATTTTCTATGAATGGATAACCGTTCCTGAGAGTGTGGTAAACTCTGAATTCCAGAAGTCCTAGGAGCCCTTTAACACCACAATAATGTTTGACCTGGACAAAAGTAAATTGTCCCACTGAACGTTTATTTCAGAGATTAATTTCACTTCACATTCACATTTTCTGTAGCTAAAATATTCTTATTCTTATTGATAAATATCCACTGTATAGGGTTTTATAGAGAGAGAAAATCTGAGGGGGGATGAGAGGGTTATATTTAAGTATATTAATATGATAACTAAGAAAATATTTCCAAAATTAGTTTAAGACTACAATTCTCATAACTTTGAAATTTAAGAAATTTAATGATTCAATATACAAAAATTATTTTGATTTAAAAAATAAACAATAGCTGGACATGGTAGCACATGTCTGTAATTCCAGCACTTGGGAGGATGAGGCAGGAAGATTGCTGTGAGTTCGAGGTCAGCCTGGGCTACAAATTGAATTGAAGGTCATCCTCAACTGCATAGCCAGATCTTGTCTCAAAATAAACAAATAAATAATAAAAATAGCACAAAGAATTAAGTCTGGTATAAAAAAAGCTTTGAAACTTGAATGAAGAAAGATTCAACTTGTTTTTTACACTCCTTACTTTAGAGAGACCGGCATGGAGCTCTCCTCAACTATGACTTAAAATACTAGACTGATAATTAGAGGTAGAGATACAGAGAGATAGAGACAGACACAGAGAGATCAGTCATTATGTTCAATAATTAAAATAATCATACATAAACTACAGCAGTTTGATGTAATTGATATATTTAAGATATTTGTTCCTTCTTTCTTCTTTGATCAAATAAGACAAAGTCTCCAATATTTTCTCCACAATATAAATAAACTGCAGTAACTTCTTGAGTTTCATAAAATGAATTAACTGAAAACCCAGGACTAATGTCCAGCTTGTGTAATTCCTGATTTTCTTTGCACCGGTTTCAACACCAGTGACTGCTATCCTCCTCTCAGGGCTCGTGTTTCCCCAAACTCCTGAGCTCGCTCCTGCGTTTTCTACCACCTCACTGGTGCAGCACTCTGACACATCCCTGTAGGTAGCTGTTTCAGTGCATGCAGTGATAGTCTATCTGTCTAGTCTATCTACACAGCCTACCTGTGGTCTAGCCACATCCGTGAAGGGAGTCATTTCAGCGCATGCAGTGGGATGGACATTTCGGCTGCTGCAGTGCAAACAGGGTGTTAGAAGAGACTCGTTCAGGATTAGGTGAATAACGAAGAGAAAGTTTGCACAGGCAGATTTTGCTCAGGAATGCATGCTCGTGGGAAGAGAGGTAATTTTATCACTTGCTATTTTCATACATTTTTCTAGAAGGTGGGAATAAGGGAGGTAGGAGAAGATTATAACTTATAAAGAAGCAACAATCAGTAACATCATCCAGGAAAGTGGGTTTTGGTGATTTTTTTCATATTTGAACAATATTCTTATTGTAATTTGTTTTCAGATGTGATTATGAAATGGTCTTGTGTCTTGCTTCCTCGTTGTCACACAGAGCTCTGCTGTCGCTTGGTGACCTTGGTTTACATCTGACAGGAGGGCTGTGAGTACTACTAGTCTCCTAGCAACCCCAAGGCTGCGTTGGTAAGACCAGAGCAGCTCCTGACTTTCAGGTACCACATTGCAGAAGATGATATTGTTAATTCATTGTGTGTACTGGAAAATGTATTTTCTTAATGATGAATGAATGTAGTCACTGTACAAACAGTGAATCTCTATCACAGTGTGGATAAATGTTTGAGAAAATTTTGTTTCTCTGTAAAGAATCAATATAAAGGAACATCTGTCTGATAGTTACCTTTCAGCAAATATTTACTTCTCTTGTTTTCTTTAGTGAAAAAATCTATTCTCCTTATAGATCTCCTGGAACGTAGAGGTCAACCATTCTAATCACACTAGATTTCACTACTGACTTTGTGAATTCTTCTGCACCCATCAGTAAAATAAAACAGTCCATTTTTAACCACCTGAATGTGACAGAGGTTACAGTTAAGTTGGCATGGAGCAGAAAACTTTCCATTAGATCTTGAAATCAATTAAATGATAAATTATCTGCAGTGAACACTTGTGGTTATCTGACAAAAACAGGTCAAAGGTTTTGGGGATTTTCTTCTAAAATTGCTCAGAGTCTTCTCTGGTGACTGATAATTGAAAACAGAGCCTGGGCTACCAGATGCAGTGGGTGACAGATAAACTGCAGATTAACATGGATCCTTGGTCACCAGACATGAATAGGTCAGGAGTCACAGGAATTAGCTATTATGCTACTGTGAAAAGACAGACATCAAACGTAGATTATCTTCCTAAAAGCTTTTTCTCTACTCTAAAATCCACTCTCCCTTCTTTTGGTGACAATTTGGAGATGATCTTGGGGTCATTTTCCTACCTGCTGTTAAAGTAAAGTCATGCTGCCTAATTAGATTTGCATATTTTTATATAGTCAATGCTCCTTGTTTTGTTTTTGTTGTATATCTCATGTTTAGTGTGTTTCATGTTAATTTTAGACAGTGGGAACATTTTTCAGAAAAAAATAAACTCAATGGAAAAAATTCTTGCAGAAATTAAAAAGTTGACAATTTTGCTACGTTTTTCCAGAATTTCTCTCAGAGTGGGAGGGAAATGGGTTCAAGACAGTTTGCATAGCTTAAAGGGTATGTGAACTTTTGTAGCTAAACAAATAAATATCTTTCTCAAATTTACTGCTTTAAATTTCAAATTGGTATAACTTTTATAAAGTTCACTCGAGTGCAATTTTTAGTTCAATCTGGGGGTTTTTGACAGTATTTTTTTAATGAAGTTCCCTGGCACAATTAAAATATGCAGTACAGAATGATCACATTCACCATAGGGAATTTGCAACTGCACATGATATATCTCCATCTATTGCTTTTAAAGAAAAGTATACATTTTTCTGCCAAATGGGATATTATCAGTGAAGTTTGTTAAGTGGAAAGGAGGCACAGAGAAATGTAATCATACTTATTGTTGTATTAGGTTACTAGAGACACAACCATTTGGTGTTACAAGCTTAAGAGGAGGAATAAAATTGAAGAAAATACTTTCATTCCAACTATGAGAATACATACACAACCAAATACTGGAGCAGCTGAGTTGTGTTGTTTAGACAAGCACCACAGAGGCTACCGGTGACCCATGTGTGTTTCCAAAAACTGACCATTGGCTTTGTGAGGCTGGAATGGGTTTTAAGTTGCACAACAGTGGTGTGTCTGCGGGGCTCCGTGCTGCGTGCTCAGCCGCAATCTCCACCGTGTCACACTCCGGTGTTCCATGCACGGGTGCAGTGAGTGAAAATCGGAGTAGAGGTCCACTTTGAGGGAGCTGTTTTATTATGGGGTTTTGGAGTTGCCTCAGGGGGGAGGGTAAAACCGGATCCTATACCAATTAATACAAGAGGTAAAACTTCAACCTTCCATTTTTCTCTTAAATAAACCCTATCCATGCTAAAAACTGGTACTTGGCCAAATGATACACTTTTTCCTCTTCTTTGAAACAAAGTCAAATAAATTAAAATAGCTTAGACAGAATTCATGATATATTTATTTTCAGTTGCATACTATCTACGTTGGTACTTAAAAATATGCAGGCCTAATAGATTCGTTATAATTGCTTAAAGGATGTATTACTGTGGGGGAAAAAAGCTAAGTGAAAAATAATTAGCTTTAGGTTTATATTGTGTTAAATGATAGAATTTTACAAAAATAATTTACAGAGTGAATGGCTTGTCATAGAAGACAACAGACATGCTGTTATTTTTTTTAAAAAAATCTAATTCCTGTATTCTCCCTGATTTTTTCTGTTATAAGGGTGATCATAATATACAATGAATTAGAAAAAAACTTACTACAGTAAGACTATTGTCATCAATCTCCTTCAAAATGTCCCCACTTCAAACACACTAACCCGTCCTTCTTGCCACTGTCTGACAGGGTTCTGCGCGTTCTCCTTCTCCAGTGTGACCACAAGGTGTGATCAAAAACACAGTGAGCACTGCTGCTGTGCCACCCAATAGGAAAGCAGGCTCATGAGAGCACCGGAAGGGGCCTCGTCCACCTGACTCACCTTATCCGGCACCACACTGCTTCCGGCTCTTCCTCAAAGTCAAAACAACCGTGAAAGCTGAATGCTTCAAATTAATTCAGGACATGGAAGCAACCATGGCAGCACAAGTAAAGACATCCACAAAATGGAATAGTACCTCCAGAACTGTTTCCAAAAGTGGCAAAGTGGGAGCCTGGCACAGTGGTGTACGCCTGTAATCCCAACACTCAGGAGGCTGAGGTGGGAGGATTCCTGTGAGTTTGAGGCCAGCCTGGGCTACAAAGTGAGTTCAAGGCCAACCTGAACCATATAATGAAATCCTGCCTCAAAAAAAAAAAAAAGGTGGCAAAATGATAGGATAATTGTTAGAAGCAAGAAATATTTTGAGGGGGAATTAATGACAGTGAGTCTTTTCATGCAACTTTTTTAAAAATTGCATTTTAAAGAAGATAAAACAGAATAAAACAAAAAAAACCAGTGTAACAGATATAAGACTTCAAAACATTATGAAATAGACTATAGTTACCATAATGCTTTTTGATGTCTTCAAAATAGCTGCAGATAACATCAGACATAGTAAAAATCAAACAGAACAGAATAAAGTAGAAATGATAACAAAACAGTGAATGCAATAAAGGAGTTCAAAACAAGCCAATAGTAAATCCAAAATTGCTATCATTATATATCTTGTTATACTAGAAATAGCTTCTCTTGCCATTGGATTTAACATAGTCAAACAAAACAAAAAAGAAAAAACCCAACCCCAAAAAACAATGGAACTGGTATAGGACTTCAAAACGAGGCCATAGGGAATCAGCAATGGCTGCAACCCTCAGAAGGAAATCCCCCCAGATGCCACACTGTGTACCACTGTCCTGTGAACCTATGATCACACTGGCCCTAGACCTGCAATGTCAGTGAAACACCAAAGCACCACAGGCATCCAACTGCATTTCACTTAAATAGCTATCATTACAGCCTGTGTTTTTCCAGATAAGCCAGTTGCTTACAGGGGAGGGAGGAGGGGTTGGTACCCCTTGCATGGGATGGGATCTGGCTGTTCCCAGTCTGGCAGTGGCCCGACTGGTGCTGGTTCCCAGAGTGGGCTTGTTTGCTCTAGGTAACTTTTAAAAATGTAAACATTCTTGTGCTTTTCAATCATATACCATGTGTAAGAACATTTAAGAACTTCATTTCTTATGTATATGTATGTATATGCATATAAGAAAGTGAAAGTTCATTTTATCAGTCTTTGCAGAAACAAATATACATTACATGATTTGTTTAACAACTTTTTGCAACACATTTTTAAAACTATGAGTTGAATGAATCGGTGTTTTATATTGCTATGGTTTGTGTCTGAATGTCCACCCAAATCCTCATGTCATCAATGCAGGCTTGTAGAGTTTGTAACTGATTCATGGTCCAATGCTGGGGTTATAGGTGTGAGTGCTACACCTACACCAGGCCGGGCAGTCTGCATACAATATAAGGGACAGAAAGAGTTTTCTCTGTGTGCGCTTTCTCTTTTTGCTATTGTTGTTTTTGCTGTCTTCTACCACCATGAGCTGTCTCTCCTCTGCCGCACCACTCTGTCATAGAGTTAGCTGAGTATGGACTGAAACCTTAACAAAATATGATCTAAATAAACATTTCCTTCCTTAATGTCAGATGTCAGGTATTGTATCTCAGCAATGAGAAAAGGGACTAAGAAATACATTAAGAGATACCTGCTATTGGAGACCTGCTCCAGAACTTGCATAGATTCAATAAGATGCTACGGTCCCAGAATCAGTAAAGAAAGACATAATCGTCCTACATTTTGAATGAGACCACACTGTAATTAGAGTTCAGGGACCCTTCATGGCCTCAGGTCACATTACTTGCATGAATAGTCTCATATTTAGGCTGATTTTATTTCACACTCCGGGGTTTCCTTTTGTAGCGGGACTTAAGGTCAACCATAAAGCTCAGCAAAATTTGGCTATGAATCTGCAAGCAGTATCTGGTTTTGAGTCCAAATTTACAAATCCTCTGTTCCCTAAGATGCACACCTGGAAGGAACAATGTGTCTCCTGAGATCTATGTTGGTCCATTTCATTTTGGACTCAGATGTAACACTTTCCTGAGTCTCCAATTTTGTTATCAGAAAGCTGTTTTCTCAAACTTTTGTTGTTGAAGTTCAAATTCTTCTCTATTTTATTTAATAATGCATCCAAAAAACCCACAGACCCTGTTACCCACAAGCCCAAATTCAACAATAGAAAAAGCTGAATATCAATCTAATTTAAATACCACTCTGATTTAGTACCAATCTGACCATACATTCCTCAACGTATTCAAATATTGGTGATAGCTAGTATCTCCAAAAACAACTGCAAGGAGCAGGTATTAGTGTGTGGCTTCAGTACTGAGTATATAAAAGTGGGTAGATTCTGGGATCTCCCCACATCTTCTGTGTCTAAGAAGCTATGGTTTCCAACATGAGCAGAGATTTGGACGTTTTCTGGAAAGGGAAACGCAGAGGGCTTTGGCTGGCATCACCAGGCTAATGTGAAAGTGCTGCAGTAAGGACTGAGAAGAGAGGAGCTCTGTGCAATGTGCAGCCTGGGTGCTGTGCTCTGGGTCTGTGGCTGCCTCACTCCCAGCCTGCCTCTGCCTTCTAGGCAGGAGGAGTGTCCTCCCCTCAAAACCTCACCGTTATCTTAGAAGATGAGATAATACTCATGAGTCCACTCATATGCAAAGAGTTTCTAACTAACTTTTTAATCTGCTTATTAAATAAGAGCAAATAACTACATATTATTTGAAAGATTTTCTACCTTGAAACAGAAAGTTGTCAATACATTTTTAAAAGGAACTTAAAGGAATCCACTAAAACTGCTGTAGTATATTTTTACTGTGAAGAGAAGCTGTCCCATTCAGGAAACAGGTGTAAAGTGCTTTGAAAAGAAACTTAATGCCAAATGTCTCTTGAAAGTAAAGGAGAAATCCAGCTCAATTTAAAATGCTGAATTGAAGAAATTTTCAAACAGGAAAAAAAATGAAAGAGTGAAACAGCAGAGGATTGAAAAAAAAGTCTAGAATAAAAACAAATAATAGTGCTTGTACTACAAGAGTTGAAGAACATAAAGGAGATTTTAAATAATGTATTAGTTGATCTGAAATGCCAAAGTTTCAAAACTCAAAATGTCTGCGGTGTGCTCAGTTCAGTAGAAGCTCATCATGTAAAAATTTATGATACTGAAGGCCACCAGCAAATACCAGGAGAACACAAAGATAAAATACAAATTACATATGTATAGACTGGAAATCTCAAAAGCAACATTGCAATCTAGAAGACAAGATAATTCCTTCAAAGTCATGATGGAAAATTATTCTTCAATTCAAAATATTCAATCAAACTATTAAATATTAATAATAATAGAAGTATTTTCATGTATAGAAGGTATGAAAAATTTAAATCCTAAAATCTCAGTAATTTCTTGAAGAACTTGCTTTATCAAAACAAAAATGTAAATCAGAAGGAAGAGGGAAATGTCGGTACAGGAAAAAATCCAACATGGAAGGAAACCCAGCTAATTCCCAGGATGCTCATGAAGATAGATCTTCCGCATGACAGCTCTGCACCAATGGTAAAGGCAAGCAGTCCACACAGGCAGTGTGACCCAGCAGAAGAGCCAGCATCACAGAGACCCCAGCTATGTGATAGCCACTCTGAGCCTGACGAAAGATAGCTGAGCCTGGACCCTGTACTTACGGAGGCCTAAAACAGGAGGATCCACATTCCCGTCCAGCCTGGCTAACTTAGTGTGATATTGTCTTAAAATTGAAAGAAAAAAAACAGAGGAGGAGGAGAGAAGAAACAAATGGGCTTGGCATACAGCTCGGAGCAAAGGCCTTGAGTTCAAAGTCCAGTACAGAATTAGACGGGGGACACAAGCCAACAGATGTCAGTCATCTTAAGACATTCCTTTCCTAAGAGCCAGTGGACGTAGAATCTGATCTCATAGAAGACTTGTGTTAGTTAAGGGAGCCGTAAGTGCCCTGTGACCCCGAGTCCTTTTGAGCTCTCGGGACACACCCATTGGTGTTGGGCTCTGGAGTCCCAACACCCAGGCTCTACAGTCCTGAAAAATGAATTAAAATTTTACTAAGGGCCATGTTTCTCCGACTTTCTTGAAGCATTCCCCGAAATATCTTCTCTTAAATATTCAGGTTTGTCTTCCCATCTGTTTTAATACTGTATGATTTATATATTTATATACAAAATTTGTCTGATAAAGCATATCTAACACAGGAAGAAAGAATAATTTATCCAAGCTCATGTATCTTATATATAAAAAATAAATGGAGTACAGATATAAGCCTAGTACAGTGGTTCTTTTGAAATATTTTTGAAGGTTATGAAATTTTGTTTTGGACTTTTATCTTTGTATACTGTCCCAGCATTCTGGATAAATCCAAGGTTCCACTTTTTTCAGCTTTTCCTTGAAAAATAAATAGCAGAGCGATTTGGACTAGCTCACACCATGAACCCAGCTTCAGAAATGCTCACACACTGAACACACTGGATAGGGTGTTGTGACCCAAATGCAAGCATTAGCCTAGGACTTTGAAAACATGAACACCACAGGTCCACACTGCTTTTAACACATTCTAACAGCAAGCGTATTCTCAAGTCTAAAACATATTTCATCTTTTGCATTTGTTGCTAACCATTCTGCTTTTACTTTTTAAAAATAAATTAGATCTAAAAATAACTCCAAGAAGTCATGTAAATAATCATTAAAAGAAGAAAACAGACAATTGTAATTGAAATAGTTAAGTATACTCAGTATTTGAAAGCAAAACACTGAATTTGAAAGAGTATGGGTTAATCAAGTCCATTAGTAGTTACTGCCTAATAAAGTCAACAAAGAGATGTTCTAGAATACATAGACAAGATGGCGATCACACAAGAATAAAGCAAAGTCACTCACTCTACGAATGATAACACTGAAACTAGAGGTTGTCGTGTCTCCTTTCTTACTCAAAATCCTGTGTTTAATCTTGAGCTCAGAACCTCAATGGGTATAAAGCTCAGGCAGATTTTTGATAGTCTTCTAATGTTCAGGGAATCACTAGCCTGAATAGTAAGGGCAATTACAAAAATCATAGCTAACATTCATGAGAGATTATGCTAAACACCTCCACCTTTATCGTAGAGGCGTGGGAAGCGGTGAAGGGAGGAAGAGCAATGCAGTGCACACTTACTGAGTGTGTCAGACTGTCAGCTACCACTGTTGGCAGAGGAGACGGGCACAGAAGGGGGTTCACAGAGAACAAAAGGTCTCCTGCGAGCACTAATTCATGAGCTTCTGAGGTAGCTTCCTTCTAGCGGAAATGTAGATTATGAAGAGTCCTATGAAATAAATGTCAGTTATGTTAAGAACTTTTTCTTCATGTTGACATGTAAAATGGTTCTGTTCTCACTTCAGATGAAGCTTTACAAAGATGCTCTTGCTTTCCTCTCATCTCTGGGAGTTCAGTGCAAGAAATTTGACAAAAGATCTGGGATATCATAAATTTATTTTAAATAGTACCTTAAAAATACTACCAGTATTTCCCTGCACATGGGGTTATGTCAAAAGCTAAAGGGAGAACTGCTCTTCACGTGGCCTCAAACTAATCTCATACAGATTTTGTACCAGTTTGCGTGCTATGATTTTGTTTGGTATATGCTAAGAACATGTAGTGTCATCTTAAATATGTTCTTTGATTTATTTCAATAACAAAGTCATTGGAAATATGTAAATCTTGAGTTACATGATAAATAAAAGCTAATATGGGCAGAGTAAAACTTCCTGAGTAGCCAAGCAGAATTCATCCTCTGACTTCATATGCTCATGCACTGAAAAACTTTAAGCAATGCCATTTTACCCCTTTGCACTGAATACTAAGCTCTAAATAAACTCAACATGAAATCTTGTTTCACTGGCATTTCCTGAGCACCTATTATACACAAAGTATTCTGGTTAGAGTCGTGAGTGGGAAGAAGTTTTATTGTCACAGACATGATACGCGATACTTGTGTGCTTTACATTAAGCTGTATGTGAGGGCTCAGGAGTATATGGCTCTATTTTTCCATCTCCTTTTGTCTGAGGCCTGGATTTGGTCCAATTTCCAGTAACCAGTTTTCCTTTCTGGAATGCCAGCTATAGCATTTATTGCATTCAAGAGGAAAGCAACAGATAGAGCTGATTTGCAACACTTGAAAATCATTTTATTGGCAAGGGACTAAGAAAGGAATTTTCTGTCAGAAACAATTTGAGGGAAAGAGTTGCAAACACTATTCAATTTAAATGTAAAAGTAAAGTGAGAGATGAGTTTGAAGTTAAACAGCACTAGTTTAGAACTAAAAAATAGGCATATAATCCAACCTCTGTTGGTATGTTTTCTGTATGTTTTGATTTAACATAATGAAGTACTGACTTTCTTCTTTCTTAAATAGTAAATGTAATTACACCACCAGATAAATATTTCTCCAACTGTAGCTTATGTGGGTTAATTGCTCCAACCAAAACAAAACAAAAATTAACAAGTTGGTGACGTGAAAATACACAAAAACTCTTGAAAACATCGTGCGGTGAGCACTTACTTCAGTAACAGGTGGCGTTGGGGAGCTCACTAATGGTGCCCCGTCTCACTGAACACCGCATCTTAACGGAGAGCAATAGTTTCAGTTTAAAGTAATCTTAAAAGTCGCAATAAAACTGTTAATATTAAGTAGCATAAACATTAACCAAATCCTATAACGCGTGCATTCATAAAACAATTTTGAAGGCCTAGAATCCATTTCAAAAGCAAAAACCAACAAGAGAAAACTTTTAACATACAGATACACAGCACAGCAACAGTGTTTTGGTTATAAAGAATTGATTTAATTCTTCATTAGTTGTATTGGAACTTTTAAATATTTTATTAGTACATGTTTGCAAGATGTGTAATTTTCAGTCATCGCAAAGGGTTGAGTATGTGTACTAACATAGTGAGTTTCTTTATATCCCTCCCTCCAGCTCTAAATCCCTTTCCCCATTTACATTCTTGCTATCTTTTTAGCTCACATTTATGACATATAATGTTTATACTCACCGAGGTTTTTAGGGGAAGCAGAAGTAAAAAGAATTAATATAGCCATGTACAGCAACCTAATAACCTCAATAAACATACTGGAATATCTTGACTAAGAAAACAGAAGAGTAAAATGACAACTGAACAGAATCTGCTGCAGCCCATTCACACCAAAACAAACAAAACAAAACATCTCAATTACACAAACACACACACACACACACACACACACAGAGGCTTGCTTTGCAGGAAACAATGTGCGTTGAAATTTGTGCACAGGGAAACTGTCCGCCCTTTGCACTATTGTGTGGTGAATTCTGTTGCATGGACTCACACAGGCAAGGGTGTGAAGGAAGGATACATTAAACCTTTGTATTGACCTTTGAGTCATTGCAAAGTGGGGACTATTATGAATAACTCTTTGACCTCTATTCTAGTTAAGGTCTTTTTGGGAGCCTGGATTTTAAACATTTCTTGACTATTTACCCAGGAACTCAATTGCTGGGTGTCGGGCCACTGTGTGGGGGGGCTGCCTGGCACTCTCGCCAGAGCCCTCCCAGTGGCTGCAATGTTCTCTGCACCTGCCAGGGAAGAGGGAATGGCCTGGTGTAGAAACCACTGCTGTTGTAGAGACATCGTCACCTCCCTCCCCAGACTCCATCATTCTTTTTCAATTTGCTCTTCCAGTCAGTATAATTATAATTCACATTTCCCTCTTGACTCACTGAATATCTTTTCACATTTTGTCAGTCGTCTATATTTTGAAGTACCTGTTCGTTTACCTGCCCACATACTATTGGGTATGTAGAGTGGTAATGTCTGTCTGAGACTGTGACTTTTAAAATGGATCTTTCTTTTTGACTCATGAAGGTATTTCTGTGTGTGTCTGTGTGAGTGTGTGTACATTTCTTTTTTGTAGGCTTTGTGTTCTGGTGGGGATTTCTTTGGAGGCACTGCAAAGTCAGGCTGCCCTAGAACTTGCTATGCTGCCACAGTGGCCTGTAGGTACTTCAGTTGTTATTACAGAATAGAAATTGAATTGGAGGACTGTAACTCCAATGAATCTGAGCTCCAGATCCATGGAGATGACCTATCCTCCTAATTGTTTAAATTACTTTGTCTATTTATTTTTTAGTATAAAAGTCTTGTGTGCACTTTGTTAAATTTACCTAGATGCCATCGTAAACAGTGTTTCTCAATTTCATTTTTTAATTTTCTGATGCCAGGGCACAAAAAGGCAATTCTTTTGTCAATTTTGTGTTCCATAATCAGTGTAAATTCAGACATTTTTCTTCATTGCACAAATTTAGGACTTTGTACATACTAATGTTGCTTTCACATAAGGAGTATTTTATTTCTTCTTTTTAAATATTTATGCTTTTGACTTCTTCTGTTTTATTCTTCTGTCTAGGACCTCATATAAAATATGAAGAAGAGGTGGTGAACGTAGCTATCCTCACTGGCTTTCTAATCTTAGAGGGAAACCACTCAACATCTCATCTTCTTATACAACATTAGCTATAGATGTGTAGATGTCTTCACAATACTGAGATACTTGCTTATTATCTTTAAAATTTTTTCCTATATTTCTTATTGTGCAGGCTTCTTTGCTTTGAAAAACTGTTCTTTCATTCATCAAAAATATGTATTTATTCTTGGCATGTTTTGATATAAAATTATGGCTTGAATGTAATTCATCACTTAAAGATGTTTCTTTGTCGTCTATTTTCCACTGTATCAGATGAAATTTGACCGTATCACATGAATTTGTGACACCATTTTCCTTTCAGGAAATAATGTGTCTCCTCCACAAAGCCTTGGTTACTTGTAATGTTTTCCTTCATCTTTGCTTTTCAACGGCTTAAATGCAATGTGACTAGGTGTTTCTTGCTTGGGTTTCATTCTTTTCCTTGGATCTTTAGGTTGATTTTTTTCACTGAATATTCAGCCATTTTTTTTTCTTCAAACATTTTTCCTATTAGTTTATTTTCTTTCCTTCTAAAACTACTAAAAAAGATCTTTAATCTGTTCGATAGACTTCCATGGGTCACTGGAGCTCTGTTTATTCCCTGGATTCTCTTTTGTTTTCTTCTTTTGGAAAAGTTTGAGTTCAAGGATACTGACCAGCGGTCCATCTTGCATTCATTCTTTTTGTGTCATGCTAGTTTGCTAGAGCTTCCATAAGAAAATACCATAGAGTGGTTTGTGTAAACCATAGAGATGTCCTTTCTCATATTCTGGAGGCCAGCAGTGTCAGACATTTGGTGAGTTTTGCCGGTTTTGATTCTGGTTTTTTGAAGCCTCTTCTTTGTACCTCAAGCCATTGTCTTGATGTCTTGTCACAAGGTCGCTCCTTTGTGCCTGAGCCCTGGTGACTTCACAAAAGCTTCAGGTGCGCTGACATGGGCCTCAGCCTCCAGGGCTCCTCTTCACTCAGTCAGTGTTTTAAAGGTCTTACCTCTGAGCTTGAGGCTTCAGTGTATGAACTTAGAAGCAACAATACTCAACACGTAAGAGACACAGATGAACAAATTTCCATTCTTAAAAACCTTTATAAATTTCAAACTCCTTGTCTGCTTATCAAAACATCAACTTGGAATAAGTTTCTTCGAACTTGCTTCGGATCATGACTTTGCGTCACTTTTTCTTTTAGTTAGATAACAAGATGATACGCTGTGAGAATCTTTATGTCTTCATTCTTTAAAAATTGTTCAGGTATTTTTTGGTTTTTTGTTTGTTTCCGAGAGCTGAACGTCTGGAAATCCTGTTAACCCTGTCAGAGCACATTGTATCATTTCTCCCAGTGGATTTTCCTTCGGTTAGCCTTTTTGCATGCTTTAGGAATCTTAGAATATGGCTTTTCAGGGGTCCTAACCCAGCGTCCAGCGCAGCAGCAGGGCATCTCCTGGGATGGGGGGACCTCCCGGCCCACTGGTCACCCAGGCAGGGGGAGCGCCCGGGGGCCTCGCTGGCCATGGCGCAGATAGCGAGGGCCAAGGCCTCGCCTGGAGCCGAAGGGCAGCTTGGCGCCTGCACACTGCTCCCCCTCCTGCGCTGCCTCTGCCTGGAGGTCGCAGTCGCTTCATGAGTTCTAGCCTCGCTCTGGACTCACCCGTCACTCCCGTGGCTCCTAGCCGCTGTCCCGCTGCCACTCTGCTTGTCTGTCCCCTGACCTCCCCTCCGGGACATCCTGGGAGCGGCTCAGCTGGAGCGCGGTCACGCGTGCGACCACAGCCCCGCAGCCCCTGTCTGAGGTTTCTGAGGCCTCGGTTTTGTGGTAGCATCAAGAGCATGAATCTATGATGTATGCCGCAAATCAATATTTATATGCTGTTTAAATATTGCAGCTAAAATAATTTATTTCACTCTGAGTTGTTATTTTCTTCTTTCAATTACTTCTCTGCTGGAATAGTGAAAAGAATCTACTCCTGATGCAGCCTCGAAGAATAGATGTCACTAAATCAATTCCTAGTCATTTGTGCCGATTCTGGTGAAAACGGGGAAGCAAAAGGGTAAATAAAACAAAACAAACAAAACAAAACAAAACAAAAAAACAATGTAGTAAAACCTTTTTTGCCACAGACATGCCATTCTTGTAAAGAGGACTGACTTGCATAGTGTGAAATCGTTCTTTGCTTCTCCTGCACAAACCAGACAGGACGTACTATTTACAGAATTATTAATAAATAATTAGCTTTTAAAGTAGATTGACCCTGAGGTTGTTGGGTAAGATCATAAAACTTTTGAAGAGGGTTCTTTAAATATTTAAGCATTTTATAAACTTCTAAATCAATATACTTCTGACATCAGAAAATATAACCACTAAAGATTAACAGTACATGTTTATAGAGGAGTTCGCAACTTAATCTTAAATATTTGCAAGCTGTCTTAACCACTTGGTCATGTTTCTGGTAACAATGTTTCACCACCAAAATTCAGAGTTAACCTTGTTTTCTCAACTAATCTAATTCTTACAAACTTGATTTCACATGGATTAGACTGGCTTCATTTCTAAAGAGCTAGATGGTTTTCTGCACGCACAGTCATTTAAGAACAAACAAAAGTAGACTAGGACTTTATTTTCTTAAAAGGTCTATAAGACAAGTTGTGACCTCAACATAATGTTAGCAAACAGATGAGTTTATTATATAATATTTTGTTGTTTTATTTCAGTTGGAATACCTAAAATAAGTAAACAATAGGCTAGTTTCTATTTTGGTACAATTTTTTACTCTCATAATATCTTAAAACTTAGGTAGTTTTTGCTATAAAATTTTATATTATTAAAATGCAAGAACTATAATTCCCATTGTATAGTGGAGTTAGACTGAGAGAAAGAAATAATTAGAGATAGCAAGCTTTTTACCTTGCATGGTATATTGGCAGGGAATTACAACCTTTGACACAGTGTTCACTTAATAAATGTGTGTTGAATTAATTGACACGGGTCACACCTAAGCCAGGGTTTAGCAAGTTTTCCTACTCCAAAATCCATACTCTTGAGCTCCTGCCTTGCACAAGCATAGTTAACTTTTTTAGCTAATTTTAAAATTCAAATTGACACCTGTCTAATTAAAAAGGAATTGTTTTTAAATTTAAATTTAAAGATCAGCCCTGATTTCTCATGTAAGCTCAAACTTGACTCCATTCACATCTCTACCAACATATATACTAAGGGAGAATAACTAGGGAAAAAGTTTTGTATTAACATGTATTTATAGCGCAGGAAATTTTAAAGAACTTTCTGTCTACCCTTTGGGTAACAGATCATAATGATTATTGTAACATTAGCAACCTGCCTTCTAGATTTAACTATTTCCCCCAGGAAGATTATACACTTGGAAGAAAAGCAGATGTTGAAAATAGACCATTGATAAGTACTCTTCTAACAGTACTGTCACCATGATTTATTAATTTAATTTTGAATTGGAATATCAGATGAAGACACTGTCACTTTTACTAAAACATCAATCAAAAAGCAGTAAGCTTTTTTGAGATCAAATCTAAAACCTATCAATAGATGATACAGTCTCATGAGTTGATGATTTTGCAGACAGTAGATTGAATAATGCATTTTAATATTATTTGTTTTAGCCAAAAATAATATTCATTTTATAATAGACTTTTTCCTTCAGTTATTTTATGAAAATCAAAAATTAGTAGATTACATTGCTAGCTGAACTTTGGACTAAAACCACTCACAGTAGATAATTAAAATTCAATGTGTATTCAACAAATGGAATGATAGTGCTTTTATTAAAATATTTATAAATTATATGCTCTTCTGAAAATCTGCTTTCTTGACCTTTAAAATCTCATGAATGTGAAGTGTAACTCTGGCCATAAGTACTCATGAAACTACAGAAAAATATTTATAGTCTCATACAAATAAAACACCCAAGAAGTAAAAGTTACCTAGAAAAATGTAATAGTGCTATATAACAGCAACAAAAATATTTTCCAAAAGACTTAGATATTTAGCTAAAATGTGCAGTTTGAAATATTGACTTCGACACACTTAATTCATTTTAAGTTCATTTCAAAAGTAAAAAATGATTCCTTGTGTATATCATATAGCTTCAGTTTAATTCACCATGTACATGACTGTCAACTGTATTTATTATTTCCTATACACATGAAAACCCAAAAAGAAATGCTATTCCACAGTTATTTGAAACATACTAAAATCTGAAATCCTCCAGAGGCTATTCGCCAAATTTTATGGCTAATATCTTTACACTGCACATGTACATAATAAGAAACAGAGTGTCATATTTACTTCAATGGACACATAATGAGATTTATATTTTGCCAAGAATTTGAGTTTCACAACAAGCCATATATGCTGAGACAATGAAAAATAAACATGAACTTTACACACTATTCCAAGATATGATTTTATCATAAAAATTACCTCACATCTGTAAGTATATAAATCACTCAGAAGCAAATTCACCTGAAGCTTGAATTGAATTTATGCCACAAATCCTTAAAATAAAATCTTGATCTGGATGGTCTAATATGATATAATCAGAAGGTGGGTGATTGTCATGGACTGTGTGAATATTCAACATTTTACCACCTGTGAAGATGTCTCCTCCTAGCTTAAGACCTTATTTATTATGAACACCCTTGGGTGGTAGTAACAATGTGCTATCACGTTAGTGTTACTTACATTTCCACTATTTTTGATCTAATTAAAACGTGAAATTGAACTAGTATAAAATCATTCCAGGAAGCCTTTTCTGGAAACAGGCAAGCAAAATTGGTTTTCTGTCATTGAAATAGAAATGCTGGGTGCCTCTACCCCTCTGTGACGTAGAATATGCTACAAACTCTCTAGACAGTTTATAAAGTCTGTCTGCATCCATTTCCTTGAAAAACAGACTGCTCTAGTAAGCAGATATTTTTAACACTTCATTCTCTCTCTCTCTCTCTCTCTCTCTCTCTCTCTCTCTGTATCTCTCTCTCTCTCTGTATCTCTCTCTCTCTCTCTCTCTCTCTGTCTTGGTTCCAGAGGTCCAATTCACCACCTTGCACTTGCCATGCAGGTGCTTAAACCCCAGCCCCTATTCTCATATTTTCTAGAAGATATTTGGTAACAAAAACATTGCATTTAACTCCTTTCTAGCCCTTTCACACTTCTTTCTAAGACACAAAAAGCTCAGAGGCAAGAATACTGTCCCATAAAGAGAGTTTGGAGATTTGTCAAACCTTGGAATTTATCTGGAAGAGCAAGGAATTTTGCAATTAAGATGCCCTCAAAATGAAGAATTGCCATAGGCCACATAGCACCTTGGAATTATCCCACAGACAAAACTCCATGAATACAAACAGCTCACACTTTAGTGCCTACTTATTACACAGAGCTTTTATAGGAGTTTACCTGAAAATACAAATAGTCTAGTGAAAGTTCAGCATAAAACATACATAGAGCAAAGATGCTGTCTTAAAATCATTGTTCGCCATCTGTTTTTTCTCTATTATATAATTAACAACTGTACACTGACAATAAAAGAGGTAAATTCGAGTGTCGACTTGAATTTTCATTTGTTAGTAGTTTGTTTTAGATTCATGGTAACTGTTCAAAATAGTCCTAACTATATCATTAGAAAGTCATCAGATTAGGCTTGGAAAGATGGCAGCCTGGAGAACACTCAATAACACTGTTTAAACCACAGTTTCAAAACTAGTATTCAAAACTAGTATTCTCGCATCTTCTCTGGATCATTGCTCTTGTCATGTAAGCTTTCTGCAGTTAACCTTGCACTGCTGTTCACTTTCTAGTTACTACTCTCTTTATTGTCTCATGATCCAGCTTCTTACTTATTTTAGCACTAATTTTGTACATTCAATCTCCCTAAATATATGCTTTTCCTTTTCTTATTCATTTTGCTTTTAGGTAACAAATATTAACTCTGGAAATTTATGGGATCCAGTGTGATGTTTCCAAACACATTGTATTATAATAAAATCAGGACATTTAGCACATCATTTCACCTCAAATGTTTTGAAATTCATACAAAAAACAGTCAAAATTTCATTGTATAGTGCATCTGTTTGAATATCTAGAAAGTAAAATATCAGTGATATATCTCAATATTCTGAAAGTGAAAACTGCACCTTAAACTTTCAAAAGGACTCTAGGGCAACTCGCATCACTCCTTTTTTTCCCACTAGAGATCATTAACATTCTTAGTAAAACTACTTTTAATTTTACCCTCATTAATAGTCCTAAGAAGCATAAATGCTGCTAACATGCAATTATACACTCTGAAGCTACTTGTTTAGAAAACAGCTTTTAAATGACTCTTATCTGCTTTCTTAGTCCAAAGTGCTGGAGCAGCCTAAGTTCCATTTAGACTTCCCTAACTGAGGTCAAAAGTTTCTACTTTCAACCAGAATGGTTCTTTGTGTATATTTCTGTAACACTGCTTGTAAAATGTTCTGTTTGTTGTTCTGTTTCCTGGAAGACCACCCTAATGTAAGAATAAATATCCTGCAAAAATTCAACTGACCCCAAGTTTCTGGTTGACCAACTGCTGTCACTTTGGTATAATCATTCAGCAGCCAAAAGAATGCAGATCTGTAAACAAAAACAAAACCCTGCCTCCCACTCACTGCATTTTGCTTCCCATCTCTTTTCATTTAGGAATAACACACGAAGTTTAGCTGATTGGTACACTAGTCATAATTTAATATATTCATAAATTCAGTTTGTGCACATACGGTATTTATATACAGTTGTATAAGTTTAGCTGCTAGATCAAGGTGCCACTGCAATGAGAAAAAAGTCCCTGTTTATATCACTTGCTGCTATAACCACAGGGTTAAAAATGGTGTGTGGCATGTAGTTAGAGCTTAATAAATATTTATTAATGACTGAGGAGTTAGGACTTTGTGCTGTTGTAGGTGGGTGACTACTGTGGGCTTTGCTGCAGGGAGATATCATTTCTTAGTTCTTCAGTTTCCATAGGATTTCAATTCTCAGTCTACAAATGTTAATTCTAAACATGACTCCACCATCAATGGGGACAAAGAGTGCTGCATGCCTTATATCTCTTTTCTTTCCAGTCTTTTAAAAAACGGTTCAAAGTTAGGCCCTGTGAAAGTTCACCTTGTTCAAGTATGGTCATCTCTACATCATAGCAAAGAAATCAGGCAGTTGTTGCTTGGATGTCTTTGGTAACAGCAAATGGCCACCACCTGTAACTGTTCTCCTCATTTTTGGATAGCTGGGACTGTCCCCAAATTCATCCTCATTTGGAGTCTCATTGTGAGTACCAGTAATTTAACTATATTCCAAACTGGCATTCATTTATGCAAAAGCAATTCAAGCCGTCAAGGAAAGTAGTTGTCTTTACTGCATTTCCCTGTCCCCATGTTAAAGGATCTGTCCTTTCTCCCTTCAGTAAACATTTACTGAAGGCCTACAGTGTCAACAGACTTCTGACCACATTGCTGGCAACTGGGGCTACAGCAATGGACAAAATGGACAGAAACCCCTGTTTTCATGAAATTCATATTGCACTGGTGAAAACTGTAATAACAAAACTAAGAATGTCTTAGTACATATGCAATATCAGTTATGGTATTGTGCCCTCTTCTACACATGTGTACACCTGTGTACATGTGTACATATCAGAGAAGGAGACAGACCAATGTGAGTGCTGCTTCAGATAAGAGGATGCAGGAAGTGCTTTGAGAAAGTGGCAGCTTAATGAAGCGGGGTAAATGGCATACGTATTTTGGAGAAGACTGTTAAGGCAGAATGAATGGCAGGTACGAAAGTCCTGTAGAAGGACACAGTTGGGCTGTGAAAGGAACAGAAAGATCTGAGTAATGTGCAGGAAGAGGTAGGAAAAAATACAGGAGAGCAAGCCAGACACACATTCGCATGGGGCTCAGAGATTTCTTCCAGGTGCTCCAGAATCAATTATGTGATTCACGCTACTCTCAGGGCTCTTATGAATTTGGTGAAATTTCTCTCCATATCTCTTAAATCACGAAGACTACAAAGTAAATGGCAATAACCCTAGATACCTCTGATAGACAAGAACTATTAAAACCTTCCACTGACACTACTGTTTCCTCAAAAAGTACTTCACAATAAACACTAGCAACTAATTAGTACTCCATTACTTTTTCTAGATATGAAATTATTAGGTGTGGTAGTATTTACTTTTTCTTGGCGCTTCTGTTTCATGGATCCCACATCGCTTCCACTGTAACACCACAGTATAATATTTGGTGGTGGAGTTTATGATGTACATTTTGACAGGAACTAAACTTGTTATTCTGTTAAATTACTAAACTTGTTATTCTGCTGACTATCAACTAATTTTATTTCCAAATTAATTCTTACTTGTTTTGGTCAAGATCCAAGAAAAATCCAGTTAATAGTTTGAGCTGTTCATGCCACATCACTGTGAGTGTGTGTGTGTGTGTGTAGAAAGACAATGCGTTATATCTATTTTATCATTCGGGAAATGATTAGACTTACATTGATACTTTTTATTTATATGAAGTTTTAGTCATGAAAGTCTTACCATGTCTTTACTATGGGTTCCAGTTAACATTATTTTGCTGATATTTGCTTTCCTTATACTGCTTCCCATGTAACCATTTCACCATAGTCTCTCACTGATTGTGATTTAATTTTAAGAAGTCTATCATCTTTTTATTTTTGTCTCACTAACCAATGTCAATTTTATTTTAGTAATTTTTCAGTTTACTTTTTTTTTCTTTGGTCTGTTTGAGACAGGGTCTCGCTGTGCAGTTCAAGCTGGCCTTGAGCTTACTTTGTTGCCCAAGTTGGTCTAGAACTTGCAACAATCCTCCTGCCTCAGCCTCCAGAGTGCTAGGATTACTACACCTGGTTCAGTTTACTTTTGAGGTATGCAGTATTAGCAACATTGTAGAGTTGAACCTTGGAGCATTTTTCAGAACTTATAGATTTACATAAGTTATTGGTGATAATCAGCACAATTGTTTTGCTCTCATGACTTTATTGTTTATTGTCTTGTTAATTTTATAAGTTACATTTTATTTCTTAAATAATTTCCTCTTAATTTTTGAAAGATCTTATATGTTACATGAGTAAAACAAAACATCTAACTCTGATGTTTTCTCTCTGTGTGCCTCTCCTGTCTCTCTTTCATAGATGTATGAGGAACAGTTTTGAGTTTTATTGTACACTATTAATTTTTATTAAGCACTTTAATGTACCAAAGATAGGAAGTTGGAGTAAGCCATGGTGAGTCCAAGAAAAAGAGACTCATTTTCCATAAAGAATTTAAAACCAACTATAAATCATATTGACGTAGATTATCACCAAGCCTTAGCAATTCTAAACGATGTCAGTGATAAAATACTCCCAAAAGAAATTTTGTGTTGATAAAAGTACAAAAAATTGCTGTTACATATTTGTATAATGTATGTAAGTTTCCAATTGGTATATTTTAATTAATTCTTCTGTAGTAAACATTGCATTCCATAGAAGTTCATGTGAAGAATAGTTGCTTATACAGTCAAACTAAATACACATGAGGTGACCAAGAAGATAAATCTGGTAATATTTTCTTTTTACAATCAGTAAGCTATAGTTTATATCAAATATGTTTCATCCCAAGGATATAAAGTACCACATAACACACACACATAACACCCTAAGTAAGATGTGAAAATCCTAAACAATTATCAACTTCAGAAGATTTTACAAAAGATAATAGAATAAATTTTTTGTGAGGTTATTTTATAGGAAAAAATTTAAATGTGTAAACTCTGGAGTACATGCTGGCCAGCCCATGCAGGACCCCAGTGACCTACCAATGCCCCAGCGTGGGCACACACGATGGGTAGGTGGATCAATGTAGTGGAAAAGCCCAAAGCAGCAGTGAGAATACGAAGCAGCAGTTGTTGAGTTAGGTGAACTGGCACTGTGCTTCAGCAACAACAGTAGAAGCAGTGAGTAGAGCCATCAGTTGATGTTCTTTTATAATTTTTTATTTTAAAGAGAATAAAACCAAGAAAAACAAAGCAGAATAAAGCCAATCAAAACAAAACTTCATGAATGATATAGGATTTTTTAAAAAAAGGTAATAGGAAATCAACAATGGCTACCATAACACCTCTTGTCTTCAAAATAGCTGCCAATACCATCAAGTATAGTAAAATAGAACAGAATAGAGCCAATCAAAACAAAACAGTGAATGCACTACAGGACTTCAAGGAGAAAGCTAGCAACAGAAGACCAGTCCCAACCTCCACATCCAGAGGCCAAGCTCAGCCCCACACCCAGCACAAATCCCTGCAAATGTAGCTGGGGCACACAGAACGTTTGTGGGGTCCAGGCTGAACCTACCATGGAATGGCAGACACCAGAGAAATTTTACTACTTTTATTTTTCTCTGTTTGTTTGATTGTTTTTCCTTTTTCTGTTTGGCTGGAGTTTTTTTTTTTTTTATTGTTTTGTTTGTCTTGTTTTGGTTTTTATGCTTATTTTTGCTTTTTGTTTTCTCTTTTTTCTTCTTTTTCTTTCATGACTTAAATTTCTTATTTTTTTCTTCTACTACTCTTCTTTCTCTTTTTTTTCAACTATCTTGCTTGATTTTATGACACTTTTATGTGAATAAACATTGCCTCTTCTTTTTCTGGTTGGTTTCAAAACTCTTGCTTTCTCTTCCCTTCTTTTTCTCCTGTGTCCTCCAATATCTCAAGACTTGGGTGTCACCCTTTGCCCTACAGCTTTGCTCCAACTATAAAATTTTCTACCATGTGAAATCTACAAGCTTCAATACAGAAAACAAAATAAAATAAAATAAATTAAAAGTATAAAATGGCTAGACACAGAAGCAAAATGCAATCTCAGGACACTAGCCCACCCAGGACAAATCTAGAGCACAAAGAGATAGGAAATTGGAAGCCAACAACTGGACATTTCTGAAATGATAGCAACAGAGGTTAAAAAAAATGGAAGAAGCTATTGAAAAAATAATCTCTAAGGTGCAAAAAGGAATGATGATTAAAATAAAAGACATTAAAGCAGACACAGATAAAAAAAATTAGAGAAGCTCAGGAAAATGTTGGAAATCATGAATTACCAACATAGGAAAGAAATGGAATTCATGAAACAGATCCAAACAGAATCCAGGAGAATGAAAACTCCACTGAAAGTATATACAACGATTAAATGAAGGCAAGACTAGAGTATCAAATCTAAGATATTTAAAAAATATCAAGACTATGAAAAATAAATCCAACAGGTGAAAGATACAGCAATTTAGAATAACATAAGATTAACTGGAGCCAGAGAGAAAGCTGTGAACAATGCAAAACACACACAAAAATTCTTCACAGAAATAATAACAGAAAGCTCTCCAAACATGGATAAAGAATTTGACATACAAATAAATGAAGCATATAGAATTCCAAATAGCCATGAGCAAAATAAATTTACACCAAGACATATGCTAATCAGCATTTCTGAAATTCAGTATAAGAACAGAATACTAAAGCAGCTAAAGAAACAAATCACCTATAAAGGGAAGCCCATCAAAATCACAGCAGACTTCTCAACACAAACCTTCAAATCAATCAGAGCATAGAGAAAGGTATTTCAGCCCTTAAAAGAAAACAAGCTTCAACACAGATGATGTACCCTGCAAAACCATCTTTCAGCTGAAGAAATTCATGACCACAAAATTGGCTCTTCAGAATACTCTGATGGATGTACTGGAAAGAGAAAATGAAGAACACAAGAACAAGAACACCAATAGAAGGCAGCCACCAGGCAGAGAAAGCAGTTAAACAGAGGGGAGAGATAGGGATCCTAACAACAGGAAAATTACATGAAAAAGATGAGCCAACACATAATCAGCTATAACCATCAATCTACACTTGATCTTAGCCAAAAGGCCAAGAAGTGATATAATCATCAATCTAAGTAGCCTAAATTCACCAATCAAAGCAGACTGGCTGAAAGAATCAAGAAACAAGATCCAACAATATGCTGCATTGAAGAAACACATTTAACGTCAAGAAAAATATCATATGTTAAAAATTAAAGGATGGAAAATAATACTCCATGACAAAGGAACTCAGAAAAAAGCAAGAGTAACTATTCTATTTACAGACAATGTAAACTTTAAGCCAAAACTGATCAAAAGAGACAAAGACGGTCACTATAGACTTGTTAAGGGAAAACAACTAGAAGAAGAGATAAGTATGTATGTGTACCAAACACCGGTCCACCCAGCAATATAAAACAAACATTAGCAGACATGAAAAATCAAATAAACACTAATATAATTGTAGTAGTGGACCTTACTAGCCCACTCTCACAGATAGATATATCTACTACACAAAAAAATCGACAAAGAAATATCAATTGAACAAGCCTATTAACAAATGGATTTGGTAGATGGCTACAGACTGTTCCACTGCGCAATGTTAGAATACACATTTTTCTCAACTGCACGTAAGACATTCTCCAAAATAGACCACATATTAGCCCATAAATCATGCTTAAGTAAATGCAGAATATTATAAATCACCTCATGCATACTATTGTACCACAGAACAATGAAACTGAAAATCAACAGCAAAAGAAATCACAAAACCAACATGAACACATAAAAATTAAACACCACCTTTCTGAACAACAAATGGGCCACAGAGGAAATTAAATATGAAATTAAAGAGTATCTACAAATAAATGAAAATATGGCTACAACATACTAGAACTTATGGTACACAATGAAAGCAGTCCTAAGAGAGAAATTTATAGCAATGAACTCACACATTGGGAAAGAGCTCAAATAAACAATCTAATGTTGAACCTCAAACTTTTAAAAAAAGAAGAACAAATCAAATCCATAGATCTTACTAGGGAGGAAATTGTAAATGCAGGAGCAGAAACTAATGCAATTGAGACTAAGAAAACAATACAAAGTATCAGTGGACTCTGGACCTGCACCAGGTGGCAATGTGGGGTGCTGGGAGAACAAGGAATTCCTTACCTCTCTGGTGGGCGGCTGTAAGTGTGGCAGGCTTCTGCGGCCAGCAAGAGAGAGACCCTGGCTTCTCGGGACCTGCACCATGTGTGGGCTGAGAATCAAACATCTCATGTTGCCCCATTCTCATCACTTGTCCCACCCCGCCTCAGCCCCGCTTAGCAAGTGGGAGCCAGTGAACTGGGCATCTTGTGAAAGATTGGCTATGTTGTTTTGTATGAACTCTCCGTATACAAAGATATGGACAACCATTTGGAAGAAAACAAGAGACAATATGTTAGATAGTGAAGCTCTCTGGTTGTCTAGCTTTGAGATTTATGCTTTCTTATGTCCCATTCTGTTCTATTTTGTTGTGTTAAATTTTACCCCCTTTAAAATAAAAATTTAAACAAAGAAGTGATGTGGGAAACTCCCTGAGGGTGTTACACTTTTTCTACCCTTTCTTATTCCTTCTCAGCTATATTACAGGGATAATGACTGGGGAAGAAGCAGCCCATCTGGAACATGATGCTTTGTGGATGGAGAACAGAAGATCTCCGTAGTGGACCAGTGAGACAGAAGAAAATCTTTACTTTCTACCCAGAGTTCACTGTGGCTGTAGATATGTCATCAACCATAAACAACATAATGCTAAATTTTTGTATCATGGAAAAGTAAACTATCTTATATAGGCCCTCTCATTCTGGGTCTCTATTACTCGTAATTGAATTTAATCCTAATTAATGTACCACCTCATGCATTTTTGGGACAATTAAATGAGATATTGTGTGTAACCTGCCTATCAAAGTAATGGCACATTGTAAACACTCAGTAAATGGCTTTCTGTTATTAGCTTCTTAAAAACAGGTAGGTGTGGTGGTAACTACCTGTAATCCCAGCATTTGGGAGGCTAAGATGCTAGGATCCTTCACTGTGAGTTCCAGACTAGCCTGGGCTGCAAAGTGAATTCAAGGCTAGTCTGAACTGCATGCAAAACCTTCCTTAAAAAGACAAATAAATAAATAAACAAAAAGAAAAAAGTGTCAATGGGCTGAAAAGTTGATTTAGTAAAAGAAAACAAAAAATTGATAAACCATTAGCCAAACTCATCAAAAAGGAGAAAAAAACCCACAAATTCAAGTAGTTAGGAATGAAAAGGAGGAAATTACAATGAATCCAACTGAAATCCAGAAGATCACTAATACCTATTTTGAGAACCTGTATTCTATAAAGATGGAAAACACGGAGGAAATAGATTCCTAAACATAATAAAATTGCAAACACTAAATTAAGAAGATATAAAAATTATAAATAATCTGATATGAGTCAATGAAATTAAAATGTTATTAAACATTTACCCAAAAAAAGGCTCCTGACAGATTCAATGCTGAATTCTACAAGAAATTTAGAGAAGAACTAATATCTCACTAATGCTAAAACTCTTTAAAACTCTTTTTGGAAGCAATATTTCCAAAGTCACTCCTGGAATCAAGTATTACTCTGATTACAAAACCAGAGAAGAACCCAACCAAAAAAGAAAACCACAGGCCAATCTCGCTAATGAATACAAACACAAAAATTCTCAACAAGATACAGGCAAACAGAATGCAATGAATTGTCAAAAGATTATACACCATGACCAATGGAGGTTCATCCAGGAATGCAGGGATGGCTCAACATACGCAAATCAATAAGCATAAAACACCATGTCAGCACGGCCAAAGATAAAACCTGCATAACCATCTCAATAGATGCAGAAAAAGCTATTGATAAAGTCCAACACTCACTCCTGATTAAAAAAAAAAACCCTAGAGAAAACTGAAATAGATGAACTCTACCTCAACCTTATAGAAGCCATCTATGACAAACCAAATGGACAATCACTGAAGCCTTTCACTCTAAATTCAGGAAGAAGACAAAGATATCCACTATCACTACTACTATTCAATATAGTCCCAGAAACATTGGCCAGGGCAATCAGACAAAACAGAGAATTAAAAGGAATGAGGATAGGAAAGGAAAAAGTTAAATTATCATTATTTGCAAATGACATGAATCTCTATAGAGAAGACCCCAAAAACTCCACCAAAAGACCACTAGAGTTGATAAGCAAATGCAGCAGTGTAGCTGGACACAAACTAAGTACTCAAAACCCAATAATATTCTTGTACCCAAACAACAAACTCACTGAGAGAAAAATTTAGGAAATAATACCTTTTATAATAACATCCCCAAAAATGAAATACTTAGGAATCAATCTAACAAAGAATATAAAAGATCTATATATTGAAAATTATAGTTCTCTGAAAAAGGAGATTGAAGAGGATATCAAAAAATGGAAAAATATTCCTTGCTCATGAATAGGAAGAGCCAACATTTTGAAAATGGCCATACTCCCTATTATGGTTGACATATTATGTTAACTTGAGCAGTTTAGAAGTTTAATAAGAGACTCAGCAGGAAGTCGGGGCTCTTACTTTGTAAATATCTTCATCTTGACAAGAGGAGGGCAAGGAAATTTTGTGAGTGCTACACTGGCCCTGGAGGGGCAGGGTGAAGGTGTTGCCTGTGTATAATTGTCTTGGTTACTTTTCTCTAGGAGTTGAGATGAAATACCTGATGCCCAAAGTGAAGCAAAGAAAGGTTTGTTTATCTTACAGGTTTTTGGAGGTTTCAGTCCGTTCTTAGCTGGCTCCAAGGCGGGATAGCATGGCACTGGGGCCACCATTTGTGGCAGCAGCAAACAAGAGCCAAAGGGAAAAACGAGGAAAAGCATGCCTCCTTCCTTCCCTTATATTGTATGCCAGTTACACGCTCCTGGGCGGGTCGGCACTTACACTGCCAGTCCCAGTGCGGACAGCAATCCAATCATGAATGCTAGACTCAGCTGCTTCCATGGCTGCATGAAGCTTTGGGGGGACATTTCAACAAACTGAAACAATATAAGGAAGGAGAAGAGGCTTGCTTTCCCCGCTTTTGCTCTGGCTGTTTTTGTGGGCTGTTGCCTTGGAATATGCCCTCGTACCATGCCGCCCTGCCTTGGAGACAACTGATCATGGACTGAAAACTCCACAACTGTGAACTAAATAAACCATTCCTTCCTTCACTTTATGTGTCAAGTATTTTGTCCCAGCAATGAGAGAAACATAACCAAGACACTCCCAAAACTATTATAATGATTTAATGCAATCCAAATCAAATACCACTAACACACTTCACAGATCTAGAGAAAATATTCCTCAAATTCATTTAGAAACAGAAGGGACCTGGAATAGCAAAGGCAATTGGGGGGCAACAAAGGCAAGGCAGGAGGCATCACAATCCCTGACTTGAAATAAAGCTATTGTGATAAAATCAGCATGGTACTGACCAAAGAATAGACTTGAGGATCTGAAAATAGATTAAGAGGTGCAGGCACAACTACAAAGACACTCATCCGCCCTATGTTTGACAAAAGGGCCTAACACACTCACTGGAAGAAAGATAACTTCTTTAATAAAAGGTGCTGAAAAAGGTGGCTTTCCATATGCCGAAGACGGAAACTAGACCTATGCCTATGCCCATGTACTAAACTAAGGTCAAAATGGACCAGAGGTCTGGGTGTTTGCTGCCTGCCCCTAGAGCTGAAACCAGTTGCTCAGTGTTTTCCATTTGCTTCAGGCTGTGGATTGATGACCTGAGTCATAGCTGCTGCCGAGGGAGCCCCTCACAGAGGAGGGCCAAGGAATGCACAACTTTAATCGTCTAACCAGCGTAGCCCATTACTTGTGGGTTCTTAGGGCCTTTTCATACCATTTATTTGTATTTTCAAAGACCAATAGTTGAAAATTTAACTTAAAGAAAAACTCTCTTTTCTGAAGGGAAGGGTGGAAATTGCAGCCTGTAATGCAGCACCTATTTTCTGAACTGAGAACACTGGACTTGTCACTTGTGGCGCAGTTAAGGTTATCAGGGTGGCTGTTGTTTTGCCATTATTTTCTTGCTCAGGACTTGATTTTAAAATATTGCTCAGGCCAATTCTCTTGTGGCTGTCTCAACAAGCTTATAATCATATAATTAAATTCCACAAAAGAAGTGTAAATGCTGGAGCCAAGCATACAACAAACAGTTCTATATACAATTGTGATTCTTTAGAATTTGGTTGTGCCATAATTATACCACTATTGAAATCAATGCAGGTCTTTCCTCCCTCCTCCCCCTCGGAAAGGGTTTCTCACAAGCCCATTTATAAATGTGGCCCTAGGGAATAAGAATTTTTTTCTATGCCCCAATCTTTGCACCTGGTGAAGCCAGTATCGATATACTCCAGTGATGAATATTGACTTTTCAATGCATTCTACCCCAAGTTGCACACAAATGAGTAGTGTTCCCTTGCCTTCAATCTCTTACCCCGTCCCTGTTCAGGCACTATATACTGTGACCCATGTGGCTTTTGAGGTTCTTGGGATGAGGGACCACAAGAGGACGAGAAAATAAAGAAAGAGACAAAAGCTGGGAACAGCCAGTGCTCCTACTCTCCCGATGAGAGGAAAAGAACTCTCAACCACTGTAGCATGTCTATTGATACACTCAAGAAGGATGATGACAATTTTGACCCTGCCACCTAGCAACTTGTTTGCCTGGCTGGCCTGGGCCTCTTGCCTTTTTGGAGCTGGAACAGCTTGTTTATGTGGCTTGCTTTGGGCTCTCTGTGTATTTAGAGCTGGCTTTGTTTTAGCCCCACACATGTGATCAATCTCCAGGTTCAAAGCTCCCTATAAATATTAAAGCAGAAACAGTAAATCTACTGAAGAAACGGTAGGCAGAAATCTTGAAGACTTAAGGGAAGGCAGAGAGTTCATGAACAAAACACAACTGCATGGGAAGTACTTCAAAAAATCAAAAACTGAGATCTCATCTTATTAAAAAGTTGCTACACATCAAAATAAATCACCAACAGAGTGAAAAGATGATTCCAAGAATGGGAAAAAATGGCAATCAACTGTCCCTCAGACAAATGACTTCTATTTAGAATATATAAAGCATTGAAAAAAAATTGGCCCCTCAAATTCAAAGACCCAATCCAAAAGTGGGCATCTGAAATGAAGAAATACAAATGGCAAATAAGTATATAAAGAAATGTTCAACATCATTGTTCATTCAAGAAATACATATTAAAACAACATGGAGATTCCATTTCACTCCAGAAAAAGTCTATCATCAAGAAATCAACCAATAACAAATGCTGGAGAGGTTGTGGAAAAAGGAACCCTTCTCCACTGTTGATGAGAATGTAGACTGGTACAACCACTGTGGAAATCAGTGTGGACATTTCTCAAAAAAACAGGTTTGAAGGTCCCATTTGATCCAGCTATACCCTTCTGAGTATCTTTCCAGAAGAACTGAAAATATCATACCATAGTGACACATGTGCTCCCATGTTTATAGTAGCACAATTTGTAATAGACAGATCTTGGAAACACCCCAATTGCCCATCAACTGAAGAATGGATAAAAAAGATGTGATCATTTTATGAACTGGAGTACTACTCGGCCATGAAGAATGATAAACTCTAGGCATTTATAGATAAATGGGTGCAGCTTGAGACCAACACTCATAAATGAAATAAATCAGATTCATATGTGTAAATATCACTTTGTCTCCCTAGTATGAGAAACTGAAAGATTAAATAAGGACTAAATGTACAACAAATACTATCAAATGGGTAGAAATTGTTCAAAAAGAAAGAGGAACTAGGATGATGAAAGGGGAAAAGGATGAAAGGGCCAAGAAATAAATACAAGCAAGTTGTATTAGTAATTTCTCTTTGTTCATTGAAAGAAAGTTTTCGGCTAATATTGTTTGGGGAATATTTTATACCTGTATCTTCTAATCTGAATAACTACTTTGAGGATAACAATATGGAATGTATTAACTATTGTTAGTCTCCTAATTTTTTGTTACAATTCTTTTTTATTATTTCCATTAAATAAAACATTTTGGAAGCTATTAGAAGTAATCCAAAGAAATCAAAACGTATCATACTGTAATTTCTAGAATTGGTAGTGAAAAGAAGGGTCTATGGTTCTCTAACAAGTTTATCCCTATGCTTAAGAATTTTCCTTAGGGCCAGGGCTGTAGCTCCGCAGCACAAGTACCTGCCTAGCAAGCGCGAGGTCATGAGTTTGATCCCTGATACCAAAAAAAAGGAAAACAGAATTCTCCTAGTAGTATATCTGTTACTATGTATGTGAAAGTGACTTCTGAAAATTAATATCATTCACAAAATCATCTACAAATTTGCAGCTTTGAAAACAACAACTCTAGAAATAACATTTCTGATGTATTTCCACAATATGATCATATTGGTCAATATTTTCCTTGATTCAAACATCCATGAAAGCAATTTTAAAATATGAATCCTTTCTCCTTTTATTTACTCTCCCCTAAAATTAGAAAGTTCTAAAACTTTTGGAAAAAATATGTTTACATGAAATTTTCAGCACTGTTTACTTACTCATTTTCCTGTTCCCCTGAGCTATTTCATTGAGATTTTTAATTCATTAACATACACATGGTTGATGTAGTAATCTAGACACCGCTGCTGTCAACATTTGATTAAATATTTGTAATTAAATATTTTTGTGTTTTCCTTTTATTTTATTACATTTTTCACAAGTATATTGATTAGTTACTCTTGCAGATTAGCATGCCCTAAATAAATTAATTCTGCAATTTCTGTTTTTTAACTCAGTACATTTTGATTTTGTCTTTATGTCATCCTTTCAGAATTGAATGGGGTATGATTAATAAAATATTTAATTTTTTAATCTACACTCATTTCCAATTGTTAAGTATAAAAACTCTAAGGTACTGAAATTTATCAGAGAATGTAGTTTTGGCAGCCACCCTCATATTTTGATAAATGTTCTTGCATGGTATTTTCTAAACCTATTTCTTTAGATAACCACTTTTCCCTTAATTTAAATGACTTGTTTTGAAACATTATGTCTTACAGTTTTTGAAAAATGTAGACATGACGTATGAAATTCTGCCCCATTTTTCTTTCATAAATGGAGTCTACCGTTAGTTCTGTGGCATCTTAGGAACGTGGTGTGCGCGTGAGGAGGCAGAGGCGCCCCGACTTGCCCGCAGTGCGTGAGGTCCGGTCCCTGCCCACTTCAAGTCCCAGCACACTCTGCTGCGGCTCATCTCCAGAGTTTTGCTTATTCTCAAATTCTATGTACTGCCTGTAAATGAAATCATACACTATTATGGTCTTTTGGGTGTAGTACTGTTCACTTGAGTTATAATTTACACTTCTCTTTGCTTTATATTCATCAGTGGTTCTTTCTTTATTGCCAAGAATTGTACTAAGTGGAGGTACCACTATTCAAGCTTTCAACCACTGAAAGACGTTGAAGTTGTTTTCACTTTAAAGCAATTGTAAATACAGCTGCTATAACCTTTCATGTACAGGTTTTGTATGAACCTAAGCTTTCCTTTCTTGGATAAAATCTAGAAGTGAGTTTTCTGGGTCAAATAGCAAATGTATGTTTAACATTATAAGAAAATTCTAAGATATTTTCTAAGTGGTCTAATCGTTTTTGCATTGCTATGAGCAGTTTATAAGAGTTCCAGTTGCTCTGCAGTTGATATTCTAAATTCTCTTACTTTTAAAAATTTTATTCACTGTTACAATGTACAGCACTTATCCTACTGAAGTTTAATTAGCATTTACCTCATGACTGAAAATATTGGAGATGTTTTTATGTGCTTATTAACTACCTGTAAATCCTCATAATCTTTTAGTAATTTATTACTTAGTCTTTTAAGTGTTCCAGGGGCTCTCAAACAGTTTATTTTCTACATTATTTTATATATAACCGTATATTTCAAATACAACCCTTGCTGTTTTAATTAATTTAGCTTTGTTAGTTGCATAGTACAAGGACATTATTACTTCACATCTGTGAGTATGTATATATGTATATGTGCAATTATGAAGTTTTTAATTGTAAGGCAAGTTCTCTTAGTACAGTTCTGCCTTTACAAATTTTTAGTTGCATTAGTAACAACTTTTGTCTTTGTGTTTTGACATAGTATATAAACTAGGGCTTTTCAAACTTTTTCTAGGTTATGATCACAGCTATTTCAGTTTTTTACTTTACATGATTCATTTTTCCTGAAATCATAGACTTGTGATGTAAAATGGTCCCTGTATGTTTCTCCTTATTAATCTTAATACATCTTATTCTTTAATTCAAGATATATCTAATGGTTAGACTAACTCTCCAGTGTTATTAGTGCAGTAAGATAATATCTCACATGAATTTAGATTTGCTATTGTTGTTAACTATTGATTAATTTCTTTGGTTTTTTGAGACAGGGTCTTGTGCTGCAGTAAAGAAGGGTCTTGAGCTCACTATCTAACCCAAGCTGGCCTCAAACTTTGCAGCGATGCTCCTGCCTCATCCTCCTGAGTGCTGGAATTATAGGCCTGTGCTCTTGGATAGCATCATTTTAAAAACCACATTATGATATAGTATAGTATTAAATCTCAGAAAGTAATCAGGTACCATTGAAAAACTTCTAAGTTTGATAAGTTGATAAGATGATGAAATTAATCATTTAAAGGCAGATTTGGCAAACAACAACAAAAAATGCAGCCATGATCTGGCCTTTTCCATAGCCATCAGTAGTAACTATCAGCCTAGAAGATATAAAGAACACAAGATAGTAAAAGCAGTTTGTAGACAACCTCCATTAGTGTGATCATTTAAATAATTTCTGGTGCCAAAAATATGATTCCAAAATATACTGGGATTCTGTGGAAAAGGTTTGAACTAAAAAATCAAACTTTAAGTAGAAATATGTAATTTGTGGGTAATGCATATAACTTCTCTCCAAGTGGAACTTTATTATGTATTTAGTATTCTCATGCTGTAGTACCAAAATGTCACATTTAAATAGTATAATTGCACACAGGAGCAATGAGTAAGCTACATGAGAGAAGTTCAGTTTACATATGCAAAAGATCAGAGACTCCTTTTCAGTGTGGAGTACCAGCGCTCCACAGCACATAGCTGGAGGAGGAGCAGAGGCTGCGTGCTGGGGTGTGTATGCAGCGGGAGGGGTTCATAGCTTCCAGGAGGAGATGGCCCTGCAGCCTACACTCCCACTTAGTACGTTTCTCAGGAGATTCACTAGCCAACCTGGGTTAGCGCCAAAGTGGCAGAGGCAAGGCACACGTACTTAGCTGCCAGCAACCCGGCTTGTGAGGCCTTCCACACTGGCCAGCAGGCTGGAAATCTTCCATCACCCACATAAACTCACTCCAACTGCATTCCAGTCTCCCACCACTGCTTTTGAGGTCTATTACTTTGTGCAGCTTTGATATTCTGCCCTTTGACTATTTTGCCAAAAGTTTCTCCTGCGTATACCAAGTTTGTCTTTGAAAGGTGGGTATCAGCGGCTGAAATCACAATTCTACTCTCATTACCAACTGTCAAGGCTGTGAGGTTAGCACTCTTAGCATGTGCCGGGCCTGCACGGCAGCACAAAGTGTATCTCCGCCTCTACATGTGAAGCACTAGCTCCTCTGGAAGACCTCAGCCAGGTACTTCACGGCAAAGGCCTATATGAGTTGAATTCCTGGGAGAAGACTCTTGGAAAACTCATTATTAGAGCCATTTTCCTTTAAAATTTTTCTATTATTTTGTAGCATTTTAATGTTCATTGCTGTAATGAAGTGAAAATACTCCAAAATTAGCATACAACATGTGGGGAAAATATACAAAATTTTACAAAGAGCTAAAGCAATGTCCTGACAACAGCCTTCCTAGTAGCATTCCTGGAGGCAGTACAGCACAACGGTGAACAGGTAGACACCGGGTCCAGTTCCTCCTGTTATAAGGTGTGAGGTTTTGGAGAACTGGCATGGAATCTCAGGATCTCACCCTCCTCCTCTAAAGGTCTCTGTGAGAATTAGGTAACTCCTGAAAGTGATATTCACATGTTCTGTTGCACTTCATAAGCCACGAATGCTCTGTATCTGTGGAAGTCAGTGACTATTCAATAAAGCAGAGGTCATTATAAATCCTTTATTTCATTTGATGACCTGCGGTTTGATTGATATGAACTTATTGGTTAATAACTGAGACTTAGACACACAATTTGATATGGTCTCTTTCTACAATCACATCAACTGTGAGTGAAGGGTAAGCAATTATAGAATGTTGGTCAGTTTTTCTCGATAATCAACCTGTAATTTTTCCCTATTGCTCAATATCCTGCCTTTGATAGATTTAAGGAAATGTATCAAAGAGAGGTCCTCATGCCATTCCCTAAATTCTCTTTTATTTTCTTTTTAAAACTTTGCGAAATACAGCTACAATAAATGTTTTTATACATGGAAACCACGTCACAGTCAGTGTGTAAACGAACAAGGCGAACGCCGAGCATCTGCTCATCAGCGGTCAGATGCAGCCCAGAAGCCTTTAGCACACACAGTGGAGAAGGAAGTAGGCCCAGGGCTCAAGACTGTAAAAGAGCAGCCAACTTAATTTTGAAAAGCTGGATGGTCTTCCCCCTTATTTTCTTAGTGTAATACACACGAATACAGAGTATCTGAGCCACAGGCACACCCTGAAAAGCAGAGTTAGCATGCAGTGGAGAATGTGAACCTGCTATTTCCTTCAGCCTCACTTGAGCCTCCACTGGTGAGCACTACGGACACCTGATCGTACTGAGCAGAGCCTTTAGTGCTTGTGCCCGTTTGTTCCACATTTATGCCTTACTTTTTTATCTAAAAGATTTTTGGTGCTGGTTACAGTAACAGACTTTTTTTTAACCATTTCTTTAAAGGGATTGAGGTTTGGAAAATATCTTCTCCATGCTCAGGAGGTTACCCCTGGTTATTTAAATGGCAAACAAGGCATTCTTTTTTATGTTTGCTAGTATTTTTCATTTTACTTGATGCTGAATATGTACTGTGACTTATGTTAAACATGCAATATTAACCAAAAAAAAATTCTGACACAAGTTTCTGGGGCGACTCTTGGCCCCTTTGCCCTGCGATATAGGCAGTAAAACACATGCAGTCTTTTGTGCAGTGGCTGACTCAGTAGTAGGTAACGGTTTTGATTTGTTAAATGACTAAATGAATAACCTTTTGGAACTTCAGTTTCCATAAATGTGTATGTGGAATATCTACATCCTTGAGTGACATATACCACAGTAATTTCAGTGAAATGACAAAATGTGCATCAAGATGCTGTTTTTAAGTGTAAACCATTCCTGCTACTATTGGAAGTTGTACAGTTCTTACTAGGTTCAAAGGTAGATTACCAAGCTAGAAAGTAATGGCAAAGATTGTAAGATTTGTGGCCAGACAGATCTTGGTTTCAGTAATGAGCCTGCCATTTACCAACTGGGTGATTTTTGTAAGTCATTAACATGCTGATAATATCCAATAGTCAAAGCCAATAAATGTGGAAAGAAAAATGTTTACCTGCGGAATGGAGACATAGATTAATTGAAATAATGCATAAAAGCACTTAGTTCAGTGTCTAGCATAAGAACACATTTATTTTTGTTATTGTCAATTTATCACTGCACACTAAGACTTGACAGTGTCATTCACTTTAAATGCATCCCACATACAAAAAACAAAAAATGGTTTACTTCTGAAAATAAAGTTCAAAGAAGTAAACAGCATACATTGATAACTGTCTTCGGCATGGCATTGTGGAAGAGGAGGCATGTCAATCTGAAAATGTTAGTATGTGTAGTTAGAATTTATGTTTTAAGAACTTGTCACCACTAAAAATTCAGCAATGAAGATATTGCTGATTTGTCTTCAGCATCTTATCAAATAATACAAAGCAATGTATCATATTTCCCACTTAACATTATTATATATGAAAAATCAAAAGAATAACTTTGAAATGTAGCTACCATGAGCAGATGTTCAAAATTCATGCATAGCAGCTTTTGGGATCAAACTTACAAATTCTCAACCTGCTTTAAATATTACAGCAGTTATTGTAATAACTCAAGAAAATTAACAGAAAGAACTGGTTGTCGTTGGCCATTAAAAAAAAAGTCTGAACAAATAGTCTAGGATAGTCACAATAATTAACATTGAATGGTTAAATAGAAAGAAAATTGTAATAAAGGTAAAAGTACTAATGATAATTCTACAAATGAAAAATCATAAATTTAAACAAGATTTCAGTTGCAGACAATGCTAAAAACTCTAAGACTGAATGATTATTTGAAGAGAAACACTTTCCTATTTTAGAGTTCAGGAGTTTATTCATCTAGATTTTCATTATGGATCAACTTTATAAAAATTAAAACAAAAACAGGATAATTTATGGCAGCCTTTTAGTGGATATTCATTGTTTTTCAACTACATATATTTTAATTGTATCTTATTCTTTTGACTTGCAATCAATCTTCTTTTCATAGTAACACATGCAGCTAAAGCAAACTGTAAGGTAGGTCTAGGAATCTGACCAAGGGTAAGAAGAGAAGCACCTCCCAGAAAAGAGTGCCTCAGTGTTCCCGGGCAAGCACCACACTAGTCTCGCGAGGCAGGGTCATCACCTCAGCTTTTCCAGGACGCCCTAACGGGAATAGAGTCCATCAGCTTTTCAACTGGAAGACAGGTCCATGAAATTCAGGGCTTCGTTTTCTTTTTGATGGAGGAAAAATTAAATTTTCAGTGAGGCATTTATTTGCCAAAGTCTAGTGAGCTGAATATACATCTCCTCTGATACCAGGACTCCTTAGAATAAAGTTAGTCCGGTAGATGAAGTTGTAGTTGCAGTACTGACCATTCCTTGAATACTTACCTCATGTAAGTATTCATAACTTTAAAATTACCTTATTTCACTTTAACTACAGCCTTGTATTATGATCTCCATTTTAAAGATGAAAAGCATACATAAAGTGAAACGAGGCGCTCAAGGATACGCAGCTGTTAAATTCAAAACTGGCTTTAATACCAGACTCCAAAGTCCTTATGCTTAGACGGTAAGACCTTGAGATAATGGAGATCAAAATGACTCCTCTTCACTCAGAGCAAAGAAAACACCGATGAAACACCAGCGTTAACTACCCGCTGTGTGGTTACTTTCACTTCTTTGCCTGCATCAAGGAAATGTGCAGAGCAGTGTGCCCAGTTTTCAAGTTTAACAATCTTGTCTTACATTTCCAGTAATTACAGAAAAACTAGTCATAAATTTGGACATAAACTTACCCATTTCTGGTAGCTTTGAATGGGTCACAGACTACAAAGAGCTCTCCTAATCGATAGTTCTCTGTGATGAGAAGACAGGGAGCAGGTTATGCCCCAAATCTTAGTGGCTGGTTCTTCGGGAGAACTGAAGAGATGATATACCTGCCCCTGCCCTAAGTACTGCCATCTGAGTCATAGGAAAGATGTTTACCAGGGGAGAGTGAAGATAGCAAGCAAGAAAATAATTTACTTCATCCCAGTATTATTTTTGCCTGCAACATTAGCTGTGGCATGTGAGTGCTACATGTGAGAATATCATATTATTCCACTCAGAACTCCAAAACTTCACCACAGAGTCACATCATTTTGGGAGGTATGGCATAGGATTGAGAACAAATGGGCTAAGGTTTTTAAAAATACACAGTTCTTCTCCCTGCTGGGGAAGTTTCACTTTTTCTCCCCTGCTCTACTAGAAATCAGACCCAGGCCTTGTGGTTGGTAGGCAAACCCTCCTCTACTAGCGCTGTGTCCCAGCTCTCTCAGTTTGGTTCTGAAGTACAGTCCCACGAGATTGTTCAGGCTGCTCTCAAACTTGTGATGTCCTTGCCTCGAACTGTTGAACAGCTGGGATTCAACACGTGCATCACCATACCTCGCCTTGTTTTGTTTTTTTTTTGAAAATCTCGGTTTGTGCTCAAATAGATTTCTTTATCAGCTGCATTTACTGACCCATATTTACCTTAAGGATTTTTTTCAGCATGGCATAACTGTTTTTACAACTTTACTTCATAAGCTCTTGAAGCAGTTATCTCATGATAAATTACGATTCTCTCTTGAAATTTATCATTAATTAAGATAAAGTACAACATATATAGGTAACTTACACTGAAAATGATGAAATTCTTTCACCTTTATTGACCAAACAGCCAATTAGGCATTTATCCATTATGTCCAGCATCCATACTTCCTGCCCCGCGGTGTGTCCGCCACAACTTGCCACCCTTCCCGGTGCTCAGGCGCTGCCTTGTGCACCCCTCTGGCCCTCAGCGGAGACCAGCACATGGGAAACATGGCAGAAATGTTCGGTCTAGCGGTTCCTGCTTGGCCTCCGCTCTGCTGAGTGCCTATGAATGGACGAAGTACCTGCTGTCTGCCTCTCCAGACCCATAGTGTCCCGTACTGCAGTCTCTCCTAGTACTGTAGACTTTCCTGCTAACTGAGTCTGCCTCCTGCCCAGGAGTCAGCCAGCGTGAGGAATCAGTTTGAGGAGACTGAAATTACTCAGTTTGTGCACATCTTTCTTTCCTTCTGGGCCCCATCGGTGTTTAAATGGTGCACAGGATATGACTCCTGCAGCCACCACGTGTAACCCTGCCTCAGGGCCTGGGTCATGGAAGGGGACCTGTGCAGTTGCTCGGAGCCTTGGGCTCACAAGGATATCCTATGTGTTCTCCTAGTTTTTTGCAGTATGAAAACACATCTTGGAATTGTTAATAATTTTCAAACAAGGGCTCACACTTTCATTTTTCACTGGGCTTCACAGATTATATAGCTACTCCCACAAATATGGTACAGATGTGGGACACAAATACAGTTCTAATAACAATAACAGACATTTATAGAGTTCTTACTGTGTTTCAAATATTGTCCTTACAGCTGTATAGATATTAACTCAGTTAATCTTCTCAATGCTCAAAAAGTGCTGTTAGTATCTGCACGATTTAGATATGGGACCAGAGGCTGCAAGAGTCTAAATACCTTGTTCAAGGTGCCCCTGCCCGTAAGTGCGGAATGCAGGATTCCAACCAACCCCGGCCTCTGGCTCTGGCTACTCTAGCGCCTCCACAGCAGAAGCACAGAAAAGAAGGCAATAAAGTCAATTTACAATTAAAGCATAGAGCCATGTGAAGAGTACATGCCACAGACCCAAGATTCCAGAAGATTCTGTGTCTCCTACACCCAGGAGCCAGTCACAGCAGAGGCAGAAAATGTGTCCATAACAAATGCCGAACTTCAGTTACCATCACAGCGTGAACATAGCTGAAGGCTTCTGGAAATGTTACACAACAGTAAATGTTTTCCTAATTTTGACATGTCTTACAGTCCTGAATAAAATCTAAATTAAATTTATGCCTGTTGTGCCCATCCTTTTAAAACTATTCATTCGTAATAAGTCCAAAAAACCTGTTTGACAGAAACAATGAAAGTTGTTAACATTTAGTTTGTGAAAGAAATTAAATAGACACACCATTGGAGAGCTAAATTAAAACCAGATTCATTTACTCCCAAAATAATTATTTCTTGTAATGCAAACACTGATACTCTTTGGTTTATGAAAAGAAAAATAAAAAGTCATATCACTGTAAAGACAAAGAAACTTACATATTAGAAATTCCTAGATTAATTTCAGCATAAAATTATTCAAAATTATAAAAGGTTTTGGTATCTAGGAATTGCATATCATTTATTTTATCCATTGTTAGTAAGCAGAGGATAATGCACAGTGGTTGGATATGGTTGCTACCCAAACTATTAAATTACAAATGATTTTTCTTCCTAACCTATAAATGACTTTTTTCTCCCTAATTTTGAATTCTTGCACACTTTGACAGATTTGTTTCTACCTTTTTAGATAACAGTCCATCTACCACCATTTGGATAAGACTCATGCAAACCAGAGATTATTACTTGATTATATGGATTCTTTTAAACATCTCTGTGAATGGCGGGTGAATACTCCCACCATTATTTTTATCTTACTGTCAAACTTTGTGAGCAGAGCCTTAAACATTCCAATCTGGCATCAAAATCAAACCAGATCCCCCCACCCTAAATAAGTGAGTTGGTTGTCAGGGCTGACTAGTGTGTTTTATAGAAGATCTTAGCCAAGGGTATTATTTTAAGAGATGAGCAAATGGGGAAACCCCACAGTCCCGCCAATAAAATATGAACCAAAGGTGCAAAACAGCACTCATAAATATTCCTTAGAACAAGGAGTTCATTGTTTGCTCCAGGCCTCTCAGAGGCTGTTGTGATCTCAGGCCTCTCCTGCGTCAGGGAAGCCTCTTCCTTTAACCTGTGGTTTTTTAAGCTGAGCTACTACATTATTTATGACTGTAAATGTGAGTAGCCCATTTGTATGATCCTTGTACACACAGAGGACCCCCTCATTTCCCCTCCTGGTATTTTAGTGTCTAGGATGAAAGAGTTTCCCCTGCGCTGAGGTGGCTGGATGTTGAATTAGCTGCTCTAATAGCATGAGGTAGACCGAGGATTTCCCAGCCCGGCCTCCACCTGCACAAATCAGACTTGTCTTTAATGACTCATTTCTGCCTTCCTTTTGTTTAAAGGACTTTTTAAAAACAATTTTATTTCTTCCTGTGTCTCATGCTCATTGTCCTTGTCCGCCAGTTATTCCTCTTTGAGCTTCTTATTCTGTTAGCACCTCTTGTGAACTTAAGAAAATAATTTCTTCATTGAAATGATGTGAATATGTTAAAAAATAAGCACTCTTTATAAGCTAAATGGGAATTGAATGTTTTATTAGTGTTATTCTTGTTAATACTGTGTCCTTTTTCCCTTTCACTTTCCTTTAAATTTGCCTTTTAAATTTAATTTCTTTTATAAAATACTAAAGGTCAAAAAAACAAAAACAAAAACAAACCAAAAACAACTGAATTCTGTCTGTGGTAGCCTCAGGGCAGGATGAGGAGGCCAAGGAATGGGACCACAGGGAGAGGAGCTAGGCTGGCAGGAGCTGTGTGGTTCCAGCCCTGGGAGCTTCCCTCTCGTGGGCGGAGACTGCAATTGGCAACCCCTAAACTTTTCCTTCTCAGCTAAAGAAAACGGGAGACTGCACCTAAGCTTCCAAACTGGAACTAATTGATTTTCAACTAATCTAAGCCTCTAGCTATGAAGAAACTAGCACCAAAGGAGGACCCCTGGAAGGCTGAGACCAGCACAGGGAGGGACTGTCAGGGAGCCTGGGGCTGCAGGAGCCACAGAACCAAAGAGGAAAAGACAAAACATGTCAGGGTAGGCAGGGATTTAGGCAGAGAAATGCAGTCACAGCAGAGAGAAGAATGTAAGGAAAGGAGCTAGAGCTGTTGAGGCAGTCCCAAGGCCTTTCAGCCTGTGAGTTTATTCCTTCTTATTTCTGGCTGTTACTTCTTATTAAACCTTTGAAACTGGCTATTCATGAGTGAAACAATTTTTCAAACAAAAATTTTAACGAAATTATGATCCTGTTTATCTCTGGCGGTCCTGACAGTCGTCTGACAATCAAATAGCTCTGAGGAGAACAATCATGCTCTTGGTTATGTTTCTGAAACCTTCATTTAGGAAGAGAGAAAAAGTTCTCCACTCTTAGCAATGTCATTCTCTTCAAAAGATGCAAGTTTTGAAGACTGATTGTCATCCTACCCAATACTGGTATTTATTACCCTGGGCATGACCATGAATATGTGCTAGGACGGTTTGCAATCACCTACCTATCTTCTGACCCCATACCCCCACTTTGAAAAATGGGGCATGTGTTCATGGGTGCATTTATGTTGCACAAGTGTTAACAACTATTGGGGGGGGTTTACGTAGACAGGCATCTTTGCGTAGATCTGTATATAAATTCCTTTACTCTGGGCTCTGTAGTTAGCCAAAAGCAACAATAAACACCAGCATGTTCTTCAAATCTGTCAGCTGAGTATGTAAGAGTTTTTTTTTTTTTTTTCCCTTCCAGTTATGAGGAGGCTTTAATGATTTGGAAGAGGGTTTAATTTAAAAAATTGAAAGCATTTTTTCTTTCCTAGCTAACACACTAAATATGTTGCTATAAACATAAAAAAGTAAGCATTAGGTTTATATACTTTTACACTAGAGAATATATATTCTTGAAATATATCTAAAAAGACATTGACTCCAACTCAACTAATCAGTGAAATCAAAAACATTGATAAACTCAAAGTTGAACTTTTTCAGGAAAACTTTAGAAAATGAATAATGCAAAAATAAACTTGTTATTTTACTGGTCTTTTGTAATTTCTCCAAAGCATCTGAAAGGTTATGTCACTTTAGCTATAGTACTAGCATTAATCAAATGAAAATTGGTTTTTAATTTTAAAAATCTTAGAAATATACTATATGTAAGTAGAAAATGTACTTAAATATTGAAAGCAAGTAATCTAATTACTACTTTAATTTGTATAAGTATTTAATGTGTAAGCTATTAGCACTTTAAAAAGAAACCTTACAACAGTAAAAAAAAAAAAGAAAAGATATTTTTGCTACCACTATATTAAATGGTATCAATTAAAAAAATTTCCACTACTGCTAAATAATTTCTGGGAAAAAAAAACTCAGAAAATTTAACTTGTAAATTCTCCTAATATAAGAATGACAAGATCTAGCCTAAGAATACTGCATATTCCTGGTGAAAGAAGTTTTCCTGTACATAATTAATCACATTTGTTTCTTCAAAGTCAACAAATTTCTAAAATAACATAAAGGTAAAAATAATATATAATTTTAATATAGACATCTGCACACTTTCATCTGATTTGTTTACATTTTATTGTATCTATTAATCCCACTTAAATTTTAAAAGTAGATAATTTGTTAAATACAATTCTAAGTTTGGATTTGCAATTGAATTGTGCTTGATGAACAAATGCTTTTCTGAATGACAATTACAGAACACAATAGGCAAGCATTTTTTCAAAAGTTTTCAGCAGATTCTTTCTATATAATTCACCTTATTATGAGAAATGTCAGCAGATTCTTTCCACATTGTTATTTTACCCAGGTGACTTCCTCAGGACAAATCCCTTGTTACTGCTATATGACTCATTTGCACTTACTCTCCACGGACATAAACATCTTCTAAGGTACTAAAAGAATAAAATTCTCCTGAGTATTACAATAACACAAAATATATTGGAAGTAATATTTGTTAATGAATGTTTTATTATAAAGAAGTGAAATTCTCAGTTCATAATCTTACACTTTTACCTTTCCTGATATGTTTGATTTTTCTTTTTCTTTTTCTTTTTCTTTTCTTTCTTTCTTTCTTTCTTTTTTTTTTTTTTTTTTTTTTTTTTTTTTTTTTTTTTTTTTTTTTTTTTTTTTTTTTTTTTTTTTTTTTTTTTTTTTTTTTGCTAAGGAGGTATACAGAAGTTAAAACTTTCTACTAAATAGGAATTCACTGTAAGGTTTGGCTATATAAGAAGGCATGTTCTACAGATAATAAAATTGTGGTCCAATTTTCCTCCAAGATTACTAGAAGAAGCTATCTCCCATCATAATCAGTTGTCAGTAACTTCTAATGAGACATTTTATTTGGAATTATTAAAGAAATGATATAGTTTGTCACTGAGGATAAATTGCTATTCAGCAGTGCCAGCATGATAAAAATACAGTTTTCTAAAGTTTATATCCAATATTACTTTTCCAGAAAACAAATGACTAATTATATTTCTTGGGATAGGTAATACGGTATTTCTTGGGATAGCTAATTATATTTCTTGGGATAGGTAATACGGTTATAAACTACTGTTATTATAAAATGTATAATATATTATACATTGAAATATATACTTTTGGGAAGCAGGCAGTGTACATAATAAATAATATAATGAAAATATCATCCATATAAAAACAAAAATATTCCTTAATGATAAAAAGATTATATAAATCACTGGATAAAACTGTTTATTATTATTTTGAGTTTTTGTTCTATATAAATTTATAAAAAATAATGGCATGTGAATTAAAACTCATGATTCCTTCCTAAAATAACATTTTTGTATGAATGAGCAAAAAATTATATTACAATAAATGTGTTATTGGGATAACTGTTGTTTTCTAAAGTATATAACACATTCTTCTGTTAGATTTTAAATGACCTACACAGATTCTCTCAGAAAATTGATGCTAATTTAAATTCTTCAACAATACTTTAGAAATGTTACAGAATAAAGTTACCATGTCCCACCTTTCCATGCCCTCTGCACCAGGAAAAAACACTCAAACTAATTTGGAATTAAGCTATATTTAAAAGTTCCAAGGGGAACCTGCTAATTATATACAGAAATAAAAGCCTCCAGAACACCTGATTAGTGCAAAAACTGATGACTTACTAAAACTTAATAATGAGAGCTTTGTCTCTCATAACATAAAACATATGATTTATTAAGCACCTTATCCTTCATGCTAAGATTAATAAGAGCAAATGAGCAGAGCATATTAAGCCACATATATTATAAAAACATCCGCGTGTCATGAAGATTTGTTGCTGTCTGACTTTTCAAAGAATATTTCCTTTGAGAAATATGCGGAAGTTTTTAATTAAGTGTATAGTAAAGCATACTGATTTTAAGTCAAAGCAGATTGCAATTTTAAAATAAAGTTTTAAAAGTTCTTGCATTAATATTAAGTCTCTAATCATCCCAGTTGATTAAATTTGTTGATAAATCTTCAGTTTTCAAAAATAAGGTACACTCAATTTCATTTTCTTTTTAATGTCTCAAACCATTTTAAGTTGATAATCTTTTTATTATTAGTGTGAGAACATTTGATATTGTCACTATTGAAAAATGTTATAACTTGCAAACATTGAGTAAAACATAATTTTTAAAAATTATTCACTAATATTGTTGCAACCTACAGAATTCTCAATTAATTATTTTATCTCAAGTAAAAGGAAAATTTTGTGTAGTCTATCCTGGCATGCTGTGCATTTCCTTTGCCTGTGGGAAAGAAATCAAGTAGGTATGATATATTTTAATCATTACACTTAGGAAATGTTAGACTGAAACCTCTTTTTTAAAATATTTTTCTTGGAATTTCATAAGCCCATTCTAGTTTCTTTGATAGTGATATTTTACAGTATTATTTGATCTTTGTTAAACTCATATCAATATTTTTACAGTAATGTGTTCCTTAAATTATAATAAAAGATGGTTTGAAATGTTACTTTAACTTTCCCATATGTAACTGCATGCTTTTTCTTGCCCAAAACATTACTATCCACCCCCAAATTTTCTCTTTTTAGACTAGGGCTTTTTCATTCATATATGTAAGGTAGGTTGAAATTTTAACAAGCTCTGAAAAAACCCAAATCTATCAAAACCATAACTACTTAAGTTTAGCTTTTCATGTTAAATGTATATATGACTTTATTGGCTAAAGCACAAGGTCCTATTAGATCAATGAAAGAAAAGAAACAGAAGCCAGAGAGGGGACTTACATACAATGACTGCATAGGAATATGACCACCTACCCAGCAGCTGTTCTGCCATTAGGAAAACTTCCACTGTATAATAGCATAGGTTAACAAGTAAACGAGCAACATACCTAGGTTGACAAAGCTCATGACCATGTCAGCGTCGTTCAGAAAGTTGGTATCATGTAGGCTGGCCAGGGGAGGACTTTGGGTGGTCAGCGGCGTGGCTCGAGACAGCTGCGTGCGCCGTGGATACCCACTGGGCGAGGCCGGGTGCTCTTTCCTCGGCTCTCTGGCCTCTCCCGCCAGGGATGCCCTCCCTGAGTATTCCGACTCTTCGGGATTTTCTTCATTGGCCATGGCGTTGTACAAGTCCAGCATGAAGAGAGGTGCAGAGGACGCTTGTTTTCCCGGTGAAAAAGGTCTGGGTCTGTGAGGCAGACCCAAGATAGAGAGTATTTCCCTCTGGATTTCCCGTCTTTCGTGGTTCCGTAGTCTTCTATAAATAAAACTGGAGTGAACGTGGTCCTCTCCCAGACCTCCTGCTGCAGAGCCCACCAGCGCCCAGCAGCTCCCGAGGAAACCCACAACACCCCTCAGGAAAAACACAGTCAGAGGCATCTTTGTCCAAGAGCAGAAGTTGGTATTTTTAGTCTTTCTTGTCTACTTTTAAAAATATCTGAAATTCCTAGGAGGTATACTTTCCCAGTAGCAGTAAAAACAAATTTACCTATTCTTCATGACAGTGACGTTTCTGAACACAATATTGCCCCCTGATTTTCCTGCCCTATTTTAAATATTTTGGAATGTGTCAAGAGTAGTTATTTCTAAGAAAGCTGAAACTCAGGTTTCCAATTATCCACAGTTGTTAAGAGCTTTTCTTTCACTGATGGAGCAGAAGACTGCTAATATCACTTGATCAGATGACCTATGCATTCCTGTGTGAATTTATGATAACCAGGCCTTTGGTGTCTGAATTAACGAAAGCTGATCTTCTGATAGTTGCGGCTCCCAAGGTATCTTCACTTGCTCTTGAGTCTTCTCAAGTGCTCTTCCCAAGACAAATGCTGGTTTCTGAATCACAGATCTATGCAGATCTGCACCTTGGTGTTGGGATATATATTTGTCCGGCAGCTTGGTGATAACTTTACCATCTTTTGTACCGGCTTAGTGTAAAATAAGACTCAAGGTTGTACTAGTCATGTAAATGTGTTTCCCTGAGTTTACTTGAAATCTTTCCTGTAAATCCATTCAATCCCTTTCTCCTTCTTACTGTTAATTCCACCTCCAGCAGGCACAAATATACCAGCCCTCTTCAAGAGAGATCTAAAGAGTAATGTAAGCACAACCCTGCTGGGAAAGAAGAGGCTTCTCATTGTAATTTGAAACTGGTAAAGCAAAAAGAACTTAACCCTTTTGCTACCAGGAGAACCTCCATGTTCACAATTTTATCACTGTGCATCTAACACGGAACAGTGGTATGTGGGGCACACAAGTTACAGGGAAATAAAAACCAGGTTTGTAGCATCACATTGAAAATTGTGTCACCCATCTAAACACTGCTTTTTTAGGGCTCTTTCTTTAATGGCACATATTTAGTAGACTTGTGCACTAAGTGTCTGGTTGTGGGAAAGTTAACATAAAATGTCTCCATTCAGTATCTGAGACTACTTCTGCTCTTTTTCTGAATCCTTACAGCTCACTTCTTAAAAAAAAAAAAAAAAGAACAAATTGAAAATTGTGGTTAATTTGTTATTTCTTTATGATAGTGTAATCTTTTTCAAATAAAAGAGAATTGACCTCTAGGAAATATATTCTAGCTCCCAAAATAGTAGCTCTAATAATTCAATAATGGTGATTAGGTAACCTGGCTTTCAGTTTCTTTCATTATCAGAATTTCAAACAGAAAAATATATTCTTATATTTCTTATTAAGTCAATACATTGAAATCCAAATATTCTAAGAAGAAACTTCGTGATTCTTAACTTTTAAGTCATGTTACTCGAAACATAGACAGAATTAAAAATATTTTTTATAAAATATACATTGGACTTTGATTTGTTTTAACCTATGTGCATAAACACATATCATGCTGAGAATCAAGTTCACTTCATGACTGCATGCTGATTAAAATCTGAGTTTCTAAAATTTAATAGGTAAAATAGGGAAAGTGCACACCTTTCCAAAATACCATACTTAATTTGAGGAAATTAGCAAAGTATGTGTTTATCCTTAATGTTTAATGCCTTTAAAATTTGGAAGTCTACAGTGTTTGTGTGCAGCTGTAATTTTCCTTACAAGCACTCACTTAACCTTAGAGGTCACAGTACATTTATTGTCTGGCCCGGCATGCTGGTACCAATGTAAATTTATCGAGCACATTCTAGAACTGTTATGAAATTTTAATGCTTTTCCTTTACCTACAGGTGCCTGGCTTCGTGTAGAATTTCTTTTTATGTATTTCATCTGAATGTATAAAGCAAATTCATATTTCTCACAATCTCCAGTTTACTGGTAGTGTAAGATACTGAAATTTGAGTTTCTAAAAAGAGCTTGCAGACTCTCATGTTTCTTGTACAAAGACCCTGCACTAAAGCAATGATACTGCTTAACATTTGCCTTCTTGAAAATGCTTTATTAATAGTCATGCAGGTTGCCACTGTAGCAGACCCAAATGGTAGCATGCATGCAACAGTTCTATAAAATGGTATCAGAAAGAACAGCAGCAGTACTGATTTGTAAGTTAAGAGATGCCAGAAACAGCTTAAAATGTTAATTTGAAACTATGCTCAACTATAGCAGAGAAAGAGATATTGTGATAGCTACTGTTAATGTCTGGTTGTCACACTAGATGAAGAAACATTTCTTGTCATTGTAAGTGGTGACTATTTTCCCTAAGTTACATGTGAAAAATAAAAATGAGGCTGCTTCAGGAGTCTCAAAAACTCATTTCTCAAAGTACGGTTTATAATATTAGTTGTTGTAATTGTAGTTTATTTGCTCACCCAGGCATACAGTCTTTTTGTATACTGGAAATCAGTTACTAGTATGCTTGATTGGAAGCTTTAGTATCCATTTACCCACCATCATCCCTTTCAACTCAGCCTAGAAGTGGCAGACTTGTTTTTCAAAAAGATCAACATGAGCGTTAAAGAAAAATAAAGAAAACCTCCCAAGAATAATGGGAAAATGGAAGGCTCTCGATGGAAAATCATCTGCAATTAAAAAGGCAGTATACTTCTTCACTCCTTCATTTGGTGGACATGGTACCTCATCAGCAGCACCATATCTACATATGTGAGAATAATTTGAAAGATAAAGTAGCTGCAACTGCACTGTACAAACATCTTAAATTTCTAAGCATGTGTTTTAAAATTCTATAAGGAATTCTATATATTTAATAAGCATTGCAGGAAAAGAGAAATGAGAACAGGAGGAAGACTCAGGCTGTCACGAAAACAGCTCCTAAAGATGAGCTCACTTGAAGAGGAGTCTCCATAACAAACCACTTCTCACAGTGTGTGCTCTCTTGGATAAATATTCATAGAAATGACCTTCTGGTAAGGGACAGAAACAATGGAATCCATGCAAGAATCATTTCTCCACTGCCATTCTTTCTGTCAGATTTCTCTTTTTTTTTTTTTTCATTAAAATATGACACAACTGGTTCATGGGTACATAAGTAATCCATGTCCAATTGACCAATTTCTTTTTTCCAGATTTTTCTAATGAAAGTAGTTGAGTGGAAATTTGAAGCGTTTGTAAACACATTTTGTTCTAGAAAATTCTATGTATTTCAATTTCTCTTTGTGTTGTGTTTTCTCCTTGAAACAAAATCTTCTAATAGGAAGGATAGCTACAATGAAAGATAGGTATCTAAGGTTAATGGTAATCTGTTTTCTAAAATTATTTCTTAAACTTGCGACATAACCTCAAATCTCTAGAAGAGAGTCATAAAACTCCTAAGCAAAAGCCAAAGGTTTTGTTAGAGAGGGTGACACAGAAAGGGAAGTTGAGTCCATCTGGGGCTGCGGAGGCCACCGCAGGGAGCAGAGGCGCAGGCGGCACCTCCCAGAAGCTCTGCCCAGCGTGCGCACAGTGCACGGTGACAGCATCTGTCGTATCAGGTTCCTTCAGTTCACTCTTTTGCTGAGCCAAACAATGAAGCCTACATGTAAACAGAGAAGATGGTGTGGAACAGCAGCCGTCCAAAGGCGGGCGGAGGAGCGTGGTGTCTCTGCCATCTGACTCCGATTTTCTCGCTGTCCCTGGGAGGCCGGCGGCCGGGTGCTCCGTTCTGGGTCTGCCTGCTAGCTCTTCAGGAAAGCCTGGAAATGCGTACTAAAGACAGTTAACAGAAACTTTTGAAATGTTTCATATTATTGTTAACAAACTGTGAATTATTGAATAATTTTATGTGAATAGATTTTTTAATGTGCTATGTATTTATCCTATGTTCTTAAAATTGCTTTATTTCACGACTCAGTATGCTAATAGTTATTTCTAGGGAGAATAAAGCAATAATCACTAAAAATTAGATGTTACTAATGAAACACTAATATAATGACTGTACCAAAAAATAAACTCCAATTAACTCACCCTGAAAGATTTAGTAAGTTCAATTATTTGGCCGATGCTTTATGCATCTATACTGATATTTTAAATGATTAAGTAGGTTGATCAGTAAGCAGTTCTATAGCTGGTCATGAAAGAATACCTTTATTTTTAGAGTACTTTATAGTTCTAAAAAATCACTTACAATGACTAAATAGTTGGGGTTTTATTAATTTATTCAGTCAGCAAATATTTATTGCATGCTTGCAATGCAATATGTACTGTGCATTGGATGCAATCTAAGTTCCATAAATTTTCTAATCAGGTGATGTTATCATTTCAATTGATTCCAGGCCATCAAATTATTATTTAAATGTAGTTACTGGTCAATGGACATTTCAGTTTTACATTTACATATTGGAATGCAAGTAAAAGAGTCAGAGGCTGAGGTTTTGTTCAACAGTGTAAAGCAGTACCTATTAGCAACTCAGTGTTTGTTAAAAAAATGATTTGTTAAACAAAAATAAACATATTACAAGAGCTTTCAAAAGGGTAGTTCACTGCAAGCACATGGTGGTAAGCATTCATTAAGTTCATGAGTTAATGAAACACTATCTCTTAGTCACTAGGTTTACTTAATGTGCACAAGTTTTTTTTTTTAATTTAAAAAATAAAGTTCCTGTTATTTGTCTTAATTCATATTATGAAATTAAATACAGATGTCTATTAATATTAGAAAATTACTGTGACTCAGAAGAAAAAGGATTATGTAATGAGTTACATTAGCACTGGCAAAACACATTGGTCTATCATTACAGGAAAAGCATATTGAATTAAAACTATCCCTGACCCATACATGCAACTTTTACTCCTTTCAGTTAATACCTATTTCATTTGAAATATAGTGGCATATTTTATGAGCCCTATTTCATTCTTCTATCATTGTTTTATGGCCCATATAGCAATACAAATAACCCAGAGATGACAGGTTTTTGCTTAATAAACACCAGCAGTTAGCATCATATCTGTTAAGACTCAGCAGAGATGAACCACAGGCAGAACCTTGGGTGAGGCCACTGCATAAGGCATGTAGGAGAGTGCCAAATAAAGTTTTCCACATCCACACTTTACTGTTTTGCAGATGCCTGACTCTAACTGTAAGTTTGTTAATAATTCATTGATAAATTCAAAATCTGTAGCAGTATTAAATTTCAACAATTACCTTCCTGTTCCTATTATCAGCAAGGTAATTCTCAGTGGAAAATAAAACCTATAAATAATCACTAGCTGTATGTTCAAAATAAGAAATGGGAAGAAAAATTTAATGCACAACTGTCTTGATTGTGTTATTAGTATTATTTGTAATGTTTTAATTAAAAGATCCTACCTCTATTAATATCTTTTGTTCAAATAGCTAATATTTTATATAAACTTTTTCATAAGGTTTAGGATAAGTTTTAGCCTAATGAATTAGTCCTGAATATATCACAGAAATTGTATATAACCAATGACAATATTTCATTTAAATGTCACCCAAGATCCATTAGACTTCTGCGATTTGAGAGGATATGGATTCATCATTTCCTATACATAATATAGTGATATAGCTAATGATAGGGAAGATGTGCAATTATTAATATTTTAGCTGTACACATATACAGCATCTAACACAAAGGTTCTCAAATCAGGCTGCACATTAGAGCCATAAGTTAGGGGTGGGAGCATTTTAAGAAAAACTGATGATTGAGTCACACTCAAGAGTGATTAAGTCACACCTCTTGGGAAGGGATCGAACCTATCACTTGTTTATTCTGGGGTGTGTGTGTGTGTGTGCGCACGTGTGCTTTGTGATACTGAAGATTGAGCCCAGGACTTTCCCACTGAGCCGTTTTTGCTTCTTACTTTGAGCCAGGGTTTTACTCAGTTGCCCAGGTTCGGCTGGAACATGTGGTCCTACTACCTCAACCTTCCAGAGTGCTGAGATTCCAGGGAGTTTTTAATAGTCATTTAACCAAAGTTGAAAACATCTAAAAAATAGTTTTGGCAACATTAAATAACTGCACGCAAAACAAGTGTGTGTTTCAGAATCATAATAAGGATTCTCAACTTAGAACATTTTTAAAAATTTTTCTTTGATTACTGATAAGATTTTATTAAATACAAGAATTAGTTATTTAAACAAATATGCAAGACTTACAATCAGAAAATGCATGCACCCACTGTTAGGTTATTCTACACCTATCTTACCAAGAAAAAAACAGAAAAAAACAGTCCCTGCTCTTTCCAGAGGTCAGATGTTTCTAGGACTTGATTGGATATATATATATATATATATATATATATATATATATACTTGACTACTGAGTCTAAAATGCAGTTTCCTCTGTAAAGTGCTACTGTATAACAAAGAGAATAAGAATATATTTTCAAAATGGCATCTACCCATAACACAGTTCAGTCTGCCTTCACTTGCAGTTCTTTCTTGAGTTATTATGTAAATCATAAGGCTTCCTTCATAATTTAAAAATTCCGCCCCCTGAACTCATGTAACAAGTGACCTTCAGAAAAAGTCCTGTTCTGCACCTTTCCCACATTCCTGGTGTTAAAGTTGTGAGCAGACACAGGAGTGGACACACATCCCCAGTGGTCATGTTTATTTCTGAAGTGTCCCCTTCCTCAGGAGCTCCTCCCATTTGCATTTTCTAGGTATTTTCTACTTTTAAAAGCTATTGATTCTTCTCAAACCTTGCATTCCCTTTATCTTTTCTGTTCCTCCATTTCACAATAAACTCTTTATCTTCGTGTCTCCATTTTTAAAAGCCTTATCCCTGCCAGTCTTCTTATCTAGACCTTGCTTTCAAGAGTGTGACTGTCTTCTTTATCTCCACCTTTCACCAGCCCTGTCTTCCATTCTCCCTCCCCCCAGTCTCCTCCCTCTTCTTCTTCCTTTTATGACAGCTATATTTTCCAAAGCTGCGTGTTCATTAGCAAAGCAGTGATGACATCAGATTGCAATATAACAATTCTTCCAATATGAGAAGTGCATTTTCCTTTTTAAATTGATGGCAATGAATGTAAGTATCATAATCTGTCAACCCTTCTTTAGATAGGGATTTTCAGATACAGATATAAATCCTGCAACAGTCACAACTGTGTAAATATTTCTGGACAAAATTATAATAATAACAATACTAGAAATAATAAGTCTAGATTTTAATGATATATTCAGTCTCAGAAATGGAAGAAAATAATCTAAATTATTTACCAATATTAAATTATAACTAATTATAATCTACACTTAGCAAAATGAATCATTTTGTTGAATCAAAAGCACTAAATTCTTGTTCTCAATATTTTTATATTCTGACCTGCAATAACATTTCTCTTATTAAGACACTTTAATCCAAAACACAATTACTTAACACTATGTCTTCTAAAATGTCCTTAAGGAATTTTATCACTGTTTCTTAGGGGAAAAAAATACCTATGTATAGTATTTATGAACTGTGTATTATCTTTCAATCATTTTTAGGAAAATAAAGTTAAGCTAAATTGCTTATAATTTCTCCTTTAATTCAGAAATTTCTTATATGTAAATATATTAGTTTACATATTTTTCAAACACACTTCTTAAATCAATGAGACTCCACAGGAAAACATTGATTTGATAATGTCTTGTAAACAGAGTGGAACAAATGTCAACACACTGCTCATGCTCTTAAAAGCCTCCTGGGGCAAAAGTTATTTCCATGGAAATCTGGGGCAGTTCAAATACTCAGAGTGTTTCCTGTTTTAAACCTGAAGGTTTCAACGAGTGCTCGGTTTTGCACAGTAAATACAGAAAAGGTATCAGCAAGATCATCCACCAAACCGAAGTGTAAATCATCCATGTCACAGAAATCAAAATCCAGTGGGAGTATACAACCAATACCCAGAGGGGATAAGCTTGAAGATCATTGCCTTTCATACTTAGACTCTTGTCTTTTCAACTGTTTAAATGCTGTGTGGATCTATCCAGTTGGCACTCATACTTTGTCACTTAACCTGTGCTCAAAGAATGTCATAAAAGTTCTTCAGCCCTTTTGCTTACAATTTTTTTACATCCATGAGTTCTGCAGGGAATCTGAAGACCGTAGTGTTTTGCAAGGAAATCAAATGGTATTTACAGCCAGGAAACTAGGCTTCTACCTTGTTTTTTTCAGTTAGTGTCTGAATGACTTTGAAAAAGTCACTTTGGAATTATACAACTAAAAGAGTAACCAAGAAGAAGCACTTACCAAGAAGAATCACAAGTCTAAGCTGCTTCTATGAAATGGGGAGAGAGACTATCTTGCCATGGGGCTGTCAAGTGCATTAAGTTAGAAAATGTATCAGAAAATGTTTCATAAAAGTCAACATTCCATAACTTATCATGAGCATGTGACCCAATGAAACTGAAATTCTTATCGACTTTTTAATGGTTTGTGCACACAAGTATATTCCTGTTTAATCATTTGATGATTGAAAAATAAATGTAAACATTACTATAGAAAAACCACTCTTCAAAATAAGTTTGTTATGACTGTGGAGAGATAAATTACAGAGAAAGCCCGAGATTTTGTGCTGTTAACTTTGGGCGCAATCTCCTAACATCTTAAAGATGTGCAGAATTTCCCTTATTGGCAATAGTTCTTCATGGTTTATCATCTGTCTCACACTTGCTCCTAGGATTTCCCAGTGCAGTGACCAGAAGAAAAAAAAGAAGAAAAGTTTGATTAACCATTCCTCTTCTTACCAGGAACATTTAAAATTCACATTTACTCAACAGTGTTTCCACTGGGGCTGGGGGAGACCCTCAGCTTCTATATGTGGTTTCTTTACCACAATGTATTCTTTACATTGGTTTCTTTAGCTTCGACTCAGATAGTCAATATACAACAAACTAAAGGCTGAGAAAGGGCATCTACATTTTCTGAAGCATACATAGGGAGTGCTCAAATTATATGATGAATATATAAATTTTAAAAATGTTTTACAATAAAAAACACTGCCTTTAATTCCCTTCAAAATATTTTCCCTGATTTTGAACACATGTGTCTTCTCCTTGCCAGTTTCTGAAGCAGTTCTGCAAGTCCTCTCTGCGAAGTGTCATTAAGAGGTATGATCAAAAATGTGGTGACTGATGCTGTCACACACCGTTAGACAGAATGGCAGCTTGGAAAAGCGTGAAGGTGTGCCATTATCCACCATATTCACTGTATTTGACATACTACAACTTCTAGCTCTGCCCTCCCCAAAAAAGTATCAGAAAAAATAAATGTTTTGAGTCAATTCAGGACATTGAGATAAGACACCACAATGACAAGATAGGAGATTTTCATCAGTGCTGTGGAACAAGGCGAGAACAATAGAATACGCTTGAAGTAAGGGAGTATTTTGAGGGGGATTAGTGACTATGTGATTTTTTACTGTAATTTTACAAATGTAAAACTATGATTATGACTCTTGCCAATGTATGATTTAGAACTCTGCCGCTGAGAGGTGTTTGATTTTCACGCCTTCACAGAGACATTGTCCAAAACACTGAGCATGCTAGCCTGCATTCAGATAAAGCAGATGTCAAAGGGAGGTTTAATATGTAAAATTTTCCAAACAGATTTTACCATGAAGCCAGTCATCTAAGGAGCTGATTGCTGGTATGCAAACTATGCCCTAAGCCTGAAGAGTAGCCAGCACGTTTTGGGGAAGAGTCACTCCATCTTGCGATAATTAAAGAAGCAAGATAACACAATGACTAAAATCCTATTCGCAGGAATCAAACTGAATCTGATTCGTGATTCCACTCCTCATAGCTGCGTAATTATAATTCTGCCTCAGTCTTCTGATCTTTAAAATGGAGATAACAGTTTCATATAGGGTTTCTAAGGATTAAAAAAATTCATATATACAAAAAGAGGTGAGCCAAGGCTATAGCTCAACTGGAGCATGAGTATTTAGTATAAGGCCTAAGGTTCAACCTCTAGCACCCAAAGAGAGACAGGAATTTAGCTAGCATGAAGCTTGGCACATATATATGATAGATATCAGGTATTATTAAATTGCTCTGCTACCTGAGAACAGAGCTTCCTTCTCATGCTCTATTGTAGCTCCACGCTTAGCCCTCTGGTTGGCATACAGATGCTTAATAGAACAAATATTAATTAACTCACTTAGACAATATCTTATAAGCACTTGCCTATGAATGAAACAAACCCATTAATCAAAACACTTGTCCCCAAAGAAGTTTGTCTTAGGCCAGCAATTTAAATAGCACCAGCCAGCATTTGTCAAATGCATCAGATAAGCAGGGCCAAATTCATTTCTGAAAGAAGTATGGAAATGGGTGTTTTCATAGCAGTTCTCGTGAAATGGAAGATTTAATTTCACTCTTTTCAAATTATATATACTGTGCTTTTATGCCTTGAAAAATGTCACAGAGAAGTCAGCAACGTTAGTGTCAGTCCAAAGTATAAGGTCAATATGTTACTTTTACTTTCTCCTTTACTGATAAACCAGAGACCATTTGACTGCCATTCAGATTCCTTTAACCGGGGGAGATAAGTAAATAGGAGAAAGACAAAATTAGTACTAGAGTAGGAATTTTGGCAGGACTATATAGTAAAGGTACTTTAAACAAATGTGGCATTTAAAAATACTACTATTACTGACACAGGTAACTCAAAAATAAATGCATCTTTTATTCATTTTAATAAAATTAATAATAAAATTTATTTTGGTTCACCAACTAAAAATAACTATCATTCAGTAACATAAAACCATTGCTTAAAATTTGATTTAAAATTAAAATTGTTATGCACAGCTCATTAAATATATTTTCTGTCTCTTTGCCAAATATAGCCATCTTATAACTTTCCTACATAGTAGTGGCCATAGAAAAATTCTCAAGTTCAAAACTGCAATCATAACAACTGTATGAGTTTAGTTTTTTCCACATTTATGAGAGCAAAAATGAAAGCAGTTTAGTATTTAAATCACCCCTACTCTTCAGTTTTGTAATCTCAGTGCCCAGCTTTAGCTAAGGAAATCAGGATCTGCAGTTCTCCGCGGTGTTTCGCAGGACCCTAAGAACACGAATTCCTACGCAGACACAGAGGCCGCGCGCAGCAGAGGCATTAGATGGCGCCGCGGTGATTGTGGCTCTTAAACACAGAACTTATTTTAGGGTAAGTGGGTGAGCCAATATTTTGTATTTTAATTAAGAAATCTGGATTTTGTTTATAATAATTGACTGTTAAACAAATTCTGGCAAGGACATACTTGTAAAAGAGAATTTTTGCCTCAAGTAAGCTTCATTTAAGAATTTGGAACAGACTTAGAATTTGAGGTAGAGTTCCTTTTTGATTTTTTTTCAAACAGCTTTCATTATAATACTAATAGCTTAGGACTATGTCTGTATATATTTTCAATCTGTTCATCAGTGTTTAGGCATGTTTGTTATTTGCTTCCGGAAGAAAACTATTGATGAAATATATTGTCAGCTACAGGCACAAAATCAGTATTGTTTCCCATATTACCTAGTGAGCCCTAAAAATAAATCACTGTTTGAACAGTGTTATAAAATGAAGCAATCAGTATTCAAGACAGAGTAGAACCCCAAAGAGACATTCTAATAATAAAATACCTTAAACATGAAGAGCTCATATGTCATAATGATTTCTAAAATGTGCTGTTTTGTGACTATTCCAATCAAATCTTTCTAGGCAGTAAATCCTATAATGCTGCTATTGTGTAAAAAATTGCCCTCCATCATAATTATGCTTTTTGTGATAATATTAACATTGTTTAACATTGCTTTTAAAAGTGCACTAGCGGCAGAGTACATCTAAAAATTTCACTTCCAGAAGAGTGAAATTCCAAGGAAAGCAAGTGGAACACTGCCCCCTTTTGGCGACGCGATTGTGATTTGCAGATGCTGTGATTTAATGGAAACAGTATTTATGTAAACTTTCAGCTTTCAGAAACAGTAATCCTGTCACTGTTGCTATAAAAATGTCTTCCTTCAACCTTTCATTTCTCAGTTATGGTGTTTTATTTTTAAGTGTTTCAGTTTCCATGTTGGGGAAGTTTGTCTAAAAGCTGTAGAGCCTGGAAATAATTGTTCAGTTGCAAAGAATGGCAAGTAAAGACCAATAATGAAAAACACAGAGAAACTTTCATATCTTAGGGCTTTATTGTGAACATTTCTGTTATTTATCGAAGTAATGAGCCACACTACTGTCATACACGTAGGATTTTGCAATGACCCATTCAAATTCACCAAACATTAATGGCATTTCTTTCAACTAGAAAGCCTTATGCCTCCTCATCATATGTTTCATGTACATGGTTTCAAGGTAAAAGGAAACAGCAATACAATATAGGGGCCTAGCAATGTCTAGGGGCTAATTAATGTGTGAGAAAAAGGAAGGTATACACATAGAGGTAAATTTTCACTTAGGACAAAAACTGAAACATTGAGTTTATCTTAACATGGGGACAAAACAAAATAAGGAAAATTAAGAATGAGAGAGAGGTTGGGTACTAAGAAATAAGGTAAAGGAGCTGGGTGAACAGGAAACTATACTTCTCTTCAGTCTCGCTCTCACAGCCTGGCCTAGTGTGCTAGTGAAGAGCCTCTCCGGCTATTAGCGCAGAAAGACAGAGCTGGGGACCTGAGCCCTGGGAACTCTGTCTGCCTAGGATTCATGAAGCAGTGGGTTATATTCCTCACGTGAGAAAAAATAGAGGCACATTACCAAGATAAAACATACAGATGAACTTGAAGGAAAGAACAATTCTTAGGTACTAAGACAAAGAAGAAATGTAAAATCAAAGACTCTGCAAAGTGACTCAGGAGATAGCCGCAGGGTTTTCAGGTCTAGGTAAAGCCTCATTTCTTAGGTGCTACATGTTAAATGTGTGATTGCAACCCTGACATGGGTGGGGTGGGATGCCAAACTTGTGTATCTACAGACAGCTTAGACAGTGAATGATAGAGGAGAGGGATAAATAACAATACTTAGGAGTTTAGGGAATTAACAGGGGTGTTTGCTTTGGCCTAAGGATCTAAATTGAAAAAATTATTGTTTAAGAATTAAATCAGAAACCATCATGGTACTATGCCATCCCTAAGAATAATAGTTGAATCCCAAAAGCCAAAAATTTAAAAACCAGTCCCAAACTCATTAAATCAGTAACTGTGGACATTTGCAATCAGTTCCACACCCAGAGTCCACTGCATTCCACAGGGCTTAAAGAGGGCCTTACTGAAAAGAAGGTCAAAATAAAAAATTAGAAACTGACTGAGGAAACCAAGCTAAGGTGAGCAGCCATCATCAGTAAAACAGCTCAGCCAAGACTAGGGGCATGAAACCATCTGCGCAGACTTAAGCTACACTTAAAATAGTGAAGGCATGACAGATGGAATAGAAAAGTTTTCAGCAAGACACTAGAGAAAGAACAAAAAGATTCTTTAAATAATCTTATAAGAATAGAAGATACAGCCAGCAAAAGTTTAAATAAATATATGTACAAGATTATTAAGATAGTTATACTACTAAGTACTATTAGTTCATTGAAAAGAAAGGTTCGTGCCTACATTGCTTGATCAATTTTTCATGCCTATATTTGGTAATCTGAGCAATTACCTTGAAGATAACAATAAGCAATGTACTAATCATTGTTACTATCATACAATCTTGTGTTGTAATTTTTCATCTTTTTTTCTTTAAAAAATGATAAAACAGATTAGATACAAGTGAAGGAAAATTAACAAACCTACATATACTATAAAAAATAAATAAGAAAAAATAACCTGAATATCTCTGCAAGGCAAATATTATGATAGGTTTCTTATCAGCAGACAGTATTTGGTTCAATGTAATATTTTTAAAATAATTTCAAAAATAACTACCTTATAGCCATTACTATTAATGCCTTTAAGTATTCATTGGAATTACCATAGAAAAAATTTCCCATGGTACAAGTAGGCAAATAGCAAGAGTCAAACAGTAAGAGTCAAATAATAAGAGTATGTGGATGTCTTGTTTTGTTCCATTAGCAGGACTGGAAATTGAACTTAGGGCTTCTGGGCTGAGCTGCATGCCAAGCCTTTTTAGACCGTCTCTTAAACTACTAAGTTGTCTAAGCATTGTTGCCCTTTTGCCTCAGTCTCCCAGAGTGCTGATTTTATAGGCATGTGCTACCACAGCCAGGTGCAACAGTAGTACCTTTTGTTTCTTTTTTCTTTTTGGTATTGGGGATCAAACTCATGACTTCATGCTTGCCAGGTAGATGCTTGTGCTGCTGAGCTAAACACCTGGCCCAACAGTAGTTTCTTTAGAAGAGTAACATGTCCTGTCATTTAAGAAATTAGTATAATTAGTCTCTTAGTATTAATCAACGAGTAAATAATATTACCTAATCCTTTTCCTAAGAATACAGACTTGCTAAAAATCAATACTACAGACAATAATGTTTATACTTCTGGAGAAAAATAAATATTAAATTTTTTATTAGAAAAAGTTTAGTGAAGAAACAATTATATGCAGAAGAGAACAGAATGGATACACCATTCTTACATTCCTTTAGAAAACTTGATCTAAGTATATATAAAGTAAGTTATAATTAGCTTAGAACGTCTATAACACTGATGCTAACAATAATGTTCATCTCTAAATATATTGCTAATAAAATATCACATGAATTCTTTCAAAGTTTGGTATCACAGCAACATGTTTCTTCTGCAATACCAACACTCATACATTCAATCAGTACTGCTTCTTCACACTGCAATTCAGGGTTTCAGCTGGTACTGAGGCTATAAAGCATCTCCACCCTCATGAAAATCTAAGGACATTTCCTGTTTAAGAAGAGGCAAATATTAATCAACTAATAACATGTAAGAAGATGACAATGTGGAAATTTTATTCAACACTCAAAAACGGCAATTTCAGACATCGTAGTTCTACAGTGGAAAGAATTTTCCAAGGAGAGTTAAATAAGTACCACTAAACAACCCACCATCTCTAGCATACAAAAGGGTCAAAAGGAGAGAAAACTGCCAGTGTCTTGTGAGTCCCTCCCCTTTTTAGGAGGAAGGATTGGATGGCAGTGTCTACTTCTAACATCACATTTAGTTAAAAGAGCTCCTGTAAGTCACCAAGAAAGCTTGACTTAAGTGCCTTTTATTTGGAAACTGAGAAGCCATGAGCCAATGGCTTGGGATTGGGGTGCAGGTGGCTGGGCAGGAATGGTTCTGTGTTCCCAGAATTCAGTAACGCGGCAGATGCTGGCGGTGGGAGGGAGCGTGAGTGTGGGTCATGGTAGGGCCCAGGTTACACAGGCTACACAGCAGTGAGCTGGCACAGGGATTTTCAGTGACGTTAGACTCTACCCCTATAGCAATACTAAACCACGGGTGAACGTGTGAGAGCTTCAAGAAATAACGGATGATAGGGCCCTGCTGAGGAAGACAGCAGTGGATTCTAGAAATCCACATGAGCACGTTTTCTTGTGCCTGTTGGTAATTTCATGTCTTCTTTGAAAAATGTCTATTTGATTAAATGTCCTTAGACCAGTTTTTAACTGGATTACTTGGGGTTTTGCAATTAGGTTTTGTGAGTTCTTTACCCCTTTATTGTATATATGGTTTGCATATGTTTTCTTCCGCTCTATACGTGGTCATTTCATTTACTTATTTACTTTTCTTTTTTTATTTTAAAATGAAAAACGTTAAAAACAGTGTCACAGGGGCACGCACTGCTCTCCTGTTGGTCCAGCACTCACGATCAATCTCCAGCTTTAGCCACTCCCTGCAACCCAGAAGTTGCTTCCACATTCATCAGCTGAAGTCCTGTCCAATAGTTTTCCACTCTCTAGGGTCTTTTTGTTTAATTATCTAAATACTTTGATGACCTATGAGAAAGTCAAATTTGATAGCATTTTGACCAACTGGCAATCCAGGTGGAAGCATGCTTTTAAATCTATAAACTGGATTAAATTTTGAACAAATGATTCAAAAATGCGAAAGGAAAAGAGAAAAAAATTGTTGAGCTCCAAATAAAAAATAAAAAAAATTTCAGCTGTCTGTGGCTATGGCAAATAGACAAACAAGCTTAAAAGACTAAAAGAACAAACATCTCACAAAATCAGAATTCATTCAAATATATTTTTGACCACATTGAATTACAGTAATTCTTTTACAAATTTAGGAATGTATAACTATAAACAGACTAGTCAAATTTTGTTGTAGGTCAATTAGCAGAGATGTCTTAAGAATTTGGAAAGAATAAAAGCTTTTATCTGTAATCAATATATATTTTTGTATTTTATTTTTTCTTAAGAATACTAGTAACTTTCATATCTGTTGTTTTTCAGGTAGCTTTCAGCTCTATATACTCCGTTACCTGCTCCAATTTTTGATTCCTACTTTTAGTTACCAACTCCTGGGCATCCTGAGCCAATTCCGTTCATTGGCCCCATGTTAGGTTTAGGCCCATCTTTGTCTATTGGCTGTGGCATGATCTCCAAGGCATTTCTGTCATAACATCAATGTCCTGAGTGGTGGAATCTAAGTCTGGGTCCATGATACAGCTCCGCGGCACACGCTGGCATGTGGAGAGGCCATTCACCATTCTCTGGAAAGACACTGGCACACTCTCTACCCTAAATGAGCAGTGGGCTGGGTCACTTCCATCGTCCAGCATGAAGATCTTTCCAAAGACGCCTTTCTAACTTTTTCTTCTACTAGATTGAGTTGTCTTTCTGCTGCTGTAGTTCCATCCCTGGTAGGACTTAAAAAGTTAATAACATACACGGCCAAGTGAAGTCTATTAGGAGATGTAAATTTTGTAGGGAAGAATTCCCTTTTGGCTTTTGTAGTTGAATTTCAAGTGTGCAATGAGTGTATTCAACAGTTCCTTAACCTTGAGGGTTATAAGGAATTCCTGTGGGAAGGAAAACACAGAAAGTTTTACAGAACGCCTGAAAGGCAGCACTTGTACAGGCTGGGCCATTGTTGGTCTCAAGTGCAGAAGAGAAACACGGATCCCACATTGGACATCGGGGGTTACTGCTCACTGCTCACTCCTCTGGCTACGGCTCCTCCCTCACCCCTGGGACGGGGCAAGGGCTCCATTTTCAGCACCCACTCCCCGCAGTCACATCGACAGCTCTGTAGTCACACAGCGCCACCTTGGGTTTTTTTGTTTGTGTTTTTTTGTTTTGTTGTGTTGTGTTTTTGCTGAACTTGTTGTGGCTCCCATGGCCTGAGCTAAGTATGGCACCAGTACCACAGCACGTGCGGGTGAGTCAGCAGTTTAAACACGCAGCAGCCCCAGTAACTTCCTCACTGCGGCACACGGGAGGCAGGGCCATCTGGCTTTCACCCCTACACTTCTGCAGCCAGTTCTGTCGCTTTCCTCCAGACTATGGATAAATAACCTGTGTGACACTGCTGCCAAGGCAGCCCCTTATACATATGAGAGGCCAATATGTGTGCAAATTCAAATGGGCAGCATAGCTCATTCTTTCTTGGGTTCCTAAAGCCTCTTTTCACCATTTATTTGCATTTTCAAAGTTCAATTATTGAATGATTAGCTGGCTAGCCTCTGTGTTGCTCATATTCCTTCCACTAGCCTGCAGTAGACATGTCACCAAATCTTGAAATGGTTAATCAGGAACTTGAAGAATGGAAGTCAAATAAAGGGATATCTCATCCCTGGAAGGAAGTTCCCGCCAACCTCTTGCGGCAGTTATTTTAGTTTGTCCATATACTTGCAATTCAAAAATGATTTCCTTTTACAGTTATTTTAATCTCCTGAATTTAAATAAGCCTTAGCTATTCCTTTCTAATCATTTGGGGGCCATAACTTGTCTTAGGAGCTCCATTAAACACAATGTAAAAGCGGCTGTAGGGTCATAAGTAACAGTTGTTTGTTTTATTTCATTTAGGTACTTAAAGTGTATAGCTCTGTAAAGATGCATAATCTGTCCTGGGTTATTGGGTTCTCAAAGCTCAGTAACAGAGTAGATATGTTGAAAACCCTCCATGAACTCTCCTGCCCATCTAGCTTCTTTTAGCAACAAGGGCAAGGGAGAGAAAGTTCCAACCTGTGATACAACAAATTTTTTCTGAGATGAAAATATGAATTTGCAGCAAAACACTCCTTTAGTGGGGAAATGTTTCATTTTGTCCTTCCTTACCTAATTGAGCAAAGCTAGATGGTTTAAGCTCTATTAGGGTTGCTATTGCTCTGCCATCTTTTTCCCCCTTGGGACTTGATTTTGAAATAGTGCTTCAAGTCAATCCTCTATGGTCATCTCAACAAGCGTACAACCATTAAGATACTGTTTAATCCAAATCCACAAAAGTAAAGCAAACAGAAGAATCAATAATGCAGCAAGCATTTCTATATACACTGGTGGTTCTTGGGAATCTGTTTGTCCTATATTTTACATCTTATATGGGCTCAGTATTGAATGATATTGATGGGTTCAATACTGAAGATATCAACACGCCTCTCTCTCTTTTGTGCACACAATAGAAGTGTCCTTCTCATCTGCTAAATGAATTTCCTTGTGCCCTGAATCACTGTTCAGTTGTCATCCTGTCAGGCCTGCCTGACTCTTGAACTTCCCAGGGTGAGGACTATGAAGGGCAGTGAGAAAGTGAAGAAATAAAGACAAGATACAGAAAGCTGCGTCAGGTGGAGCCCTCTCTCCTGATGAGAGCAGAGGAACTGCTTAACCAGTGCAGTGCATTTATTTATACATTTAGCAAGTTAATGTCACATGACACCTTGTTGCCTAGCTATTTGTCTTCATGGAACGCTTGCCGTTCTCTGGACTGGAGCAGCTTGTTCATGTGGATTGCCTTGGATCTTTTTGTTCTCAGGAATGCTTATGTTCCAACTCCACACATGTGATGGGTTTCCACCTCAGTCACTCCCAATACCTACACACCTAACTTAAGATTATCTTGTTAACATTTGAATGAAATACCAGTTCTTCAGGAACCAAATACTAACCATCAGTCATACATAACATCATAGAAAAGTTTTCATGACAAAACTACCCAGTAAATAAATATACAATAAATATATACATAAATATACATATATTTATATAAATTTAAATTCATAAAATAGCTACAAAATATGCTTTTGAAGGTCATTCTGATACTTCACCTTCCTTTTTTGTATTAAAATATATTTTATGTTAACATATGTTAGTGACAGTAGACTGCCTTTTTTTTAATCCAAAATTGTGAAAAATAAAAAGTTTTTTAAAAGACAACATTATGTCATTAAAATTTGAAATTGCATTGGTTATGAAATCTAAATATTTGGGAAATAAGATAATAGTAAAGCATTTTTATGAGTCAACATAATAGTAAAAACATGGAAAAATACACCATAGAGTAATACTGTAACTATCTTTTCACTGACTTTTCTATTATCTTGGGTTTTTACTCTTCCTTTCAAAGCTGCTAGATTTGCTTTTATTCATGCATTTACCTTTGATTCCTACACCTCATTTCTCAATCCATTAACTTTTTTTTTTTACTCATTGCAACTCACAAGACTACTTAATACAGCCATCATTTATAAGATCTTTGACTTCTTTATATGCTTTAATATTTCACATTGTCATCAACCCAACCCACTCCCCAGTTCATGCTTATTGACTATATTCTTGCTTCTGTTCATAGCCATTTCATTTCAGATGGCCCTTCTTGTCACTGCACAAGTCATTTGTTATGACTAGGAGGTTGTCAGTCCTGTATTCAAAATCTTCCCAGGGGCTCTTCCTGGCTTGCCAAATCATTGCAATTTTCCATCCCAATTCTATAGTATCATCAGCTGATGCCATCTTTCATTCAACAGTTACAGCAAGTCTGACAGTCCCCCTTTACTTCCGGATGACTTTCTCCACCGCTGATTCCTATTTGTTCTTGACGTCATGTGAAGGTATGTCCCTGAACCTCTTCAGTAGCCATAATGTCCGTAATATCCTACATCAGCCAAGTGCATTCTCCACCACTCGTCCTCTTTAACTTTTCCTGCCACCCTGCCTCTGTCAGTCACTTCCTCCTTCATTGACAGGGTCTCAATATAATGCGGTCAGCCGTTCACATCCAAGAGCTCTCCATCTGTGAATCAAAACTTTTGTAACTTTGGAGAAATTACAGTTGTATTGAACAGATAGAGGTCTTATCACATCATTATTCCATAAATAATATAGAATTAACAACTACTTACGGGGTATTCATATTATATAAAGTATTACAAGTAATATAGAGATCGTTTTACAGACACAAGAAAACTGTATGGCTTGTTAGCAAATGCTCCACTATTTTATGCAAAAGAGTTTATCTCTTGATCCTTTTCTGCTCTCTAAATACACCCAAGCATATGTGTATGTTATATAATATATATTATATTAAGAAGTACTAGATATTATACATATAGTATATATAAAAGTATATGTATGAGCAAAATGAACTTATGACTCTAAACTAATAATGCACTGAAAATCATTTCTCAAATGCAAGTCTCACATATCTAATTGTTTGCTGGGTACTTGAAACTGTATGAACCAATAATATCTTAGTCTCAATATGTGCAAAATGTAAACTACTTGTTCCCTTTCAAAACCTGAGTCCTTATATTTCATGCATTATAATCACTATCTATCAAATGTTCTATGTGTTTATGACAATGCTTCAGGCTTTGGCAGTACAAAGGAAATAGATATACTATCCATTTTTAACAAATAACATGTTTAAAGGTCAGGTGTTAAATAAATTCTACAATGTGCCTATCTCAGATGTAAATCACCTTGGAATTTCTAAAAGAATGAGGCCTATGCTGCATTATGAACAAAACATAAATCCTCAGCAGAGCTCTTGTTTGTTATTTCTCTGTGAGATCTCTAGCTGATGATGAGTAGCACTACTCGATTTTGTGGATCCATCACACGCATTTCTAGGGTTTTTCAGAACTGAAATTCCTCAAACCCAACTGAAGCTCTTGTTCTTTAGCTTCCACCTGGGCCCAACCACCGTATTTTCCCAGTGTTGCTCACTTTGAATTGTGGTGCTGATTTAGAATTTCACTAACTACTCCCCAGTTAAGAAATCCAGAATTACTGTAGAAAGGAAAAATTCTATGGAACATATTAAAGCACTTTCTGATCATTAAAATGTGGAAAAATTAATAGGCTGCTCTTCCTTGTTCCCCCCTTCTAAAATGTCTTGCAAAACTTCTCAGTTGTAGGGATACCATCTGTGATATATCTCTACTGTCTTCTTTAATTTTTCTGTTGCTTAGACAAAATAGCTGAAAGTAAAGGAAGGAAGCTTTGTTTAGCTCACAGTCTGTAGAGGTTTCAGTTCATGGTCAGCTGGCTCCAGGCAGGGCAGAGGAGAAACAGTTCATGGTAGAGAAGGCAGCAGCCAGTCTTACCCTTTAATTTTACTCACTGTCAGGTGGGGCTTCTGTCTTCAGCAAACCTATTCAGCCATACTGAGAACTGTGCTAAACCAATTGGTGGGATACAGCAGTACCACACACTCTTAAACTCTGTTCACACACCCATGGTCCAGCACCCCGCAGAAGCCTCAGCTATGCATGCATCAGGCTTGGGAAGGACATCTAGATACCAGCCACAACATTTTCACCCCTAGTCCTCAAATATTCATGTACACCCTTTTAGGAAAAAGCCATTTAGTCTATCTGTAAGAGTGGCTAAGGTCCTAACAAGCCATAGCATCTACCAATCTCCTATTGATCCTCATGCCTCCTGTGTTTGTCTCCAATATTCAACAGTGAATTCTTTTTCTTTTTTGGGACTTCAGTTTGAACAATGCTAGGTACATGATTACACATTTTAGAAATTTTTATAAATGAACCAATTAGTAGAAATCACTTAAATGAACACTTGCTTAGTGCTATGGTTTATACATTGTGTCAGCTTAAGTCTAGAAGCTTAACTAAGCGACTCAGCAGCTCTACATCCTGGAGTGTAGAAGACAAACTGGTACTTTTCTAGGATATTATTCACTGAGTCAATTGGAGAAGGTCATTAGTTTAAGTGATTCAGCAGCAGGTTGGGGTCCTTAGTTTGTAACATCCTCAGCCTTTGGGAGAGGAGTCCACACGAATGGTGTGAATGCTACACCCACCCAAGGAATGTAGCCTGCATGCAATGAAAGGCAAATGAGGAGGCACTGACTGCTGGTTCTTTGGAGAAGCACCTGTCTTTGCCTTCAGCTCGGATGTCATCTCCTGGCTTCTGGCACAGACTGTTTGGCTTCCACCTGGGACTGTTCAGCCTTTGTTGTAGGCCCTTCAGCCTTCCATCATAGACTCTTCAGTGCTCCATCACAAACCCTTCGGCCTCCTAATATGGACCTACATGGGACACTGCAGTAAGCTCCAGCCCTTGGGCTGGACCCTCAGCCTCCAGCATGCAGGCAGCCTTGCACAATCCCTCATCCGCTAATCATGGTAAGACAATATGTTTGTAGGTCTTGTGTTACATCTGTTTCTCTAGTAAACCCTAACTGATACACTTAGGAATATCCTAGGAAAAATGTAAGAGAGAATATAGAGGAGAAAATACACTTTTATTCTAGCCTAAAATGCAAGAATAGTGGTAGACAGGAAAGAGACTAGAGCAATAAAAGTAGACCAAATGGAAAAGGGTCTTAGTTTTCATAATACAGTTTTTGGATTTTATCTTGAATGTTAGAAGAAACTTCAGAGAATAATGCTAAAACACTTGAAGACATCAGTGTAGGAAATGATTTTCTAAACAGAGCCACAGTAGTATAAGAAATATCATCAAGAATTAACAAGAGGACTGCATCAGAGTAAAAGTTTCTACACAGCAAATGAATCAATCAGTAGAGTGAAGAGAAAACCTACAGAAAAAAATTTGCCAGCTACTCCTCAGACATAAGACTAATATCTAGAATATATATAGAACTCAAAAAATTGGCAAGAAATGGACAAATAAACACACACTTCAGAGAAGAAGTACAAGTGGCCAACAAATATATGAAAAAATGTTCAACATTCTGACCATCAGAAAGACACAAATTAAAAACAATTTTAAGATTCCATCTTTCTCCAGGAAGAATAGGAATCATCAAAAAATAAATTCTGACATGGCTGTGGTGAAAAAGGACCCCTCCTACACTGTTGGTAAGAATGTAAACTAGTACAACCATTACAGAAATCAGTGTGGAGATTCCTCAAAGAATAAAATTAGGAATTCATATGACTCGCTATTCCCCTTCTAGATATTTTTTTCTCAAAGTGCTTAAGACATCATACTACAGCAATATTTATGTATCAGTGATTGCAGCAGCATAATTTGTAACAGCTAAATCCCAGAAGCAGTCTGTGTACCCATCAACAGATGAGTGAATAAAGAAAACATAGTATCTACATGTAATGGAGTACTCAGTTATGAAGGAAAAATTTGGAACATCTGTAGGAAAATATAGAGTCAAGGAAATAAATGTCACACATAAGCTTAAATACCATACAGTAACTCCTACTTGAGTAAAGTAAAGTACAAACTAAGAGAAAAATAAAGGAATGATGGGAACAAACAAGAAGATGGCTGTCTTGCAGTAGGGAAGGGATCTAGATAGCCACAGAGAGGGAGGGGGAAACAGGTAGAGTGAAGCTGTGCCAGGTACAGAGTCCTAATAAGCTCAGTGAGTGTGGGCATTCTTTGCCATAAACACGAATTAGGATTAATAATATTAACAAGAATGGAAAGAGGGATGGGCGGAGCTAGAGGAAGAAGGGAGAAGGGAGAGAAGGTTAAAAAGGAAAGAGGCAGTGGGATTGACTCGGGTGCCAAGAGAACAAGGAACTCCTCCTCTCTCTGGGGGAGTGGCTGAGAGTGTGGCAGACTTTCGGCGGCCTGAAGGAGACAGACCCTGGCGCATTGGGACCTGCACCATGCGGTTGACTTGGGGTGCCAGGAGAACAAGGAACTCTTCCCATCTCAGGGGGATGACTGTGATCCTGCCTGCATGTGGGCTGAGAATCAGACATCTCATGTGTCCTGTCCCCCATCCCATGTTCTCCTTCCCCGCTGCCTAGCAAGTGGGAGCCAGTGAATACACATCTTGTGAAAAGATTGGCCATGTTATTGAGTATGAGCTCTCCATATGCAAACATAAGGACAATGATTTAGAAGAAAACAAGAGAAATATGACAGACAGTGAAGATCTCTGGTTGTCTAGCTTTGAAATTTTTGCTTTCTTATGTCTCATTCGGTTCTGTTTTGTTGTGTTTAATTTTACTCCCTTTTAAAATAAAATAAAATTTAAAAAAATATTAATTGGAGGCTGGGGAATATGGCTCAGTGGTAGAGCTATTGCCTTGCATGCACAAGGCCCTGTGTTTGATCCCAGCACCATAAATAAATAAATAAATAAATAAACAAACAAATAATTTTTAATATGATTGCAATTAGATATCAAAATGGGAAAAAATTAATAATAATATTTTTAAAGATCAGAGAGATTAGCCTTAAATTCCCTAATCACATTCATGAGGGAAGAAAAGAATGTTAAAATAACAAGAAATACTTTGATTGAATATGCTGTGAAAATTCTACCTTTATGTTTTTGTAACATAATGAATAATTCTATTTTACTCTAGTTTCACATGTGGTAGTCATGTATTTTCATAATTTATCACTGTAAACATTATACCTGAATTTTAAAGACAAAGCATATTAAAACCAAATTTTAAAGCTCTCTTTTATGTATTTTTCTAACTTTAAAATATTTTCTTTTAATATATAACTTCACACTGTTAATGGAATATTGTGTTTTGAATTTTTCCTGTGACTGTTACAATGAAGCTTGTCATTTTAAGTAAATATGAATAGACTTTTAATAAAACCAGTATCAAAAAAAAAAAAAAGGAAACCAGCTGTGCCACATATAAACTCCCCCAGATGACCGTAACATGCATGTATGGCAAACATATACTAATAAAATAAAGCATAAAAGTATACTGAAAGTTAGTAATTTAAGTCATATTTTTAATATTTACATTCAAATGGAAAAAAATTTAAGAGAAGTTTAACATTCTTTTTTCTGTAATTCACTTCAGCTTCAGTTTTGAATCCCCATCATACTATCTTAGCCAGTGCTACTGAGCAAGTAACTGTGCTGTTTCCCTCTGTGGGGTGTGTACCTCTACCTCATGAAGAAAAGACATCTGGCCTACCCATTGGTAACTGTCCACCCTTTGTCATCCACTGAAATGCAGAGACAAACATGCTTCCTGGGTTCTAAACAAGCCAATGATATCTCGATTCACAAGGAAAATAGATAGTGGAATAAGAGCACACGTCTGAGGAGAGATCAGATTGGAGACATCTTCACAGAGTCTGGAGATAATCAAGAGATTAACCCAAGTAGACTATGAGCATTTGAGATCTAGAGCTCAGGAGAAGACCTGATTTAAGATTCCTCAGCAAAATGCCTAAAAAAGATATATGTTGAAAAGTATACTTTAAAAAAAAAAACATTAGAAATGATGGTTTAAAACATGGAAATGCAAGTGTGGAATAGTACGGTATAATGTTTTAAAACAGAAAATTATGAAATGTCAAAATATATGGAAAATAGTAAGGAAGTATCATTCTTTAAACAGCCAGACAGGTTGGGGGAAGAGCAGTCATGTCACAGAAACCAGGAGAGTTCAAAGAGAAGGATAAATTACCACTGTCAGTTAACTCAGAGGGTCAAGACGGACAAGAAATAGAAATTACCTGCCCTAGTAAGCTACAAGGAGATCATCAAAGACTGCTTAAAAATGTTAGTGGAAACCAGGTTCTAAAGTATACAAGAAGCAAAATAACAGAAATAATAAATGAGACAATGATTATACAAAAACTCTAAGAAAAGAGGATAGATTTGCTATCAAACTGCAAGTTTGCTCACGGGTAAAATGGTTCAGAGTCACGTGGGTGAACCATTTTGTCTCCTTAGTATAAAAAGCTAAAGGAGTTAGTGGGATCCAAAATGTGTACTAGGTATTGTGAAAGTGAAAGGGGAGGAAATGTCTAAAAAGGGAAGGCAGTGACCATTGTTAATTATTGTCCTGTTTTGAAAACCCTGTATTGTTTTCATTTGTTCTGTTTAGTTTGGTTTTATTTTGTTTTGTTTTGATTGATTTTGTTATATTTGATGGCATGGACAGCTATTTCAAAAATAACAAAATATATTATGGTAGCCATTACTGATTTCCTATTATCTTGTTTCAAAACCCTGTATTGCTTTCATTGTTTTGCTTTGATTTTATTCTATTTTGTTTTGTTTGATTTTTTTATGTCTGATGGTATAGGCAGCCACTTTGAAGATAACAGGAGGCATTATGGTAGCCACTGTTGTTTTCCTGTTATCTTGTTTTGAAGTCCTATATTGTTTTTTTTTTTTGTTTTGATGGTGTTCTGTTTTGTTTGATTTTATTATGCCTGATGGTATGGGCAGTTATTTTGAACAGAAGAGGCATTACGGTAGCCATTACTGATTTATATTATTTTGAAATCTTATGTGACATTCATTGTTTTGTCTTGATTGACTATATTCTATTTTATTTTGTCTGATTTTATTATGAGGTATAAGCAGCTACTTTGAAGGTAACAAGATGAATTATGATTTAAAAAATGTGCGATTTGAATAGTGTTTGTATTTACAATTGAAAAGCATAATGTTTTTGCTGCCGAGTCTGTTAGTCTGGGGCAAGTCTGATTATGGTCTTCATTTAATGTATCACCTATGTAAACATCGTTTGCTAAATGCTGATGCGTTTCTCTGTAGTTCCCACTTGTCCCATTGCATATCCTGTTCTCCTACTGAGACTCCCTGAAGTACCATGTCTTTCAGTCTTCAAGTCATGTGTGTAGCACTCTCATGTTAGTTTACTGAAGTACTCTTCCGGTTTGACCACACGCTTCCATTTTTTCCTCCAGTACTTCTCTACTTCCTATCAAATAAAGCAAGCAGTCCTTTTACTGATACTTTTAAAAGCCTCAAAATTTTTGTTCAGCTCTAACAGCTACACTTGATACTTTATAAAACTATCTCGCTGTTCATGCTATTCCTTCAGTCTGAAAGTTCTCTCGATTTTTGCCACTTTTCCAAATTCACCTCACCATCAAGGCTCCTCTTTTCACTAAGCTATTTGTTTTGTTCTCCTCAGGTAGAGGAGATTCCTTTTTATGACAACCAAGTCTTGAATTTGAAGTTTTACAACTCCAACTACACTTTTTTCCTGCTACCACACCTTGTATATGTCGTCCTGAAGTTATTTGTGTTTAAATTTCCTAGGAGAGAATAAATAGCTGGAAGATAGAGAACAAGCCTCAGGTACATTGTGACCCTTGTGGAGCTTTGCTCAGGAGTTATCATAATAATAACAAATATTGGAATATTTGTTAGTGATGTGCAGGAAGTGTGAAAGAAAGAAAGACGTAGCCAAGGAATGAGACAATTGATTTACTATCCACTTAGCACTGAGATACTCAAATACTGCCAAAATTACTATTTTGAGATTTCACAAACCGTGTACTAAAAGATTTCTTAGTCAGAACTGTAAAAATCCATTTAGAAGTGAATTCAATATGCAATACACAAATGGTAATGATACTAATAATAGAATCTCCTATATACAGGAAGAAATTCATAAAAATGTTTATTTTGTTTGCTTTTTTCAGCGCTGGAGTTGAATCCAGGCCCTCACATGCTTGGTCAAGGCTCTGCCACTGAGGTAAACCCTCAGTCTCCAGGCGTGTGGTGTGAAGGATTCCAGCCCTGCAAGCTGAGGCCTGCTTTCCACTTCATCCTCAGGTGCATCACCATGAATAAAGAGTTACAGCAATGGCTCTGTGCAAAGTGTTTAAGAAATAATTTCAATTTGATTCAGGAAATAAAGTTGGAGTATGTTTCATGTCAGAATACTTTGTATTATCGAATAGAGAATAAGAAGAAATCTTATGGTCAGAGTTTCCTGAAAATCTTAGTGTCTAATGGAAGAAACAGAGAAGCCGATACTAACTTGAGATGACTGTGCCAGTTTCAAAGGTCCAGCCTCAAGCTTAGCATTTCTAGAGAAGCCACCAGGAAGCACATTATTGCCCAGGAAGTTACCAAACAGTCTGGCATCTCATCGCATCATGGTAGTCAGACCTCAGAGTTCACAGACAGAAACCAGAAATCCTGCAATGGATTAATTCAGAGCCTTCAGCTCTGGTTCCTCCACTACAAAGCTGAGGTCTCCCAGACTTCATGGCTGCAGATCAGCCTGCACTTCTCCTGCTCCTCCCTGCCAGCATGCAGGCTTTCTTCACCCTTTCCATATTGTGTTAATGCTCTTCAACTTCAGTTTCCTATACATCAGGGAGACATCCAGAAGAAATAGTAAAGGACTCAGCAGAGCCACAATCATAACTTAGTAATCATTCTAGTAGCCACATTTTAAAATGTGTACTGAAATCAATGAAATTGATTTTAATGACGCATTTAACCCACAATTTCTCACGTATTAGCATTCCAGTAGTTTATTAAAATTATTGAGATAGTTTGCATTTTACACTACAGTGAATGTGGAAGAGCTTCATGTATGCAGTAGTAGTTATAATAACACATTCAACATTTTAATATACTCTACCTATTACAAAATACTGCATTAATAATGTGCTACACTCTACACATTTGCTATTCAAGGGGAGTCTGAGGCATTTGGTTTCCACAGGGGAAAATGTGCAACATAGTGGCATTGGATATGTCCAACTTCCCTGTTCCCACAGTACTTCGATTATCAGGTGTGGGTGGGGACTCGGGGTTCTGTGAGGTGCACCAATGAAAATTACCATGTGCACTCGCCTTTAAGACTGAGGGATCCTAAACAATGCCAAACAGTGACACTGACTGTCCTTCTTAGTCTTGATTCAAATAGAAATGTACCGAACAGTTTCCTAGTAAGCATATATATTTGCTCTAGTATGTTAGTTTATGTTGAATTCTATTCTTAATTTGTGAGGTTATATTTTAATCCTAAAAGTTTTGAATCTTATAAAATGATTTATGTACTTCTGAGCATTTGGTTTTCCTTCCTTAATCTGCCAACATAGCAAATTCATTAATATACTTCCTATTGCCAAGCCAAATTTGACTCTGGGGTGTAAGAACTTAAATTTACATTTTAACATATTGCCTGAATTCTATTTGTCAATATATTGCTTGGGATTTTTTGCATCTATTTTCATGATTGGACTGGCCTGTAATTTACCTTTATTATCTTTATCTAAGTTTGATACCAGGATTATTTTAATACTGTAAAAAGAGGAGGAAGTATTTCTCATTTTTCTATTGTATGGACAATTTTGTTTAAAACAATCTATTGCTTAAAGAAATCTGATCTGATATTGTTTGTGCAAGATTAATGACTCTCTTTAAATGTTATTAAATGGCCCAAATTAAAATAAAATTATAAGAAAAAACAGGCTTAAAGAAATGCTGTTAAAGCCCCACTTGCTATGGAAGTACAGGAAATGGGATTAGTAGGAGAAGTCTGAAAGAAGAGGTCACAGGCCCTGAGCGAAGGTCACGGAGGACTGAGATGCTGATGGAGAACCGGGGTAGCCTAGACAAGAGCCAGATCCAGGGGTGCGCAAGCCTTGCTGGAGTGGGGCTTCAGCTCGCTCTGTGCAGAGGCGGGGTCGGGCCTGGGTGCCTTGGTGCTGCGCAGGTTTTCCACAGACCTTGATCATTGTGTGTAACTTGCCAAAAAATAATCGGGCCGCTTCTTTATCTTTGTTTTTTGACAGACTTGAGCTGGCTAATTCATTGTACCTCAGCATGAGAGACTTTTCTAGATACATCCCCAAGTTTTCGGGGCTTTAAACTTCTGCTGTGTTCTTAGACTTATCAGCACACTGAGGAAAACAGCCAATGCCTGCATCGAGCCTTGAGTGCCTTTGAGAATTCTATCTGAAAAGACAGAATCGTGCTTGTGGTTAATCACGTATTTTCCAGATGAAATAATGATTTTCACTCTATGTTTAAAAATATAGCAGAAAAGTCTCACTAGGAATTGCTTTAGCCCCATTGACTATATGTATGTATATATAATTTTTATTTTATCATAAATTTATGTATATTATTTTCATTCTAACCAGTTTAATGCTGGTTATAAAATATTGTGATACATACGGAATGATTTACTGGATCAGGCCTAGGAACTTAGTGACTTGATAATATAGAGGGGAAGAACATTTTCTCAGCTACCAGTGTATCCCAATCTCTAAGCTAAGTGTTTTATATATAGAAGTTCATTTCTCTTCAGAATAAGTCTATGAGTTAAATATTACTCCTTTTGATTAATAATGTAGTTTAGTTTCTGAAATTTATACTTTCAATACATAATTTTAAAATTTTAAATTAATTAAAAGTAAATTAATGGTATATAATTTTAAAACACTCGTTGGGTAAAACAGTGTTTAATAGTGTACATAGGTCACCTGCATACCAGGTGTGCAGAACAGGTGTGTGGCAGACGCGGAATTGAACCTAAGTCTTTTTTTTTTTTTTTTTTTTGGTACCGGGGATCAAATTCACAGCCTCACGCTTGCCAGGCAGGCGCTTATGCTGCTGAGCTAAAACCCCAGCCCGAACCTGAGTCTCTCTTTGATGGTGCCTGGCTGAAACATGTTTTATTGACTGCTACATGATTCACAAAACACAATGCTTACTACAGTGAAGGGTAATTATCATTTGATAAATCTAGATTTCTTATATAACTATGCAAACTACTTATCTCAGCACTAGGTACATAAAAACTCAGAAACAGTAATTATTTCAAAGATAACTAACAATAGTTATTAAAAAGGTAAGCTAGTCAACATACAGGGCAGAGACATTCCCACCGTGAAAGACGCACTGGGGTCAGAGTTCCAGGCGGCCGCCAGCTCCCTGCTCTGCTTTGCAGTGAAAGAGCCCTGAGAGGTGATCTGCGTGGAACGGACGCGAGGCTGTGGGGCTGCAGCGGGGACAGCGGGAGGGAGGGGAGGGCGGAGTCCTTCTGGAGTGACGGTCCGGGGTATTCTCGTTTTCCTGGACTCCTATTTCCAGAGGCCCCAGACATAAGCAGAAGGAGAAGAAGAACGTTGAAAGTGAGGTTTGGATGGAGGTGACTCATCTGTCTAAGAGAAGAGTGACCTCCAAAGGGATCCCAGGAAGGGACACCTGGGGACCGCTTTCCCCAGACGGGAGCACACAGGGTCAGTGCAGTTAGGGTTGGCCTTGTTTTGCAAAGTCAGAAGAGATAATGACTGCAGTTAGAGACGCCAAATACACATTCTGATGGCAGAGAGGGCTCGTCAACCAAGGAAGGACTCAGAATTGGTCGGAAGGCCGGTGACCCTGACAGTGGAGGATGATTCGGTCTGGGCTCTGAGGGGACCCCAGCCAAGCTTGGGAGGTCAGACACAGCACCAAGTACGGGAAACAGAACACGCGGTATTTAGGGTGAAAACGATCCCTGTGGCTTAACTGTGAAGTGTTTTGAAGCAAGGAAAACCAAAAGACAAAGCGAAGCTGCGCGTGGGCTGTTCTCCGAGTGCGGAAGAGCACGCGGGCGAGAAGCAGAAGCTGAGCGCGGTGGACGCGGGCAGGGTCGACCACGGTGCTGCCGGTGTGGGAAAAGTTACTCTGACGCCCAGTGAAACGAGCACTCCCAAGGGTGAACGATGGACTACTTCATGCACAAGTATTGCTACTGAAAGCAACCAGTGGTCACTACCATGTAATAAAATGCTTAAGGGGAATTAAAATAATTTGTTTAAATGACCCAAGGAAGAGAATCTCCTGTTTTATCTTGTTGCAACTGAGATTTGAAATAAAATACTTCTTACAGACTGAAAAAAATATTTTTTTAAAAGTAGGCATCTTACACATGCAAGGCACCTGATTCATTTTCTTCCCACTTGGAAAACTGAGCAACCCAGGTGTGTGAGGGTGCAACTGAAATCCTAGCTCCTTGGAGTCCTTCATGAAGAAAGATCACAAATTCAAAGCCAGCCTAGACCGCTCACAAGACCCCACCTAAGGATAGCAGCCCACAGGGGCTGAGGTAGAGCGCCTGTTGGGCATGTGCAAGTAAAGAATCCATCTGCCTAACGTGATTTTCCCCCTAGGACTGGTGTAAAATAACGGATGGAGGGCCGGGGATTGAGCTCAGCGGCACAAGCGCCTGCCTGGCAAGCACAAGGTTTTGAGTTCAATCCCCAATACAAAAAAAAAAAGAGGAGAGAAGGAAATAAAGAAAGAGCGAGCAGGTGACACTGGATACAACAGAGGCCTGCAAGGTCAGAGCCAACCCGTGAGAGGAAGCAGACTCATTTCAGGTTTTCCCTACAGGGTAAGTTTTTCTGTTCTGGTCTTTATTGGAGGCACAGGAGAGGTAGAATTTGTTCAGGGTGTGTTTCCTGAATGAAGTTATGTACATTTTTTGACCTACTGAGGCCAACACCACACTGCCTTAGTCAGTTTTAGAAACCATGGGTGAACACCATACCTGGGGACTTGAACTACATGAAAACCGTCCATGTTAACAGAGTACCGAGTAATGCTCAAAGCATGTAATGGTGTTTATACCAAGCCACACATACTCATCTCTGGAAACACCTGCCACTTCTTCGAGGTAAAAAGTTTAAAACTTCTTTCTTCTAGTTGTCTCAAGTGCTTAGTGCGTGAGTGCTCTCTATAATCGCTACATTATCCCGTGGAGCACGGGAGTCCCTTGCTAATGCAGGGTTCACCGAGCAGCAGTGCCCCGCGCTCCTGCCAGCCCCGGGCACAGCCTCGGAACCGCCCTCCCATGCTGAGCTGGCAGGAGATGGACCTCTCCTAGACTCCACACAGATCCTGCAGGACGTGGCTTTCCTTGCCTGGTTCGTTTCATTTGGTGTGACACAGTGATGCTCTGTGTGTCCGTGCTGTCCATGTGACAGGCGTTAGTTCTGGCTTCTGACTGACGGTGCGCAGCTGTGCCGGTAGCACACTTTCCACTTGTCAGCAGGTGGACGCGTAGTCCATGCCGGTTCGCTGGCTGCTGTGCCTGAGAGTACGGATGTCTCTGGACACACTGACTCCACTTCCTTCAAATGCATACGCAGGAATGGAACTGCTGGGTCACATGGTGCTTCTGCTCCTACTTTTTTTTAAATTTTATTTTGAAGGTCATAAAATACAACAGAACAAGACGTAGCAAAACCAATCGAGACAATGCAGTGAAATCGGTACAGAACTTCATAGCAGGATACCGGGATAACAATTATAGCTACCATAGTATATCTCACTGTCTTCACAATAGTTGTCCATTCAATTAGGTGTGGCGAAATCAAACCAAAACCAGAACATTATAAAACCAATCGAAAGAGAATATTGAATAGAGCAAAATAATTTATCAGAACAAAGAAAAACAGTGTAAACAACAGAAGGGAATCCTCCATATTTGCTGTATTGCATATGGCCATTCTCCCAAGAGGTGCTCAGACCTCTGCTCCCAGCAGCTAATGCTGGGAGGATGTTTGATTATCATCCCATGGACCAGTAGGCTCACAGGAGACGCTGACTCCCAGGGGTGCTCACCAGGAGAGGGGGGAAAATTGCTTTCCTGCTCAGCTGCGAAGTTCCACCATGGCTGGACCTCAGGAGATGCTGACTGGTTCTCCTCCTGTTTCTACTTTTTTGAGGGAATTTCATACTATTTTCCATAATGACTATACAAGCTTGCATTCCTAACAGAAGATGCAAAGTTCCCTTTTCACTCCATACTCACTGGTTCTTATTTTTTTAGTCCACTTGAGATTAGCCATTCTTAACAGGATAAAAACAAAACATTTTTCACGGTTTCAGAGGCTGAGAAGTCTAAGACAGAGGTGTTTGCAGGTCAGTGTCTGAGAAGGGCCCTCTTCCTGCTTGACAAAGAGGCTTGCATCCTCTCATGGTTGAGAAAGATTATCTTTCCATCCTTTCCTTTCAGGACATTAATCCTGTTAATGAGTCTTCCTGACTTAATTACCTCTCCAATAGAGGTGAATTAAAGTTACAGTTATAGACACAGGTATATACTTTCAGATACTTTCTCTCTCTCTCTCTCTCTCTATATATATATATATATATATGTATGCATGTTATTTTAACATAAAATTTTAAGTACTATCCCATCACCTTTTTCACTAGTTAACTATAGACTGATCTTTTCCATGTTCAAATGTAAGGATTTATATCCTCCTCTTGATAAATCTATTATATTTTGTTAAATAAACATTTAGATTGGTGTTAATTTGTTATCTCAATAGTAGCAGAGAAAAACCTTCTTTACATACTTTTACATATATATATATATATATATATATATATATATATATATATTCTTCCTTTTGTTTTTTCTAAGGGCAGAGCTGCTGGTGAAAGATATTCCAGATATTTTTATATTTATAGTTTCTTGTATACATTCCCAAATTTCCTCCCAGTAGAAGTGCTGATTTATATTTCTACAAGAAGTGAATAAAAGTAGCTCTACAGAGATGGGTTTTTAATGATCATGGTTTTTATTCATTTTCTTTCTACTTATATGCTATTAATTGTAACTACTCTTTTCTCTATGAAATTGTTGCTTCTTTCCTTTTCACCATCATTACTGTACCTGTCAAACCTACCCCTAATCAAGGTGCCTGCAATAATACCCTGACTTATTTCCCACTTCCAACTGTTTGTCCAAATCATTCTTCTATTCCCTTTCCTTCCCTTCTCTCCTGTCCTTTCATCTCTCCTCTTCTACTCTCCTTATCTCCTCTTATCTTCCTCTCAATCTCTCTCTCTCTGTCTCTCTCACTCTCAGATTGCTAGAAACATTATTTTACATATCACATTTAGTTTCCCTTCCTTTCTTCTCTTTTCCTTCCTTCTTCCTTCCATCTCTCTTCTTTATCAATTCTCTTCTGTCTTCTTTTGTCTGTCTCCGCTGCTTAACCCCCCTCTCTTTAGATATCTGACCATGTTATAGTCTTATTTAAACTTATCAGGGTCTCCTTTTATTTAACAAATTAAGTACTTCAATATATTATACCATTTGTATTGTTCAAATTTCTCATTGCTAGATCAACATGCCTACTATACACAACTTAATGGACAAAATGCTCTGTTTGACTCACAGTTTCAAGAATTTCAGTCTATGGTCAGCAGGCTCTAAAGTTGGAGCTTAGAAGGATGTGGTGAAAATTATTTGCTTTCATGGCCACTGATAACCAGAGCACAGGAAGAGACCACAGCAAGAGATCTGCCATTCAGAGAAACATATTCCAGGATACATCTCCTCTGACTGAGCCCAGTCTGCAAACAGCACACTAAGTTAAAACTATTTATGGATTAGTCCACATTTATTGATGATCCAATCAACTTTCCAGGAGTTTCTATTCCAGTCAAACTGATAAATAAAATTTAATTGGTATATCACTCACAGGAAAGGAAGTCAAGGTTACCTATGGTTATTATCACATATATATTCTTGGCAGGAATGAAACAGGTCAATTCTCACTAGGGAAATATAGTTTCAACCAAGACTTAATCCCATCCCCAGCTTCCTAGCTCCAAGATCTGCAAGTGCATGAAGCAACTGTGAGAGAGAATCAGAAAGCAAGAGTGGGAGCAGAATTGATTTAGATATTGAAATATAAAATATTAATGCTTTTGCATGTTTAGGCAAGTAAAAAGACTGAATATAAGAATAAAGAAGAAATTCAAAATCTACCAAAGAATGACTGAATACCTTTGAAAAGAACTGAACAGCTTTTTTAGAAATATAAAAATTCACATTTGTTGCAAAGTGAAAAAAACAAACTCAATATGTAGAAAAGATATTTACAATTTATATTAGTTTTAATGATCAAATATTTCAAGTTAGGGATACCTGTCCAAGTCAATAAGCCAAGAGTTCAATAGAGAAATCACCCAGAGATTTCAATAGATACTATACTAAACATGACATGGCTACTAACCATAAGAAATTAAGCCTGGAGATTCCACTACCCATTTCCAGGTGACAATGGTGCCTATCAGAAGTGACATAGTCTCATAGACAGATTATGGAAGTACAGATTGCATGTACTTTTGAAAAGAGCTTGGCATGCTACTAAATTTGAAAATTCTATTAGGAATATACTATACTTAAAAGAAACACCTGCCCAGATACACTAAGATATAATGGCAATATTCACCCCAGTGTAATTCATAATAGTCTCTAACTAAAATTAACTCAAATGTCCATCAACAAAAGGATGTTGTTCACCTGTTATATGGAAAACTAACAAATAACAGATAGATATATAGGCCAATTATACTGTAGCAGTGTTCAATGAAAGAAGCCGAAACCAAAAGAATATAACTCCATGTGCATAAAATTTTTTAAATGTAGTCAGTATAGTTACAATTACGAAGTTATATTTAGGAAAAAAGGAAAGAGTAGAGCTTGAGTGAAGGTGAAATGTAGCTACAAATGAATAAAGCAAAAACAGCTCACTTTTTTGGTGGTTTACAATTTCACAAAATATCAACAAAGAAAACCATTTTAAGTGTACTGGTTAACATTGAAAACACACTCCACTTCAGATCCCTTTCTGCCACACTTCCCTTTTTACCCCCAGTGCATACTGGGCATCTAAGAGGAGGTTGAGTAGGACAAAAATTTGAAAAGAAGACACTAAATAATGTACCATAAACAATTGCAAATGCATCAGAAGTACATTGTTTCTTCTTTTTCACTGGGATTTATAAGAAAAAAAACATCAAAATTCCTGTCTTCAGGACAAAATTATCACTATTACAAATAATGAGAAAGCTGTATGCTTATTAGATTCCATTGCTTATTAATAAAAATACTCTCATTAAAATGCAAAAGGCTGAATTATTTTGTAATACTGAAAATGACAGTGTAAAATAAAAGTTTACATACAGAAACAGCTACATAAAAAAGTGATCAAAGTGAAGGTAGAAAAAATGATAAAAAGATATTTAAAGTGGTTAAATAAAATACTACATTCTCTATAGATTGTAATATACATGAGATTTATCTTTGAATAGTGGATATTGAGCCCGAGGCTTTTGCACTGACCCCCTTTCCCAAAACTTTTTTTGTTTTGACACATGATTTCATTAAGTCACTAATTTACTCAGACTGAGCTCAAACTTTGGATCCTCTGCCTTGTCTTTCCAGAGTGCTGGAATTACAGATGTGTCTTGTCATTCCCATGATGTATGGGGGTTAAGCTTTCACAGTCATAATTATATTTTATCTCATTTAAGTGACTATTGGTTTATAATAATAATTTTGTGTACATTGACTCAGAGTTTCAAATCTACTATAAACATTAGGTTTCACAAACATTAAGTCCCATTAGGTGTTGCTCCTGATTATGACAGGAGACATTGTGAGCATTTAGATTGCTGTACTTCCTGGTTCTACTGCTATTTATGAAGATGCTTTCTTTATGATTTAATTATGAAATGCACTAATCTTCTGTGCCATTTTCTGTATGCATATGGTAATTTTTTAATAAAATACTCAAGCATATTAGACAGAAATAAAAAGAGACTTTATGAGCAGGAATATAGAGCTAAAGCAATTACTTGGCACAAAAATAGAAAAAGAAATAGGAAATAAAAAAGCAACAGTAAAAGAAGTGGAAGGAAAAGTTGAGGTTTTGGTTGGAAAGGTAGACAAGAAAAATCAGAGAGGAAATATTCATAAAAATAATGCAGACTTAATGCAAAAGTTTTCAAGTTGGGACATTCAAATAAATTCTAAACTGGATTTTAAAAATGAGAAAGAAAATCCATTTTCAGAAATGTCATGTTCAAAAACTTGGTATAGCGATACATTCCTGTAATCTCGGTCTGGAAAACTTAGTTAGACCTTAGCTTCAAACAAAAACAAAATGAAACAAAACAAAGCAAAACAAAAATTTAAACAGGGCTGAAGATGTAGCCCAATGTATAGGTTCTAGATTCAGTGCCCAGAAACATGAAGACTAGAAAGATAGATAGACAGATGGCAGAATCTAGAGAATCTAAGAGGAAATGAATTATTACCGCAATTCCTTGAAACTCTCGAAGTGTTTAGTAGCAACACAGGAAACAAGACAGTGGAATTTCTTCAAATCTGAGGGCAAGTTTTTCTTGGTATCTCACACAAAATTATTGTTTTTAACAAACTATCAAGGACAATGAAAATTTAGCATATAGAAACAGTTTCATGAATGGAAATTCTTAAGAATGTGATTCAAAAGTAAATTAAAAAAAAAGATATCCAAAGAAAGGTTTCAGATGCTGGGAGGAATAAGCAGAGAAGAGACTGATCACTGGGACATACCTAAACAAACCCAGCCTCTAATGCTTAAAAATACAAAGGAGTAAAGGAGAACCAGATAATGCTCGTATGTGAGCCAAGAATATGCTGGAATATGGACAGCACCCTCAGCCAGAGAGGAAAGTATTGAGTCACTTCTTAATTTACTGTTCAGGTTCCTTATTTTAATTAATAAAGTATCTGTTAAAATAATACTAAGACACTTCCAAGTAAGAGAAAGAGAAAGGTTAAAGATAAAAAATATAAAATTAAAAATAGCAAGAAAAATAATTCAAATTCATTATTACAATAAATGTAAATGGGCTAAGTTGATCATTAAAAATAAAAAGTTACCTTATTTATTGAACCTGACATCTTCACTGTATACTACTCACTGGATACTCTAAAATGCAATGAGCCAGAAAGACTGAAAGTAAAAAGATAGTATGAAATAAACTATCGCAATACTTGCCCCCAGCAGCTGATAGGCAAAGCTTAAAACTAAAAGCACAATTTCACATAAAGAGATTTAACCCATAACAAATGTTTTAATTAGCAAGGAAGTTAAAATCCTTCAATAAGGCCTGGGTTGTTCAGCTGAAAGGCAGAGACAAAGCTGTGCCAAGTGAGACCCTCCAAGCATTAACGCACAAGGACGCAGAACCTTCCTGGGGCAGAGACCTCTCGGACAAGCAGGTCAGGCAGGACAGTGGTGTCTGTCAGAACTCTCTGAGTCTTCTCTGTCCAGATCCACATCCCCATTCCGGGCTCCGGACAGTGAGTCCTCAGCTTACGGCTGGCAGGACAAGCATGCCGGTTCTCACAGTCGCCGCGTAGTCCCTCTGGCGTTTGAGACTGCAGAGTGAAGCCCTCTGCGGTCCAGGTGACTGCAGGCCTCAGTAGCCGCTGACTCAGCCTTCAGACTAGAGGGCAAAATAGAAAATTTACTTTGAAAAATGGCTTACCGGGAAATTTATCTTTATAAAGGTCCAAATTAGAAAATAAATGAAGCTGGAGAAGTTTTTACGATTTCATTTCAAACTACAGAAATTTTAAAATTGAGAAAAATGAAAAAACTTAGGAATGATGACAAAATATCTCAGAAAGAATAGTCATTTATCATATTAAATGATGGACTATGAAAGCTATACCAGTATAACCCAAATAAGTAAAGGAAGTGAGTAATTACAAAAATGATAAAATCTTCAGTAATAGCTGAAGAAACACAAATTAAATGAGTTACTCTCAAGGGTCACCTTTGACTAATTAAAATACAGTATCACTCAGACACTGCTTTTGATAGTTATAATTCATCATATAGAGTATTTTAAGAGTTTATATGATAATAGTAAATAAAATAATTAAATGGAATTACATGATTTATTTAATATTTTTAGCTTATTCTCTTTGAAACTAGGTTCATATCTTACTGCTTACCAGACATCTGAAACTCAACATATCTAAAACTGAATTTACATTTCCACCAAGCCCCCTCCCCATCTCAGTAACAGACACTGTACTATCCCAGCTGCACATGTAGAAAAGGTTGGCATTGCTCTTTACTTCACTCTAGTACCCAATCCAAAAAAGCAGTTCTGGTGACTTTGCTTTTCACATTTGGAAGCAGATAATTTCCCATCATTCCCACTGCTGGAATGTCCGAGCCCCAAACATTTCACCATTACTGCAGTAACCTGTTGCCTGCCTTCACTTTTCTATGTCTTGTACCTCCAAAGTTGATTGCAAACAAAATATCCCAAGTGAGCCTTTAATGTGTAAGAAGCCAGATTGGATCAAAAGTCCTCTGCCCAGAACTCCAAGTACTTCCACATTTCACTCACATTAAAGTGCAAAGACCTTGTTATTGCTTCTGGATCACTCACCGTAGGTAATGCTAGTTTCCTGTTAAAACAAACATCCTAGTGGCTCAGCACCAAATCACAGTGTAGCTAAATCTTGGAAATGGTCTGTATATCTGTCAACAAAAGAAGAGATAAAGAAGATGTGGTATTTATACCCATGGAGTAGTACTGGACTGTAAAGAAAGATAAACTTGAATCATTTGTAGGAAAATGGGTGAACCTTGAGACCATAACATTAAGGGAAATAAATAAGATATACAAGTTTTCATAGTTTCCCTTAAATAATGCCTAAAATGTTAATAAATTATAAAATAAAAGACAGATTATAGGAAATAAGGGGCTAGCTCTTTTGCAAGAGGGATAGAGAGGGCTATAGGAAAGGAAGGGAATCAAAAACAGTAATATATATCGTATAGGAACTAACTCCCTGCTAAGAATGTTCTCTGTATGCTGCAGATGTCTACTAATAAAACCTGAAAAGAACCACAATGTGATGTAGGTTGGGTGGCCTCCGTGCAAAGGTCACTTGTGGGGATTCAGAGTCCTTCTTCACATAACTCTACTTTTCCATGAGACCATCCTGGAAAATTTTCTGGATCTCCTCTATCCAACTGGCTGACAATGAGAGTGGGTGGGAGAGGGGCAGAGGAGGGGTGGGAAGGATGGGGGACAAGAGGGGGAGGACAGGAGAGGAGAGGGCAGGAGAGGAACACTGAGTGGGGTGCTGAGAACTTCACTGGCACGCTGAGGTGCGATGCCAGTTAATCTTAACTGTTGATATTTCCTGACGGACTCCTGGGGAGGTAATGGGATCCTGGATCCCCACGCCCATGAGTGGGCTGATCCACTGGTGTTCACCGCCAGTCAGTGCGCTTTTAGGAGTGGCTCAGCTGGAGGAAGCCCCTGGAGAGGTGTCTTTGGAGGGACCTCACCGACCTCGCCCCTTGGGCTGTTTCTCAGCTGTTACAAGGTAACACCACGTTACCCTCCAGCCAAGATGCTCCTGCCTTGGAGCCAGCAGACCATGGAATGGCATCTCTGAAACCAGAAGACAAACCTTTCTCCTTTTAATCTGTAAGCATGGGATATCTTGTTCTAGCAACAGGAAAGCTGAGCAGTACAGGAATCACCTTTAGAGGAGGTGTAAAATCACTTCCACCTACCTTCTGCTGCTAAGAATCTATTACCCGCCCCCTCCTGGATAATAGAGAAGAATAACTTAGCTCCCAGTAGCAAAAAGAGAAAGATACGGCACACAGAGGGCTGTCACAAAGTGGCTTAGAAGCCCTTAGCAATCTGGTCACACCCTGCACCCCTGTCCTGTTCTTGTCTCTGCACCCTGCTCTTACCTTGTCATTGTAGGGTTTGCTAGTGCTCTTTGCTCCACTGAACCCTTCTTCTGCAGACACTGCGAGGAAACTAGAACTTAGTATTCAGGTACTCATTTTATCTGAAAGTCCATCAAATAGATTTTTTTTCACTAAATGCTTTAAAAAGCAAGGAAGAATAAAGGAATTTAATGTCCCTGATATTAGTCTATTTATCCTAGTCTAGCATAAAAAAACTAGTATCCCCTTGAATTGATTGTTTTTAGAAGTATCGATGTTCTTCTTGCTCAAGCTCCCACTTGGAAAACTTGGGAAACAATCCATGTATAAACACTCTCACGTATCAGGATGCTATCGGGAGGATTCGGGCAAACACCTGAGAAGCAAGCCTCCCTGGTGTCACCAGAGACAGGGGACTGAAGAGCTGTGCAAGGTCCAGCGCAGACCTGGGCTCCAGAATCTTCATCGCAGGGCTCGCTCCCTCCCTTCTCACAGGATCCACTGCCATCTGTGCTGCAGGAGAAACAGCTACCTCAGCCCCACTTACAGCGCTGTCTCACTCAGGCTGGTCTTACACTCAGATCTGCTCATCTGAGATCATCTTAGCGCTTTCCTTCATTAACTAGCAATTTTTCCTTTTACAAAACATTTTCTGCACAATTTAAAGTCCTTTCTTCTAACTGAAAAAAAGTGCCAGTTTCAACAGGTGCGTCAACACACGTTAGAGCCAAAGGACACTGTTAGGCTAAACCAAGGCACAACTGAGACCACTGAGGCAGGCTAAGCTGAAGCAATGTCAAGGACTTTATTGCCGTCCCTGTGTGGTGGGGCCAGGGAGAAAAGACCATTGGCACCGAGCAAGGGGTGAGAGAGCCTGTTTTCATAGGGAAGTTTGGGTAGGAGAGCAAGGTGTTGTTGAGAGGAACATAAAATTTTGGGTGGCTGAGTAGGGTCTAAGGCGAGGTGATAGGGCAACACTGAGTACAGGGGTGCTGGCGGGCACAGCATGTCTCCTGTGGTGTTTCATGGAACCAGCTCTTGGCAGGTCTAGCTGTGTGGGGACAGCTGCCAGCTTCTGTTGAACACCATGCCCCGCCAGTGGGAATAACAAATCTGTTTGGGGAAGGCTTTCTCTCCTGGCTGGGTGGGGGTCTAGTTCAGAGACCTGACAGACACTAAAAGAGGACAGTGGTAAATTCCTCAAAATTGTGTGACTTTGCATTTGTGTAGCTCCAGTATCCATTACAACTCTGGACTCCTATTAAGTGCTCAACAAATATGTAGAGTGCACAGGAGCACAGCTATTTCCTGTCATTAACTCTATGTAGGGAGTTAATTCCATTCTTAAAAGTCCCACATCCTTGGTCTCCTCAGTTCAGTGTAAGAGGGTAGGATATCTTTCTCATACAAGGTTCAACCTTAACTCTACAAAAAGAATTAAGCCTTGTTGATTTTTCTTCAGTTTATATCTATAAGAATATTTTCTTGTTAAAGTGTAATATCTGGTTTACTTTGGTTTGAATGAAAATGAATCTATCATTAACTAAATACAAGCCAGTTGTCCCTCAGACAAAGGACTTACACCTAGAACATGAAAAGAATTAAAATAAATCAGGCCCCCAAAATTCAAGGACCCAATTTTTAAAAATGGACATCTGAGATGAATACACACTTCTCAGATGAAGAAATACAATGGCAAATAAATATATGAAAAAATGCTCAACATCACTGGTCATTTGAGAGATGCAAATTAAAACAACACTGAAATTCCACTTCACCCAGAAAGAATGCCTATTATCAAGATATCAATCAATAACAAATGTTGGAGAGACTGTGAGGAAATGGAACCCTTCTCCTCTGTTGGTGGGAGTGAAGCACTGTTGAAACCATTGTGGAGATTCCTCAAAAAACTAGGACTAGAGGTTCCATCCTTCCCAGCTATTCCCCTTCTGGGTATCTTCCCAGAAGAATTAAAAGGATCATACTACAGTGATCTATGTGTACCTATATTTATAACAGCACAATTTGTAATAGCTAAATCTTGAAAACAACCCAAATGCCCATCAATTGAGGAATGGATAAAAAATGTGGTTTTTTTAAAAAAAATCATGGGATACCATAAAAAGATACACTTGAGACTTTTATAGGTAAATGGCTGCAACTGGAAACCATACTAGTTAGTGAAATAAACCAAACCAAGATGTGTAAACATCATAATGTCTCATTGGGCTGGGGATTTAGCTCAGTGGCTTAAGCGCCTTCCCCTGGCAGGCGAGAGGTCGTGAGTTCGATCCCTGGTACCAAAAAAAAAAAAAAAAACCATCATATTGTCTCACTAGTGTGAGAATCTGAAAAACTAAGCAAGATCCACAATGTACAATAGATATTGTGATTAGGGAAGAAACTTTTCAAAAGAAAAAAATTGTAATGGGATAAATGTGAAAGGAAGAAAGAAAAAAATACGTATAACACAAGACAGTTCAGATAGTTACACCGCTGTTTTTCCTTGGTTCACAGAGGGAAGTTTTGTGCTAGTAATTTTCTAGACAATGTTTCATGCCTGTTTCTTGTGCTCTGAACAGCTACTGTGTGTATCAATACACAATATGTTGATTATTGTTACTCTCCTACTAGTCTGTTTTGAAGCTATTTTGTTATTTCTTTTAAAAGAAAAAAGTAAAAACTGAAATTTTTCCAACTTACGCATGTTTTTTAAAATGATAATATTAGAAGCTGGGTGTGGTGGTGCACCCCTGTAATCCCAGCACTCAGGAGGCTGAGGCAGGAGGATCACTGCAATTCCAAGACTACCCTGAGCTACAAAATGAGCCCAAGGTAAGCCCAAACCACACAGTGAGACTCTGTCTCAAAAACAAAACAAAACAAAACAAAACAAAACAAAAAATTGACTTATATTAGAATAATTTTATTGCCATGTAAATTGAAAATGTCACTCTTTTGCAATGATACTATTTAACCATTGTTTGTTTTAGTTCTAACTGAATGTGATACTATACACGGTGTTTGGATGGTAGAAAGAATTAGGGAATATGTCATACTACACAAGCAAGTACCTCTATTTCTGCATGCTTGCAACCATAAAACTGATCGTGCATGGAAAACACTGGGTTGTTGATAAGTATGGTGTTCTCATACTGGAATATATGAACAGATTTACTGATGTAAGTAGGCTCATCTGAGTGCCAGGCATTCTTTTAATATCCTGCTTTAGTTCTTTAACATAAAATACTGGAGTGGTGTTATGAAGTCTGTTGCTTTCATTTGTAATATTCCTTACAAAAAATAACAAAATAAATATCTTTGCATCAAACAAATCAAAATTCTAATCTTATAGTCTCAGAAAATTTTAATCATCACCAAGCACAGTGGCAGAGGCCTGAAACCTAGCACTCTGAGAGGCAAGTTCAGCCCCAGCCTGGACCACTTAGTGACTTAGCAAGATCCTCTCTCGACAGGAAAAACAAAAAAGAGGGAAGTGGGTGCTGGTGATGTAGCCCAGTGTACAGACCCTGGGTTCACGCTAGTACAGAAAAATACATTTTTAAATTTTATTGGGCATTTTTATTTATGTATAGACTGAGACAACCTATCAGAGAATGCTTAAAATGAGCAAGGAAGTTCTGATGTCTATGGTTAGACAGTTATAATGATGTAAGTATTTTCTAATTTGCCTTTCAGGAGCAGTTTTAGATTCAAATCCAATGCCAACAATTAGATTGCAGCTCACAATACTCAAAATGGGCAATGTGAGCCGGATGGAACCTTTCTTTGTTGGGAGGCAAAGCTGTGGAGACCAGAGCTGCTCCTGACCCCATTCCACCGTTCCCTCTCCAGCCTGCTGAGCGCTTTTGGATCCCTGGGTGTTGGATCCTCCTCTGGGGTTTTCTAATGTAGTGGTGCCCTTGGTGACCTTAGATAAAGCCTCAGAAGACAACGCTCTGGGATTGTTCCTAGAGGGCCGGTGAGGGCCGCTCCTCCAGCCTCCCACATCTGTGCAAACCCCGTCTTTTTAGGTTAAACCCTTTCTGATTCAAACCTGCCACACAGCTGGCTTCCTTGGCACTCACTGCCTACTTGAAAACTTTTAGCTGTGGATCTGGCCACTTCCTCTCCTCTTTTTTCTAAATACAGTTCCAACATTATGTTGTTGTTGTTGCTGTTGCAGTTGTGGTTGTTGTTTTGAAACCTTCTTAGACAAAGCAGCCTCTTTCTTCTCTGAAGGTCCATAATTCCATGTCTACGAATTGATACACAACAGTAGTCTTCATAAAATACTGTTCTTAAAGAAACAAGAGCACCTTTTATTTTCTTATTAATAAATCACAATACTTAGGGAAATTGTTCATTAATTTCATATTTAAATAAAAATTTGTCTCATAATCTAAATTGTTTTCCCAATTTATACGGTCATTTCACTCACTGCATCAGAGATATTAGTAAAATAGTTCAACAGTAAGTTCCATCCTGTCTCCAAAATATGTTACTTTCTTACTGTCCACAATAACCACTTTTTCTTTGGAAAGTAATTCAAAAAACATTAACTCAGTGATTTTTAAATGCATATGTGTTGATGTAACAGAAGGGGCTTCCTTTTCGTTGAGGTAATCAGATCTTCCTTTTGGACAAAAAGGGGGTAAATCCATTGACGATTCCAATGAATGCCTTTAAACAGAAGCCCTGCTGATTTCAGAAGAAGCCAGTTGGTGTCACGTTATACCTCTCTTTCCTCCAGAGACGACAGCCCCATATAAAAGACATCTATCTTGAAAACCGCCTAATGTTTTACAGCTACAATTTGTAAAGGAAAGCATGACTCAAATGCAGCCTTAGGCACTGCTGGTCTATGAATAAATGTTTTAAGCCACAACGAAAACCTATTCCTCACCTAATATGCTTCTTATCCTACTGCTGGAAAGTAACAGTAGCCATTTAACATTATAGAAAATGGGCACACAGACACCTGCACTTCTCCTCAAAATCATACCCTCCAGAGTTCTTAATAGCAATGTGCTCCAGAGAAGGAGTTCTAATGTGGTTTGACTCAAAGTGACAGAAAAAATCTGCTAATCTCCTATCAGGCAGGCAATTAAATCAGTGTTATTAGAGATTTTGATGATTTTGGAGGCAACTTTAATAATGATATAAATCAAATGTTAAAATAATCCTCCAAGGAAACTTACTTCATTTGGGAGAAAAATAAAGTTTCACCGGTAACCATAGTGAGTCGATATTATTGCAGTTGTTTTTACAAGTTGTTGCCATGACTTTTTTGACGTTTGGGCTAGATTTTACTCAAATACAACAGATGGCAACGATTACACTTCTGTAACTTTTTTCATGAAAAACTAAACACTGCACAATAAAATAAACAGGCTCGTACCCCAGGGAGTTTTGTGTTGTTTCACATTTTATTAAAACTAAAAGTGAACAAAGTAACTAAAACCAAGTATAAAGACCTACATGTCTCTTAAACTTAACCAAATTTTAAAATACTAAAATTTCACACTTTTACTTCTCTTGTGGTTCCAACAGAACAACAACAAAAAAATGGAACAAAAATTGTAAAAATAGAAAGTCACAACATGGACAACAAAAATAGGCAGCAAATTTTTGAAATTTAAGAGAAAGTTTCCCTGCATGCTACCACTCATATGCTACTAAATTCAAGTTATCATTTTTGATGGAATTAAAATCTGAAATTTAAAACATTCTTGTACTGAAATTTTTATTTCAAATATTTCCAAATTCTTTCTTAATATTATAATATAATCTTCCGTAGCCCAATATTTTTTCTCATAATTGTCCCCAAAAAGATTTTAGTAAGTTTCAAAAACCAAGCTAAAATGTATAAATAAAGCTGGTATGACCACTGCTCACATATCATGTATTACATAAGTTAATTCTATAAGAATTGTTTAACAAAAATAACATACTTCCTAGGAAATATGTTTAAATGAATGAAATAATGAGATGTTGGGAGCTCATTTTCAGGTATTTAAAATGGAAATAGATATCCTTGGATAAATCACTTAAATTTCATTTGGTGTTCTTTTCAGCATAGGTGAAGGACAAGGTACAATTTGTAAATCATGCTCAAATGCCAGCTAGGATATTATAATTTGATAGGGATTTTAATGCCTCAAAATAATATCAGGGTTAAAACTATTAGTCATTGTTATTTCATTGGCATAGATAAGAGTCTCTTAAACAGTGTGTGGAATGTTTTCTGAAGTGCCAAGTTGCATTTTTATTATTTCATTATGATTTCATTCTTTGGTTAACACTTTGAAAATTTGATGCAATAAAGTGTTCTGATTGAGCAATACCCAAAGTATTTGCCTATAAATCTTTTATTTTTAAAACAGATCCTGCAAAAGTTTAACTAAATGACTAAAGAAAACTAGCAAAGCTAATCTTAATAAAGGTTAAAATATTAACCCTCATAATAACTGTCGACACTACAACGTAAATTAATTACAATATTCCAAATTGGAGGTCATCAATCTCCAACACAAATAGGCTGAAGGTTCATGTTTATGACATGTTTTCTAATTATGAAAGTAATTTTAGTAAATAATTAATACATTCATTGCAAATATTTGGTGCAAGTACACAACACATCTTAATTCTTCAAAATTCCCCCTTCCCTTTCTAATCTGTTAGTCCATTTCCCAACTGCCAAAGATCTGCCTTTCTGTTTCCTACTATCGATCCTTTTTTTTGCTCTTTAATTTACTTATATTTTGGGTTTCGGCATTAGAGAAACCATACAATATTTAAATTTGTGTGTCTGATGTGTTTCACTTAAAGTGACAGATTCAAGTTGTGTCCATTTTTCTAAAAATGACTCAAACGTACAGATATCTCATAGCTAAGGTGTATCGATTGTATATACTTTTTTTCTGACCCATTCTTTTCTTGATGGACAAAATATAGTTAGAAACAAATTAAGCCGAGAGACTCACAATCTGCCCTCCACTTAACTGTGAACAGCACCCTCTGGTGACTCTCACTTCCTAAGAGAAGAAAAAACATAACACATCAAATGCTGGGAGATCCCTATGCCCTGGGTGCAGTGGGAGGCCGTGGGAGGCACCCAAAGCCAGTGTCTGGCCTCCAGATTCTGAAAGCCAGAGTCATCGGCCCCTCTTTTTCTTTTTTCATTTTTCCCATTGCTGGTGCTGCCTTACCTGTGATCTTCAATAGATGTAGTCTCTTACTGCGGGATGCAGGTTTGGAATTCTTTCCAAGTACTTGGACTATTATTGGCCCATTCACCTGTAGCAAACATACAGGCCACTTCCAAGACTGCAAATTGTTCTGTTATAAACACGATTGCATGTGTGTCTCTGTAGTATGATGACTTTAATTGTTCCAGTAAGATTCCTAGTAGAGGAACAATTGGGTTGAATAGAATTTTTCTATTTTAGTTTTCTGTGGAATCTTCATGCTGATTTCCATAGTGGCTGTATTAATTTACAGTTCCAACAGCAATGTAGAAGTGCTCCATTTCCCGCAAAGCTGCACAAGCATTTGCTATTATTTGATTTCTTGATGATGGCCTTTCTTTCTGGAGTAAGATGACATTTCAGCGTTATTTTAATTTGCATCTCTCTAAAGACCAGACATGCTGAATAGTTTTTCATGTATTTATTAGCCATTTGTACTTCTGAGAAATGTTTATTCATTTCATTTGTCGCTTGTTGAGTGAGTCTTTCATTTAGGGGGAGATCTAATTTTTGGTGCTCTTTGTGTATTCTCAGTATTAGTCCTGTTGGCAAAGTAGCTGGAAAAAGTTTTACCCATTCTGTAGGTTGTCTCTGAACTCTATTGGTTGATTACTTTGCTGTGTAGATTTTTAATTTGATATAATTCCATTTGTTGATTTTTGCTCTTATTTCTGGTATCCTTCAGATTCTGTTCAGAATGTTCTTTCTTATGTCCATGTCTTCAAAGTTTTAACTATTTTCTTCCAGTAGATTACGTACTGCTGCTTTATTTTTAGACTTTGATCCATTTTCACTTGATTTTAGTACAGGTTGAGGAGATGCAGGTGCAGACCCAGTCTTTTGAATGTGGATAATTACTCCTTACACCTGTGTGTCTGTTTGGGCCAGTACCATGCTGCTTTTGCAACTTGAAATCTGGGATTGTGGTGCCTGCTCTTTGGCTCTTGTCCAGCATTGCTTTTGCTATTTTGGGTCTTTTCTGCTGCCATGTGAATTTTAGGATTTTTTTTTTGTTTCATTCCATGAGGAATACTGTTGGTATTTTGATTGTGATTGTATTAAATTGTATATATCAGTTTTGGAAGTATGGCCATTTTTACAATGTTGGTTCTGCCTACTCAGGAAGAGGGATTTTTTTTTTTGTCTTTTTGAAACAGGGTCTCACTATGAAGTTCAGGCTGGCCTTGAGCTCACTTTATAGCCCAGGAGGCTGGTCTCAGACTCCTAATGACCTTCCTGCCTCAGCCTCCCGAGTGCTGGGATGACAGGTGTGTGCCACCACGCACTGCTGCTCTTCCCATTTTTTTAATACGCTCTTCAATCTTTTTCAGAGTACTGTAGTTTTTATTGCAGAGGTCTTCACTTCCTTGGCTGGTTTAATTCCTGTTTTTAATTTTTCTCAATGCTGTTTTGAGTGCTACTGTTTTCCTAGTTACTTTCTCAGCAGGTTAATTATTGATGAATAGGAACAATATTGATTTTTGTGACTATTGGCAGTGAGTTCCTATGGGAGGCTCCCAGCACTCCTGGAAACCAGTTCAGGAGCAATTACACAGAGCAATGTCCAGTGGGGTAACCTGTGAAGGAAGGGTGACTGGAGTCTAGGTCTAGAGAGGCCAGGCCGAGCCAAAACCACATGGGCATTGTTCACTGTTTCTCCACAAACTGGAAGGGCTTGAGGTAGCACACGGTCCCACTCACTGCTCTGTGCTGGCAAAGCAGAGACTGGAAACTGCCTAGGTTCTGCAAGCAGAGCTGAGGCAGATAGACGGGCATCTATGGGCAGAGAGTAAGTGGCACCCAGAAAATGTGCTTGGGCTGTATATTAGGCAAGGAAAGTCTGGAGGGATGACTCAGAGATGTTTGTGATATTCACCACCCCACCAATTAAATTTGTCAAATCCACAGAGCCCGAATGGCTTCATACCCAGAACACAACTTGCACCAAGGATGCTTATTCAGAGGAACCAACAACCCTCAAGATTTTGAGCACACATTTATCTCCCTGATGCTCAAAGGCTTTGCATCAAACTGTAACCCCAGTGAAGAGGTGGGGAGCAGACGCTATGGGTTAATGCTTTAACAGCTGTGTGGAGGCTTTGCTTCTTATATCTACTGCTATTTTACTAGTTGTAGCTGTTGGTCAAACCCAATTGCATTGAACAGGTTAGAGTGGTGCACAATACTTCTGGAAAAAAGCCAGGAAGGCATCCTTGAAAAACAAGCTAAAAAGATACTTGCATCAACAACAAACTCTTTACTCTATTTGATTTCAGTCCTTAGAACAAAAAATGAAGGATAGGAACACGATAAAACAAGGCAACACTGCCCTGGAGACTCCCAACTCTCCCAAAGCACACTCAAAGTTTGCTGGAGAAGGAAGCAAACACCAGACTGTGAGGAGCAGCAGAAGCTGGAGATTGATCCCACACATGGGGCTGGAGCAGCACTGGTCCCGAGAACAAAGAGCACTTAAGAAAGCCACATGAACGAGATGCTCCAGTCCAGAGAACACCAAACCCTCAGACTACTGTGCAGGCGGTTGCTAGGCAACAGAGTGTCACGTGACATTAACCTGCCAAATGTATAACTAAACGCTCTGGGTGGTTAAGCAGTTCCTTTCCTCCCTCAGAGAGAGGGCTCCATCTGATCCCAGCCTTCTGTAGCTTGTTTTCATTCCTTCTCCTTGCTGCCTTTCATGGTCCCAGGAGCCACGAGGGTCGAGGTACCAGACAGCCAACCTGTGTGCAAGGATTAGAGAAAAAGTCAGGAAACTCAGAAGTCCCAGTATAATCCAGAAGATAGTGGAGTTTTTGTATAAGCCGACCACTGCCGTTAGGGGAGAAACAAATAAAAACTTGAAAGAACTCACCAAAATGGTTCAAAACATGAATAACAAATTTAACAAAGTAAATGAGTTTATACAAAGATGCCAAACAGAAATTGCAGTTAAAGATTTTCTCAGAAATTCATAAATAGCAGAAACAACCTATTTGAAGATAGGGCTTTAGAAATCAACAACAATGTAAAAGTAATTCCTGACAATTTTAAATTTTAAACTAGCAATAATAAAAGAAATTAATAAGTACATGTAGTACTTAGAAACAAACCGCTACATTTTTGCTATCAATTCTTTTAGAGGATTTTGCTTTATGTATGGCCATAAAGTCCTCTATTTCTGTTTTTATTTTCTTGGAAATGTATTTAAAAGTTAAAGCCTTAAAGTAATTAAATGTTTAATTGCCTAATTTAAATTCACACACATACACCTCACACATGTATTACAAACTCTAGTTTTTACATTTCAAACGGGCTTAGGTTTACTGGCATGCAGATAACATCAAAACCTTCCTGAGACTTTGTTGGCCAAAACTCCTTGATGAGAACTGGCTTCTTCACTCCTTTAATGCTTTCTAAGAAAGACAGTAGGGGGCTTTCCATCCTGCCATGAGTTATCAAGTGATTTTAAAACATTATCACGTTCCCTAGCCCCTTCTGGGGTGCAGCCTGGCAAACAAGAAGTAGCCCGCCCCGGAAGCGATCAGCTCTTCCGGAGAAACACAGGCTGTGATAGCTGTGGAGGTGAAATGCAGTTGGATGCCTGTGATGCGCTGGTGTCTCACTAACACTGCACGTCTAGGGCCAGCGGTCCAGTCACAGGTTCAGAGGATAGCGGTACACAGTGTGGCATCTGGGTGATCTCCTTCTGAGTGTGCAGCCATTGGTGATTCCCTATTGTCTTTTTTTGAAGTCCTATGTCATTTTCATTTTTTGTTGGATTGAGTTTTATTCTCTTTTGTTTGATTGTGTTGTTAAATCTGATGGCAGGAGCAGCTATTTCAAAGATAGCAAGATATATTGTGGTAGCCATTTTGGAGTTACTATGGGCTTGTTTTGAAGTCCTTTATTGCATTCATTGCTTTGGGTTTTTTTGTTTTTACCTTATTCTGTTCTGTTTGATTTTTTACTTTGCCTGAAGGTATCTGCAGCCTATTTTTAAAATTTTTTTTCCCATTGGTACCGGGGATCAAACTCACGACCATGCGCTTGCAGGCAAGCGCTCATGCCCCTGAGCTAAATCACCAGCCCCGATCTGCAGCGTATTTTGAAGACCATAAAAGGCATATCGTAACTATTGTTGATTTTGTAATGTTTTGAAGTCCTGTATCACTTACACTGGTTTGTTTTGATTGGTTTTATTCTGTTATTATCCTTGGTTTTATACTCTTTAAAATAAAATAATAGAAAAAATTATCACATTAAAAAGAGATCACAGTTGGGGATTTAGCTCAGTGGCATAAGCGCCTGCCTAGTAAGCATGAGGTCATGAGTTCAATCCCTGGTACAAAAAAAAAAAAAATCAAAAAGGGATTGCAGGAGGAGGATGAAAAAGACTCGTTCAACTATTCTTGGAATAGCATCTTTCTATGCAGTGGGAAGAATAATCCCAAACCATTTTCTGAAAGCTTACACAGAAAAACTTAAGTGAAATTTAGAGTTAAAAAAGCCAACTTGAGTTTAGGTTTCTTCTGGTTCTCACTACAACTGAGCTCTTGGAAATGGTTCCATTTTCCTTCATGTTTGAAGATTTTTAGTAAATCAAATAAATCATTAATCCATCCTTTAAATTAAAAAGATATATACATATATGAAGAGAGGTTGTAGATGAAGATAAAGATAGACCAGAGAAAGGAGGGAGAGAGCAAGGCAGACTGTCAGATGTCTCAAAGACTCCAAGAAAGAGAATACCAAAAGCTCTCTGCTGTCATTTTAATGAAGTAAAAAGAGTAGAACCCTAATTGCTGTGGAGGTGACAATCATACACTATTCTTTTCAAAATCTTAATGAAAAATTGGGGAGACACTGCATTCCTTAGACTGACACTTATGGTCTTATTTTGAAGATTTTAACAGGGGGATCACAATTCTTCATGCGGTCTTCCTTTACTCAGATTTTTCTCAACAAAATTCATAGAAGCAGCCCTTACCCACATGCAGTTCCATACTACGAGCTGTGGAAACCACACTCAGAGCTGGAAGTATGAAAAGGGTAACAGGAACTCCTGAGAGGTCACCCCTTACTGATTTACACAGTGCAGTCAGGAACGGTTAGAGGCTTAGCATTCAGAGCGCAGGTGGGTTTGTGTTTTAATTTTAGACAGGCGGAAATGTAATTAACTGCTTCTAGGTAGAGAAAAGAGAAACCGAAAAGGATAACAAGTGAAACAAAAGAGATGGCCAGGGGGTCACAGGATAGTAATGAGGTGTCCAAGATGGGACCCAGAAGACAGGAGGCAGGGTGACTCTCTGCCCTGTGAGAGGTGCCACGGAGACAGGGAGGGGAACGCAGCCAGATAACTGTCTGTGGTGCTGCCACGAGAGCGGAAGGGTCTGAGAGGGAGAGTCCAAGAGCTTCACTGTGTAAAGTAGGAAGTCAGCTGTCTCCAGGAGAAGGAGGAGAAGGCCCATAGGCCGGCCGGCGTTGAGGTGGTGGGTTTAGAGCAGCTGCTGGGACTGTTTGAGATAAGCGTGTGAAACTGCTCTGTAAGTTTTGAAGATACAGACTTATGCCTCTTACTGTTCTGTTTATGAACATCAGGTCGAATGGTGTGACTTAAAGTGAAATTGTAATGAGAAAACAAAGGCTCAAAGAACTCTAAATTCTGCAAGGGAAAACTGCAAATAAAGACAAATGTGAGCATACAAGTCACAATATTAAAAAAAGTAAATAAGCAATAGGAGAAATGCTTTAACTCCACAAACATTCAAATAATGTTGCAATCTTATGACATTTGCCATTCAAACCAAGTTGTGTTTTTCTACAAAAACTATCATACAGCTAATATATGTTAATGTAATACAACAAAATTTTAAAATACGTGTTCCAAAGAAGAAACTAATGAAATTTTACTAAAAATTTCAACATTGACTCATACTTTGAATTTTCCTTTATGTTGTCAAATATTTCCTACGCATAGACACCCTTAAATACGGGCCGCCATGGAGCCAGATGAGCATGAACTGACCATTCTGAACAGCAAGCTGCAGTAAACTACTGCTCTTACAAGCTGTTTATTTTAGGTACTTTGGCCATAGCTTGCTGACACGCTAGATGACGTATTTGTGCTCCTTAACGCCAGCCCTAGCCCTAGCCCTAGCCCTAGCCCTAGCCCTAGCCCTAGCCCTAGCCCCAGCCCTAACCCTAGCCCTAACGCAGGGTGCGTGAGGAAGCACTGGAGACCGAGGCTGCGGGAGGCACTGGGCTTTGTTCCATTTACTTCCAGGGAGGCTGACATCGGAGCGGAGCAGCTGTCTGGAGGGGAGGCTGTGTGCACGCAGGGTTTAAGGCTGCGGGTCGCGGTCTCAAAGAATCCGGATAGAATGGTCAGCGCAGGTGCGTAGACAGAACTCACCTCTGGAAGGGTGCAGGTCCGCTCCCAAGTTTCTTTGTCGCCCGCCCTTGCGTCTTTTTTTGTTTGTTTCTGGTACTGGGCATCCAACTCACGACCTTGCCCTTAAAGAAGGTCGCTTGTGCCACTGAGCTGACTCCACGGCCCTGGCCCTTCCTTCTTGTTTGCGGAGGTCAGGCTACTGTTCCTAGTTGCAGAAAGTGCTCTCTCAGGCCCGCCAACAGTTTACAGGCCTTTCCATGAAATTTCTGAGTCAAAAACTTTCGTCGTTAAACCGGGTTATATAAGTGTCCCCCGATACAGATGTGCCAGTTTTAGGTCCTAGCAGTGGACCTGTCCTTGTCACACCCCTGTTCATCCCCAGTTTCATCCTGTAACATTTGCCAAGCTTTAACAAAACATGGGGCTAATTTGCATTCCTTTGTATTTATGTAAGTTACAAATTTGTGTGTCTTTGAAATACAAATGAGATTGATTTTTAATTTTTAAAGCTTTAAGTTTTAAGCTTTAAATTTTATTCTGTGCTCATGTAGATTTTTTCCATTCTAATTTATTAGTATCCTTTGTCTACAAATGGTAAATCATTTAATAAAGATAATATTCAGAAGTAGTATCATGAATTTCTAGTAAAATTGTAAGTTGATACAAGTATCCTGGAAACAGGTGGTAACACAATAAAGAAACTGACCAAGTGACTTTAAAATAGGACTATGCTACAGTATATTTTGGATAAGCCTTAGATTCTCATATTCCCATAAATAAATGATGCATGTTAGAAAATACACATTGTTAGCATTATTCCTGTCATATAGCAAATACTCAATAACACTTTGAATACATAAATGGATAGATTAATGAACATATTTAATCTTATTTCATTATTTTCATGAAACAGTCCCTATCCATAATATATAATATACATATACCTTATTTTGCAACAACTCTTTTCTGTCTTAGGACAACAGAAACCAAAAGTTCATTAAAGATGATCTTTTATTTTAGCCTTAGATCTTAATTTATCTGATTAATCACAACATTATAAGTATTTCCATGTGCTTCTTGACCGTTCATGTCATTTGTATGTCTCTGATTAAATATCTAGATATTTATCTTTGGTCTAGTTTCCTAGTCATTATTTCCTGTTGTTGATTTCTAGCAGTGATTTATGTATTCCAGATAAGGCGGGGCATGGTAGTACATACCTGTAATCCCAGCACTTGGGAGGCTGAGGAGACTCACAAGTTTGGGACCAGCCTGGGCTATAAAGTTAGCTCAAGGACAGCCTGAACTGCATAGTGATATCCTGTCTCTCTCTCTCTCTCTCTCTCTCTCTCTATATATATATATATATATATATATATTCCATATACTAACCACTTAATTTCAATATGTGTTAAAAATAATATCTCCCAGGCAATAGCTTATTCATCTCCTCTCTGATAATATTGTTTCATGAAACATTTTAATTTTACTAAACCAAATATATCAAAATTTTTCTATATCACATTATTCTTTAACACATTTTGTATCTTTTTGAAAGAAATCCTTTTCTGTTTACAAGCCAAAAAGATGGCTTCTTACACTGTATTCTAAAATTTTCAAGATTTTTATATCACATTAATTTAAACAATCTGAATCTGATATTTTTGACATGTTATAAGTGGGGATTTATTTGTTTTTCCCATACCAATTATTTCAGAACTGTTTGTTGAAGGTTTCCCCTTCCTGTGCTGTTCATACATCTCTACATACATCAAAGTTTCATACACGATTTGGAACTCTATGCTGATTCTCTTGTCATTATCACTCATTTCAAAATATTTTAAAATCTTCTTTTATTTATTTCTTTAACCCACCAACTATAATTCCCAACCTCACACATTTTGAATTTTGTCTTTTTTTAACTGAATTTAAACCAAATTTTACTGTGATCAAAGAACATACTATATGGGACCCAGCCCTCCCCATGTACTGTTGGCTGAGATAACTGATGTGTTTCTTCTCCATGGTACTCCTGTGGGAAACATCTTTTCCTGTGTGTGGAAGCATTCAAACAAATTATAATACTCTGCCATGTGGATGCTCCTTGCCTAGATTAACCCCTTAACTCCTTCAAATCACTGTTCAAGTTCAACGTTTTTCAAAATATTCACCCTGAGATTGTTACTTATCTCTTCCTTTTAACCTTTGCACACCAAGCACTTCCTATCACATCTCTTCCTTTTTCCGTGTGTTTGTGTGTGTGTGGTATATTATGGTACTGGGCATTAAATCCAAGGCTTTTTTTTTCAACAGGCCTTGCTAAATCCTTAAATTGCCCAGACTGGATTCAAACTTGTGATCTTCCTGCCTCAGCTTTCCAAAGTGCTGGGATTACAGGTATGCACTACCACACCCTGATAACTTCTCCTTTTTTAAGGAAATATCTCTACTGATTCACTCATTAGTATAGTGAAGAGACTAGAATATGTAGATATTCAATGAGCATTTGTTGACCAGATAAATCTATCTTCCACTTCATTGATTCTTTCTTTATCTATGCCTCTTATGCTGTTCAACCTGTTCAGTAAATTTTCAACTTCAAAGATTTTATTTTCCTATTTCTAGATACTTTCTTCAGTTTCTTTTAAGTTTTTAAGTTCTTTTTATTATTTTATCATTTTTTCTAGTGACTCTTTATTGTGTGTTTTCTTTCTTCAAATATTTCTTAAGAAGTAATTTTAGATCGTTGGACCTTTGAGTATCTAAACCTTTGTTGATATTACTACTTTCAGTCTGGTTGTTTGTTTTGTTTTATATTTAGTGACTTTTGAGTAAGAGCTTTACCTGAGTAGAAGAACTACAAAGTCACACTGTAAAGAGACAGAATACAGAGATAATAAAAGAGTAACGGTCATTTTATAATGCTAAACTATTTATTAGAAATTTTCTTTTGCCTAAAAATCCTGATGTGAAGAAGGTGCTTCTCCTGTGTTTCAGTTGGAGGATCTCCCTCAACACATATACACTGAATTTCAGTTGTTCCTTACACCTACCCTGTGACCCAGAGGCCTAATAAATTTTGTGTGCCCCTCCTCGTGTATTCTTGAAGACACTGTGTTTCCTTCTCTTTTAAATTTCATAAATCTCTTGGACGTGGTTCTTCATGATGAAAACAATTCCTGTATGTTGAGCTGCAGTACTTACCCTTCTCTGGAGTCTGTGAACAACCATATGAGTCAGGGTTAATGCCTCCAAATCTTCTCCTGAACTCTTAATTGAATTTGGGCAAGTGTTCTGGTCTCCCTGCCTCCTCACAGTATTAATGATCTGGAGCGGAGCTTTACAAACATCAAGGCCTCTTTTGACAGAATATACTGTCTGGCACCCCATGCCTTGAAGACTTGTATAAATTCTCTTGTATACTGGTAGACTTGAAGACTTGTATAAATTGTATAAATTCTCTTTCCTGTTCAGTAGTTCATGCCTGTGGAAATCCTGGTTTCTTTCCTATTGCACCTCCAGTGATGCCCTGCCTTTTTCCATGCTGGAATGATTTGACTGCCATGACAGTTTACTTTCACGCAGACCACAACTACAGTAAAAATGTGCTACTTAGAATGAGACCTTTGTCCACACCTTAGCAGCGAAAATTCAGTGTAAGCTGCCAATATAAAAAATTGCTTACAGATTGAGTTCAAACTCTAAATACTAGCTCTAGGACCATACTCTAACACTCTGTGCATAATTTTTAATCTCCAAGTATTTTGATCCTAATGTTTGCAGATGGTAAAACAAATGCTAGAGTAAATTACAAGATAAACTTCACTCTTCAAATTATAGGCACCTGCAACCCCCAGCCCAAGGGAAAAAGCTTGTCTACCTCCAGATCAGAGGATCTGGGATAGGGCAGCAAGAAGGTGAGCTCTGAAAAGAAAAAAAAAAAGAAAAGAAAAAAGAAAAGAAAAGAAAGTAAGGTGCACTCTTGCAGGGACTCTTTGCTTCTGTGAAGGAAGGGAGAAAAAAGTTGAGTTGAGTAAAGATGGGTAATGCTTTCCCAAATTTACCAAGCAAATGATTTCACCTCTCCAGGAGGCCATGAGGAAAAGAAAAAAGATGAACTATTATAGAAACTGCATTCTCTTAACAGGGAGGAACATTTTAGGAGAACATTAAAGTATGTTAATTTAGCTATGAAAACTGGTTTAAAGTCGAGAAGAAGTAATGTCTTAGTATATTTTGTGCTCCTTATTATTATCTAAACCTAACTCCAAGAAAAACATTTTGTTCAGAAACGTATATATAAAAAATTTAAGTGTTTCAAATACAAATGTTATAAGAGTGAAGAGCGCTTTAAAATAGCCTCTGCTTTATGATCAATGGCTAAATTAACAGAGTATTTAATTAGTATTTCTATAGTCTGCATGCTATTTTAACCAAGATCTTTGTTAGCGTTGGGTCAAAATGTCCCTAAGAGGTTTGCGTGTCCGGAGTGGGGTTGGGGAAGGTGATGGTCACATTCATTGGTGAGTGACTGTACCCCTGGGAGCCGGGCCTTTTGCAGGAAGCAGGTCTCTGGGGTGTGTTATAGAGTGTGTTCTCTCCTCTGCCCTCTCTTGCTCTTTCCAGCTCCCTCTGCTTCCTGGCTCTGTTGTGCATTCCACCCGCATGTTTCTTCCTGGGAGCCAGACAGTCATGGATGGAAAATTTTGAAACTACGAGACAAATAAACTTTGTTTTCCCTTTAAGCTCTTTTTCTCAGGTAATTTAGTCACTGACCAAGATAGTGATGAATTTCTTGCACACTGGACCTCCAGAACTGCAGGTGTGAACAGTGCACAGCACACCCTGGAGTTAGTGCTTCTGTAGCTCTGAGATTCCTTCCCTAACTCCCGTGGTTCTGCAGTTGAGTTCCAAGGTGCGGATGGAAGGGCGCTGCACCACGCTCAGGCCTCAGCTCCTCAGTGCTCTTTCTCCTCTGCTAGAGTGACCCTGAGGACCTATCTGGAAACTGTGTGTTGAGCCATGTGTGAGCACAGTGGAGAGAATCTGTGTATGGAACAGCTATGTGGAGAAGAAGCTACTTCGTGATGGACACTATTAGCTGACCAGTAAACCAGTGAGTTCTTAAAAACTTTATGCTACTAGAGATTGAAACTAGGGCCTTTACACTGAGCTACATCCCCCATTTGTTTATTTATCTATTTAGTTTCGGAGACTGAGTCTTGCTAAACTACTGCTGCCCAGGTTGAACTTGAACTTTTGATGCTTCTGCTTCAACTTCCCAGAGTGCTGGGATCACAGGTATGTGGCCTCACACCTTGCAAAAGTTACTTTAATATTTACATCACTGAAATTGGCCAGTTTATCTACTATGCAAAATAACAATAAGAGATAAGATTAAAATAAGTCTGAGAATCCAGTTTTAACTACTTAAGCCTGAGCTCTGAGAAGAGTCAAATTAAAAATGCAACTTTTTCTTTCAAGTGTAATATTTAACACCATCTTAAGAGGACAGACATTTAAGCTGAGAGGTAAACAGGCTATGCATGCAAAGAAATAAGCTTGGTGGTTATGTATAGGAAAGAATTTTGCTCCAGACATATGGAAATGTCTGGAGCAAGCATGCAGAACCTTACTAAGTTTTTAAGAGAAATGGATTACCTAAATAACTAAGAGTCCAGGTGAAAGAAAAGGGAAGAAGTGGGAGGAGGAAAAGAACAAGGAGAGGAGAGGAGAAAGAAGAGGCAGAAAAAGAGAAGAGGAGAAGAAGAAGAGGAGGAGGACAAGGAGAGTTTGGCTGAAAGTTTAAAAGAACCTGTGGACCCTAAGCTTTCACAACTCTGAAGCAGGTTTTCCAGGGGTTTCAGTGTTATGGAATCTATCTAGAGGCCCCCAACCCACGCCAAAGCCTCATGCACTCACTGAGCTTTTCAGAGGTGGCTGGATCTAGGATGTGTGAGTGTGGGTTAAGGGTGTGTGGTACATGGTTAGTCCACTCACTGATTCAGCCTAGTTCTGGGTGTGGACAGTGGGAAGGCCCTCCCTGGGAGTGGGTGGCACCACCCAAAGGATAGGATAGAGGGGAATGGGAGGCAGCTACTGCTGCCTGCTACCTGCCATGTCATAGACTATTCTCCTCTGCACTGACCCTCTGCCTTGGAGTCAGCTGACTATGAAACCTCTATAAACTCTGACCTGAAATAACCCTTTGCTCCTTTTACTTTGCATGCCAGACATTTTGTCTCAACAACAAGAAAACTGACTAAGACCACCAACAACCATCTCAACTGTGGCCACAAAGAATGACGAATAAAGAAGTCTCTCTAAGATAATGAAAAACATGCATTGCATACATGTAGTAGAAAGAAAAAGACCTCTCAGAAGACATAGAAAACAGCCATGAAGCACAGAAAGTATTAGATAAGATTCCCTCCCTCGTGGACATAATTAGAGCCCAACAGAGTACTCTTCTTGCCGCTCTGTGTGGCGGGCCTTTCTACTGCCCCTTGCTCAGGATTCCGGCATAGTCATGAATCAGAAACTGCTGAGGGACATCTTTTCTCCTTTTTCCCATCAGGGGTTTACTAAATTTGCCTTGTCTCTTACCTTTATTTGTTTACCAGGCAGAGAAGAGATGACTTGCTATTTTAGTTTGTAGATTAAAGGATCAAGGGGAAAATATTTGAGATTAATGGAAAAGATTTCTGAGCCTAAAGTCTTGAACTCTGAGCCGGATATAGTAACTAGCTGGGATTTCAGGTTAGATCCCCTGAGGATGGAGTTGGTGGTTTTTTTTTTGTTTGTTTGTTTGTTTGTTTTACCAGGGATCCAACTCATGACCTTGAGCTTGCCAGGCAGGCACTTATGCCACTGAACTAAATCGCTGGCAGCTGGTGTTTTCTTTGAGGTCAGAGGTAAAAGTTGTCTGACCTTTAGTGTCCAGAAAGACAGACAATGACCAACCCTGTTAGTGTTCACCCATGTGTGTGCTTTGTTCTGTATTTCCTGGCCCCTCTTCAAGCAGAGACTTTCTTTAAAATGTTAAATCTCCTTTTGGAAAGGAAGGTAGGTCCATGCACATGTGGTTAGAATTGATGTACATTGTTTTTATGCCTGACCTCAAAAATGTCTCTTGCACACACTTTGTTTTGTCTATATATACGACTGAGGCCAGAGGATTCCAAGATGATGTAGGCACATTGATGGAGGGAGTTAGGTGGGATTCCGAAGTGACCTCTTTGAAGAAAGCCATTCAGCTTGTTTCAGACTGCAATGAAAAATAAATGTCTAAGAGTTTTTTATGGCAGCTAATGCTATTTACTGTGAATAATACAAAGCAGACTGTTTTGCTGCTCTCAAGTCGAGTCATACCCTAGAAGTGAACGGATGAAGTATGATCTACTACACACACTAAACTTTTAGAAGGGTGTTTCTAGGGGGAAGTGAAAGCAGAAGTGAAAGCAGCAAAGGCTGTAATGGACTTGGAACACCCTCGCGAAGCCCCAGGCTTGTTTACAGCAAGTGATTTATAAGTGCTAGGGAAGCAGAGTGGGGGAGGTGGGAGCAGCCATGCCACACTTGAGAGTGGATTCCCAGACCGAAGCTGGAGTATGAGCTCATGTCTTCAAACATGGACTTTAGAAAGCGTTAGATAGTACTCTGAGAGGGAAAGACAGGTCCAGGGATGATATATTGGTAGTAGTTGGGACAGGCTCAAGATATGTAGGCAGCCACCTCCAGATCCAAGACTGGTGAGCTGGGGCAGACACCAGGGAAACGAGGCGAGCAAGGTAGATGCTGGTAAATTCTGGAGACTGAAGGATTTACAAGGAAGCATTAGGGGTGCCCTGGGAGGAAAATGAAGCATAGTTTCACCATAATTTCTATGGTGGGAGTGGAAAATTTCTGAGACATAAGAATAAAGAAGAGTTGTAGAAATTTGCAAAGTCTCCCTTGAGCATGGTTTGTAGTTTAAAAGCTACAAATTAATCAGTTTAGACTCATGGCAGTGTGCATGCCTTATGATAAGTCTTTCACTGTATAGCATGCCAAGTACACTAATATAGCAAGAGACGAAATTTGCACACTATAACTCAGATGTACAAAAATGCACTTTAAAAATCCAAAGATTATGTCACTCTGTCTCAAGTTTCCATGTCTTTTTAGTAGGTTAAAAAAAAAGTCTTTCAGATGCTTTCAGGAGAGATTGGTTCTCTTTGGTTCAACAGTATCTTCTGAGTCTTAGTAAGTCAGATACTGTGTTACATAAGACTCACTAAATTTTTATTTATTCCTCTCCTTACTTGTCCAGTTTTTCTCCTGGGAGAATTTATGGGCTCAGAAGTTTAAACTTCCTTTCCCTGAATCAAGGCTTCCCCCAAGGAGTCACTAAGAAGTCTTCCTATGTTTACTGAGATATTCTGAGTCTGACCGGTTCATTTGGTCCCTAGACTAGGGTCAGCAGCTCATTCGTGGTGCTAAGACAAGTCTCTACAGCTTCCTCATGGCAGCCTGTCTCCCTCAACACTTCTAACTCAGCCAAAAGGAAAGAGAGAGCTTGCAGTTTGCCCAGTGACCTCGCTCAGCCCACAGGATTTCCCATAGTGATGCTGTCTTAGCTCACTGACCTCTCTAACCATGTGGACGTGCCAGCTTTTTCTTGAAGACATTTCATTTGTCTCAAAGTCTGTGCATGCCACTGCCTATGCTTGAAATTCTGTTCACCTCTTCCCATATCTTAGGGTTCACACTCTCCCTTTACTCAAGTTTCTCCTCGCGTATTTAACTGTCATGTGTTACTTCATGACCACACTTAATAAAAGAGCTCTTCCTTTCACTCCGTGCCCTTTGACTCTCATTTTTCTTCAAAGGAAATATTATTACCTAACACACAAATACTTGTGTGGTGCATATTATCTTATCTACTAAAAAGCAACCTCCATTAAGGCAGGAATACAATTTCTCTTGTTGTTTTACATTGGTGCTTAGAAAATTATAGGCACAAAGAAATATTTATTGGATAGATGATTAGATTCTGCAGCCCTACATGTGCTCCACGTTATGTATATGTATTGTCGAGAAGTTCAAAAACATGAAAATATATGGGAATAATTGTATTGTGGCAAGATTATAAGTGGATTTTATTCATTTCAAAACTACAAAAATAAATATTAAAATAGGTATTAAGAATATTAATATTAGCACTATTAATAATGATAATTTTATATACATCATAATAAGATTAATAGCATTTTCCAAATCCTCAGAAATGTTTTTTGAGGTTCCAATAAGATACTAAGTATGAAATTGCACTGAAAATGTAAGGATTTTCTTTCATTGAGAAAAATACATAAATGTAATATTATTTGGGCTAAAGATATATGTGAATTGTTAAGATAAGTTTCAGCTAATAAGTGATATAAAGAAAAACAGATTGAGAAAAAGTTACTGTCTAGTCATTTGAGTATCCATCACTTAACTTATTAAGATGCAATATTTTTCAGTTCCATTTTTATACAATCTGTTTAATTAATTTTAAATTATTTTCTAGATTATATGTTATCCAAACTACTTACATAGAATATGTCCAACATATAAAAGCAAGCCAGAAACACATTCTGCTAAATAGTATGCCTCTCAATATAATTAGATCATACTGGAAAGTACAGAAAATACCTCCCTAAATTATACATTTAATGGAAGAAAACTCTGTCTTAGTTATTTTCCTTCTTGCTGAGACAAAATACCCAACACTCACAAGCTAAGAGAGGAAAGTTTTATTTTGCTCACAGTTTGTAGAGGTTTCAGTCCATAACCATCTAGCTGCAAGGCAGGGTGACATGGCAAAGGTCATCACTGAGGAGAAACAGCTCATAGAGGGGAGAAGACAACAAAAGTAAGCTAGCAAGGGACAATCACAGCTCTTTCTGTTCCTTTTATTTTATTCAGGCTACTTAGAGCAGGCAGCACTCACATTCTTAATCCTAGTGCCCTTGAACCTAGCATTGCACCATGAATCAATCCCAGCATGACATGTTCTAGATCTAGACACTTCTGAAAAGTTCCATCTATGACTGCATGAGGTTGTGTGGGTACATCTAGACACAAGCCATAACAAACTCCACCTTTAAAATTAATGAGAAAGTGATGGTCAAAATAGTAGCAATGATATTTACCTGCCATTTATTGAAAAGAGAATAGGTTAACATGTCAGCTATGGTGATAGATTAGAGTAACACCTTCCCCCCGTTCAATGTTACTCAGCGAGTAAGTTACCTCTAAAGCTTGAATAACTTTTCTAAAGTTGTCTGCAGCATCATGCCATCTTACCACTTTATTTTACATGTAAAGTAAGAATCATTTTTCTTCTTTAGTTTTCCCATCTTTTGAATACACTGGCGTCTTTCCAAGTATACTTAACTAACAGCTGCAAAATTCATTATCCTATCATTTATGGTTTTGAATTCAAGCCCATGAAGCCAAGGAACTTAAAATCAGGCTATTTTGTCTCAGAAATGCAAACTTATCCCTATGAAAGGGTGAGATGAGTGGTACAGTCCTGCAGGCAAATAATGTATTCCAGTGATCTAGAAAGAACAGGGAATCTTTTGTTCTACATTATTTTTATAATAAATACTTAGTATTCTAGTTAGGAACCATGGGAACAATCAGCAGGGCATATAATGACTTAGCAGAGCGCGGGTTACCAAGACAAAGTGCTTTCTAGTGTGGTGCAGTGACCACCATCTTTCCGAACCCTCTTTACTCTGCAGCAGACACCACCTTTGATATCATGTATTTGGGGCTAACATTATTTACTGAAAAACATATTCATTTTTCTTTGTATTTATTTTTATGAAATTTGTATATGTTTAATTATAAAATCAAACAATAGCAAAATTATCCTGAAGAAAAAAATAGTCACAAAGTAACACTAAAGTATTCATCATAGTATTGCTAATCAAAGATATTCACAAACATGTTGGTGAACATCTTTCCAGAATTTTCTGTATGTATACAAATAACTGCAAACATACATGAATTTACATAAATAATTTTATTTCCTGCAAGCTATTTTTATACTATTTATATTAAGTACCTGTTGAATGTGTTTTCAGGGTAATGATACTTTCTCAAAGTAAATATACTTTACATAAACCAGTGGGATAAGGAGAAGAGTCGGCCCATAACTGTTGGAGAGATAAGTACCACATTACTACTTTCCTTCTTATCATTTTCTTGAGTATTATTTTATTTTTTCTTCCAGATAAACCTTAGAAATATAGAAATGACAATTCATCGGTATCAGTATGCCTTTTAGCTTGGTCTAGAATTCTGACTGTGAGAAGCACAAATTTTAGAAACTGTTTCTAGTTCTGTAGACTTGTGCTGTAAGTGCTGAGCATTTTATAGATGCTCCAAGTGGGTTATGTTCCTTCTTTTAAGTACACCATGGAAATGAAAATTTCTCATCCCTAAGGAGCAGGCAGAGGCAGGATGAGATTGTTCAGAATCACCCTTGGTAAGTTTCCCAGCCACAAATCAAGGGGAAGTATCTATTTCAATTCAGTCACATAAGCTTAATTAAAATGAGTTTCTGATGCCAGGGGGAAGTTGCAGTGCCAAGATCCAAGACTCACACAGCCAATGCCAAAATCCAGCACGCTGTGCCTCAGCTAGGCCTTCGAAAGCATCATTGTGTCAGACGTGACTCTTGGTCACAGTCAAACGCTCACCTCTCTGACTGTATTTCTTCTTTCTGTGCTGTCATGTCCTGCTTTCCACTGTCCCTTCACAATCATCTATTTTATTTACAGTATCTGAGACCCTTATCTATTTAATTTAGTTTTTTAGGATTCTGTATCTGGTTTATTTCACTCAACACTGTGTTTTCCAGGTACCTCCACTTTCTACAAATGTCTCAAATTTGTCATGTATTTTACAGCCAAGTAGTATTCTGTTATATAAAGAGACCACATTTTCTTTATTCAACTATCTGTTGATGAGCATACAGTCTATTTCCAGGATTTTGTTATTACAAATTGTGCTGCTATAACCACTGCTATGTATTTATTGCTGTAGTATGAGGTTTTATACTCTTTGGGGAGGATACCTAGAAGAGGGATGTTGGGTCATATGGAATTTCTAGTTTCAATTCTTTGAGAAATCTCCATACAGATTTCCATACCGGTTGTACTAGTTTACATTATCACCAAAAATGTAGGTGTGTTCCCTTTGCACTGCAGCCTCTCTAACATTTGTTGTTTGATGTCTTAATGATTGCTATTCTTTTTGGAGAAAGATGAATCTTAGCATTATTTTAATTTGCGTTCCTCTAATGACCACAGATGTTGAACATTTTTTTCATATATTTGTTGCTCATGCTTGCCATCAAATTTGATTTACTCAGCACAGGTATGAATTCCCCAAGGAGGCTGAGGAGTGTTGATCACTGAGATGCACGCTAGAATTAGCAAGACTCACTAACCTTAGGCTCAGAGCAGCAATGTTTATCCATGAGACCACAGGAGCCCTCACAGTACAATGTGGAGACTTAGATGGAACTCCAGCCAGAAGGGGGACTCACAACACCATTGCAAGTGTGCCTAGCATATGAGAGAAGACCCCACTCATTTTAGCTCATTAGATACTATTCTCCAAAGCTCTGTGGATGGTCTACTTAGTAAATTCTCTTTTCTCTAAATTTTCAACATTATAACATATGGTTCCACCACAGAGCCTAATTTGTCTGGCAGGAGCTCACCAGTCCCTAGCTTCTACTCCATGGTCCTCCACTTCCAGTACTCTTGGAGAGTAACACTAGCATTACAATTTTGGAGACCTCTGTGGTTTTTGACATTGTCATTTCTCATGATAAGACAATAGCTTCAGTGTGTAAATCTGTGTACCAAAATATAGCTGAATAAAAATCATGCAAATTTAGTATGCACGACCACTGGATGAAAGATCAATTCTACACATGTTTTTCCTAATGCTACGCTGTTTTACCTCAGAACAGGACTCAGGAAGGTTACATGTCTTTGGCCCAAACTCAGCATTGTCCAAATGGGACAATGAAATCTTCATTTTATTCAAACCAAACTCACTTCCATCAATACCTTCTCCATGTGTAGTCCCTATCCTTGTGTTCTCTGTGTAAAACCTGGCTCTCCTTAGGTTGCTGTTTCTGCACCAACATCTCTTCCACACTGACCTCTGTCCATCAGCGTTTATAAGCAAAACTACGCTTGGGATATTTATGCTTATATTAGGATCAGTTGGCTATCTTCCTTCTCATACTCAGTTGGATACATTGACAGCAAACTCACAATATTCCTCCCTTTTTGCTACCACAAACTATAACCACACTTTAGATGTTGATGCTTCAGAGACTTTTGTTTTTGGCTTGTCATTTCATTCCACACTCCCATACTTCTGTAATTCCCAATTTCCAGTTTCACTTGATGTGCATGCTAAATCTATTTTGCTACTCTGTGTATCTCTAAGCTCCAGGCCTTTTAGGTATTTCCACTAAAATATTCAATAGGCAGCTAACTGTCCGAGATTTGAGAAGTGAATCCATGCCGAGCCATACATTTAATCACTTACCTCAGTAACCAATTTCATTACCTCTCAGTTGCCTTAATCGCTGAATGTCATCCTGATGTGTCCCCTCATTCTTCATTTTGCAAATCTGAGTAGTCACCAAGTTCAGAGAGTTGCACTTCTCGATTCTGTTTCTGTGTAGCTCACAGTCTGAATATATGCAAATGTAAGAATTTATGTTTACGTATATGCATATCTCCTTACACTTAACTTTGCCAGACGTGGCTCTTTTTAACTTATTCCCCACAGTTCTCAGAATATTCTAAATATATTTTCTCATGGACTATACTTATCAATCTTACACAGTTCCCAGTAAAAATTAATAGGATAGATCAAACACACCATACATATTTAAGATATGAACAAAACAGATGTTCTAGAGGATAGCTAGGTATTTCACTTGGCAAACAAATGTAGCTATTACTCTTATCATGTACACAAAACAACTCAATTTGCACAGGTGTATAAGGCACCCATACTGTCATTCTACCCATTTTACAGAGAAGAAATGAGAGGCAAATTGAGAGGTCATAAACTGCCCAATATCGCAGTGGTGAGACAAGGATTAGCTCTCTGGCCGCCTGACTCCCAGCCCACAGTGTAGAGCTCCTTGCCACACCCAGCAGGTCAGCATCCGCTCGAACTGACTAAGGAGGCAGAAGACTGTCCACCTCAAGGAGCCAGAAAGTTTGGAAGATGGGGTGTTGCAGAGATGGACGGGGGGTGTGATGGGGGGGCAGGGCTTCCTAGGGAACAATCAGATAAAAGTCCATTATTCAGCCAAACTGTCACCTTCCTTACTTGCTGCTTAAACAAACATCTGCACTCAGCAAGCTCTATGCCTTTGTTTTCCACGGTAAGCTTGGGGACTGGAGTCAGTTCTGGGCTTCATGCCACTGTGGTGAAGACCCAGGCCCCCATCTAAGATATTCCCTGTCTCTTTCATCTTCATTGGCCTCTCACAGGGTTTCCTGGCCTGAATCCACCACCTTAGTCCTCACCCTTGCACAACACTGTCTACATTGTTTTCTTCTAAATACATTTTTTAATATTGAGTCAATTTTCATTGTGGAATTTAGAAACACTTTGTAGAAGAAACAAAACCATCATATACATTCACTCACTCACTCACAGGCACATAAATAAATATGAAAATGTCTAGGACTGTGGTACCAATGTAAGCATTTTTCTTTCTTAGGGAATTAAAGGAAGGAGCGGTCAGGAAATGTGGACAAAGTCTCTGGCTGGGAACTGGAGTTGGACCTCTTCCATACCAGGTATCAAAGTGCGTATTATTATTTACAGCTCTTACCTCCTCCACTTCATTGGATATAAGCCAAAGAAAGCATGAGGTACTATTAGTCTTAGAAAGCTAACAGGTATAAACACCCTTCCCAAACAGTAGCTCAGCTTTTAAGATTTTAAATTAATTGTTCTTTAGCTCAAGTCTCTCTCTGTGCTACTATAGATAATCAAGTGGTATTATTTCAAAGAAATGACATTGGAACAATTTTTGCCCTCCAAATACAAAAAGACTCATTGAGTTTTTGCAAGCTCCCCATTTAATGGTTGATTAGAGGATACCACAGTTTTACAGAAGGTTTGTAAAATCTATATTGCATTAATATGTTGTCTTTAAATTGTATTTCTATGGTTAACAGAGATACCATATTACTCATAGTCTTGCTGATGGACTATAAATTTTGAAAATTATATAGCATTTTCTAAAACTTCCGAACTTTGTCTCATTGTCACTATAAACTACGAATTTCATTCTTAACATTCTTAGCAACTACAAAAATGGCATAATAAAGTTGTCTGAGAAAGCATTGAGAGCTGAACTTTTTAAAGTAAACACACACTTTAACATTAAGCAACAATTAACAAAGTGGATTTTAACTTTAAAAAGTCTATCATGTAGTAAGCGTTAAATAATTTTGTTGGCCTTCTTTTCATTTCTTTCTTTCCTTTTTTCTAAATTACCCTTTATTTTTCCAAAGATTTGTACTTCTTTTCCTCCTCATGTACTCTGGTAAGGATCCTGTGGTGAACCATAAAACATTTGTTTGTATCCCATATGGCTCTTCTGCTTTTCTCTTTTAAGAGACAGTGTTACTTAAGAGTTGATAGTTAGCAGTTACTTTACTAAGTGGGCTGATTTTGGTGTTTCACAAGGAATGTGAATATCCAAGGAACCATGCTTTAGAAAAACAGCAGAGCTAACAATAGCTAGCATGTTAGCGAACTCTCTAGTAGCCAAAGTCTCGAGACTGATTGTTAGGGAACACTCAGAAATACTCAGTTTAGCAACTTTGCACACACACGCGTGCGCACACACACACACACACACATACAACATATCCATGATATCCATGAAGTTTGCCAGTAATTTTTTGCATGTGGAAAGATTAAGAAATAGACTTTAAACTGTGAGTTAAAACAGGATCAGGTTTTATTAAAACCAATATCCCAAATAGCTTGGGTAACCACAGGTCTATTCATTTTACTCTTGTGTTAATGTAACAACAGGACAGGTCTGGTCGACAGAATTCCTGCAGAATTCCTAGTGCAGTCACATTAACTTGACGTTTAAATCACCGATTTACTAACCCTCTATAAATGTCAATGCACCACAGTTATGTTGTCTAAGGACTGAGTTGTATTGTCAAAATTTACATTTTGAAGACCTAAAATCAGAATGCAACTTGATAGATTCTTTCAAACGGTTAAGTAAGTTAAAATGAGGTTATTGTTTGGGCCCTAATTCAATAGGATTGGTGAGTCTGTAAGAAAAGGTGAGGACACAGAGAGGATGTACACAGAGGAAGACCCTGGGCAAACAGGGAGAAGGCGGGGATCTGGAACCCAAGGACAGAGACTTCAAGAAAACCCTTCCCTCCAACACCCTGCTCTCAGACTGGAGCTTCCCAAACTGTGAGAAAGCAGGTGTTTGTTTTCTAAAACAACCAGGCTGTGGCCTTTGTTATGGAACCATGGCAAAATGGCGCTGGAGATGCACATGGTGTACTGGCTTTCTCTCCTGAGGTGCATTATGAGACGAGTCTCAATAACCGATATCCTTTTATCACCAACACAGTAATCACCTGTAGCTCATAGCATAGGTAAACTGATTTTGAATTTACAGCATAGTTGCAGTTTGTGATAACAGGGATTAACTGGATAAAAACAATCGGTAAAATGGTTTTGCAGATTAAGGGCTAAGCACCTCTCTGTTAGGAATTTTGCATAGTCCTAGTTAAAAGTCCCACAAGAGAGAAAAAAGGAAACAATCAATCCTATTTCCAGGGAGAATGCTGTTATTGGAAATATGGGCAGCATTTTTATGTTTTCTATTTCTTACAAATTAACTGCCTTTAAATACTTCACATTTTTATTCATATATTTGTAATATAATATAAGTGACATAAGAAATGTTTTCATCAAAAGAGTTGGTATACATACATACTGCGTCTTGATCCTTTCCTATTTCCCCTTCCTGTTACTCCCTCCCATCTTCTGACCATCTTTCCATCTTGTCTTCCTTGCTTTGTGCTTAAACATTTTGTATGGGAGCGTCTCTTGTTTTGTAATGCTCTCTTCTTGTTTTATTTTGTTTTGTTTTGGTACCAGGGATAGAACTCATGTCCTGGCATTTGCCAGGCAGGCACTCACACAGCTGAGCTAAATCCCGGGCTTGTTGTGTAATGCTTTCCAACATCTGGTGAGTGTACTACAATCCAATCCATAACAGCTGTGAAAATTGTTCTAATGATAACTTTGTATTTAAATAGAAATTTCAGTTCTTAAATTAACAAGGAAATATTTCCACAGTTGCAAGCAAAGATTCTGCTTGAGCACTACAAAGTCAAATTCATCTTACTAAACCTTTGTATAGTTGTTTAGTATACCCTAATGCTAACATTACGAAAGATGTGTAAATCCAATAATCTGTTTTAGTCATTGTGCAAAGCAGTTCAGTGAATCATGAGAGACCCCTATTGACCTTTTTAGGTACTAAAAGAAATTCATCACTTTAAAAATACAGTACTTGGTCTGCATCTTCTTGTGCTTGAGAGCTTGTGTGTGAAAGGGAGCTTGAGATCGGGGTCACATCTCATTTACCTTTGTGTCCCAGCACCTACTGCAGAGACGAACAGCCAGCAGTTCAGTAATACCCACTTAGCTGTGTTGGACCATGCGCGTTAGGTGTGAACCGTTTACAGTTAAGAGATCCCCTCTTCCACAGGGCTAACGCAGGGCATTACAGAAAGGAAAGAGGGACCTCTCAGGTTCTAGGAGGAGGGAAAGTTGTCTTGGCTTCTGCTGGGAACTGCAGTGTGTGTGGTGTCGGGGTTTTCATTCATCACCAGCTCCTGCCTACACGTCTGTAATTGCTACATGCTTTAATTTCTCATGTAAAAGAACATTGGGCTGCTAGCAGACACCAATCTTAAATGCAGTTTTTCACCAATTATAAGAAGACTTATCTGATTAGTCCCCATTCCAAATTCTTTAGTGAACTTTGGGGAATGAAACCTGAAGGAAAAAACAAAGCAGATATTCCCAAAGAATTAATGAGCAGGGCCAGGGATACAGCTCAGTGGCACAGTGCCTGCCTGGTTACGAGTTTGATTCCCGGTACCAAAAACAAAAGGAATTAATGAGCAAATGAATTGTTGTCTGGCATTAGGGTGTTAATAAAACAGCACTGACAAGAAATGAATATAGAAAAATGATATAGGGAAAATAAATGTAATTCCTAGCCTGCAAGATGTCCATTATGCTGAGTTTGTGTTTCCCAAATTTGAAGAATGAATTCTAAGGAACAAGGGAGGTTAAGAGTAGGAAAATTTTGAGAGAGAGAGAGAGAGAGAGAGAGAAAGAGAGAGAGAGAGAGAGCTCCTGAGAGAGACAGCAGAGGGCCAGAAGATGGATTACCATGGACTCCATTTTACAGAGTAAGTTTTGTAGAGCAGCATCACGAGATGGGTGCTACATTGCAAGGTGGATACAATGCCATGAAGTGGGCACAAGGTGGAACAAAACAATGATCAACCAGTAAAACTACAGGTGCGGCTGTTTAAGTAATATTGATACAATGGGAAGCAGGTCGTGCAACAAGTGTACTCGGAAAGAAAAATAACCTTTTAGGAAGAAACAAATCAGGGGTCTGGTCACCCACCAAGTGACTGATATTGGTGCTAATTTAATTTATCTTAGAAAGGCAAAGAGGCCTGGTTATCTTGTCTTCATCTCGAGGCCTGGCCTCTGACAGATATACCTTTGGCCACAGTTGTAGTGTGTTTTAATCCTCTGTACTGACTCCTTCCATGGGTTGCCCTGTCTGACTGCCTTAATAACTCAACCTTACAAGGACCAACTTGTAAGCTAATGTAGGTGCTTCTCTGTATCAGAGATTAATGTATTCACTCAGTTTGTTAAGTGATGTGCATATTATTAAGGTGGCAAGCCCGGTTGTTAGTAAGGGAAAATATCACCAAGATTAAGCACACTGAAATCACCCTCACACATGGGTGATTTTATAGTGAGGTAGAGTTTATAAAAGTAGGAGCATTCTGTTTTCCTTTATAAACATCTGATAATTAGAAATTTAAAACATGGACTATGTAGACTACAATAATGGAAGGACTGTGTGGACTACAATAATGGAATATTGAAAAACTGCAAGAATCCTTTATCTCTGGGCATTTGTTAAATTGAATTTCATTTCAGTTCTATTGCCGCTGTTTTCCCCCAAGCAGATTAGCCAGATTGAATGTGAATTTAATGTTCTTTTTTGACAGGATTCTTTGCTTTGTCACAAACCTTCGAAGCATGCCTTCCAGACCATTTTCAGAAGAATGAAAACAGAATTTCAGCATCATCCTATAGGCTGATTCACAGGAAATTCTCAGTAAATGTTTGAGGGGAAAAAAATCTCTGAATGCTTTTTCAATTCTCTGGCAGCAAAATCAGTACATTTAGTTTTCAAAGTGGAAAAAGTGGGGGGGGGGACAAGTGATCCGTGAAGAATACAGAACAAGAGGATTTATGTGATTTTAGACGTTAGGAACTTTGTTAAAACTCTAAACGGTTATGTGATAGATATTGGCCTGTTCTTTAGATAAAAGTAAGTGTTTGGGACATGGTTGACTTCGTACAATGGGAGCGCACAGGTTTACGGAATTCTAAAGCACCTTAATGATTCGTTACCATCCTATACATCATCCAGAACTACCAAATGTTCAAACCATAGCATTGTGTTAGCAGAGAATAAGTCATTAGAAACAGTTCAGTTTTCTAAAATTTTAACCTGAGAAATGTCCGGGAATTTCTAGAAAATTACACACATAATATAAATGTATTAATGCAAACACCCAAGGTAAGGAAATAACCAGCCAGAGACCTCCAAACATCAATAAATAACTCATCTTACTGAGACGTAGCTGTGAGGTTGAAGAAAACTGCTACTGCTTAGTCTGCATTCTCCGTTCTTTCTTGTATATACTTCTGATTGGATGTGATAACTAACAGCATTCCCTTCACACTGTCCACATTTCTCTCAGAGTTTGTATTTAGGGTGTCTAGTCCTCCCCTTCACCTATACAATTATCTTTTCGACAGTCTCTCACTTATCCAACCAAAATCCTAGATTATGATGTACATTTTCCTTGTTTTGACTAACAGAGTTGAGGTGTTACAAAACCTACTAGTTTATTCTGTACAGCAAAACATCAGCAAGGAGCATGCTTTGTTTATGTAGAGATTGATTTCATTCTCTTTCCTTTCCCTGTTATCTCTTTCCTTTCCCTGTTATATCTGGAAACTAGGAATTTAATCACCCTTCTGTGACTAAAACTTACATGATTTTACTAACACAATTCAAAGAAGGAATCAAGTTTAAAGATCCTATGTGATATATTTTAGTTCTCAGTTTTTAAATCCCATGAGTCATTCAAATAAACTTTAAATGACTTGATTAAATGTTCCTTTTTCAGAATACTTAAGATTCTCAAGAACTAATGTGCTGTGGTATGCTTGATTAATAGACAATGAAATGTTCTAAAGTACAAATCTGGTATATTTATTCAAGAGTTAATTTTCCATGTAAAATCATGTAAATATTTTTATTTTGTTCAATAGTCTTTTGGAATTTTCTATTTGAATTGTATTTTCATACTGCACATTTTTATTGAGAATACTACTAAATTGTTAAATTGTCATTATGTAAAAATCAGGATGCTATTAAAATTCAGCTGAAACTTTGAGCTTCAATAAACATTACTAATTATGCATTTTAACTTTGCATTTGCTCAATATTATGCTGACTTATTTGATTTTAATGGGATTTTAAACTCTGCTTATTCTACCCACAATATCCACTTGATTCCCACTATAGATACTGATAATATAATAGGTCCAGGAGATTGTCTTTATTTGTGCTTCATTATGTCCTATGTGGACATAAAAATTTATCACCTACTGATTCATTTGACAAGACAAAATACATCTTTGATTTTTTTCTTTTACTTCCTTTACAATTGATCTCAAATAAATTATTGCAGCATTTAAACACTGACATTGTGTTTTAGGACTCAGGAAAAGTGTAACTTAGGGAGACCAGCACTAACTTTTATAATTACAAGACAGGAAATGGTAGATGCTGTTCTCAGATAACGTAATTTAGGGTTAAATTAAAATTCTGTGGGACATTTTCATATCCTTGAGTTTAACTATTATCATTTTTAGATTTTACCTACATATTAAAATTAAAGCTAACAAATTTATAGTTTAATATCTGTAATTTCATAGCAAAGAGTCTTCTAAAATTCTTTTTTCAACTTTGAGTTATTGATATTTCACTTCCAAGAGTAAAATTAGACTTCTACTATTTTCAAAAACATGCTATAGAATTCAGTGCTAGTTTTATGACTTAAATAAGCCTCTTCCAGTTTTCCAGAGTCTTTTGACATGCTTTTAATAAACGATCTTAACACTGAGTTTTTATAGGAGGGGAGGATGGGAAAAGTTCACTTATTTGGATGCAGTTGAAATCAAAGGAAAGGGACCAGTTGTCATACTCAAGAATATTTCACTTCTGGGAAAAAGAGAAAAGAACTTCTCAGACTGAAGTAACTGATATTCTTTGGAGTAAGGATACTCTAGTACCCTAAGAAATAAAAAAAAGTCACAGAAAAATCAGAGTACATTTAATAAGACTGGATTGCAAGCTTATAACAATTCTATACATATTTTCCAGCATAAGTCTTTCAACACAGATTAACACACACAGCAACAACTACAAGAAAATCTTCTATTAAACAACACTTGTGTCAAAATGACAGTGGTAATGGAAATAGGACACAAAACTGTGGGGTGTGTTGAACGTGCTTATCAGAGGAACTTATATAGCACTAAACACTAAAGAATGAAATGACAAAACTAAAGAGTTTGTTTCTGATTTTTAAAAAAGAAAAAAGAGTTTTAGAGCAGCAAAGTAAACTGAACACAACCACATGCACACAGACACATGCAACAAAGAGATACAAAAAACAGAATATAGAAAAATAGTACCTCTACTGAGTCAAAATTCTATTTTTAAAAAAAATTTAAAATATAATCACTACTGGAATTGATCGACAAAAAAGTAAGAAAGCAAAAGCAATACAAAATGTCAATGAAAAAGTATTGAAACAGAAATTTATTTTTAATTGAAAATTTTTTTTGACATCTTATGCAAACACATTTTAAAGCTTGAGTGAAATGCATAATTTTTTAAGAGAAATATAGGCTACCAAAATTTACTCAGAATTACGAATCTTTACAAGACTAAACTCCATGCAAGTAATAGTTCTTAAGGCACTGTATTAGTTTTCCAGGGCTGCTGTTGTAAACTGTGACGAACGTATTTGTTTAAAACAACCTAAATTTATTCTTGCACTGTTGTGGGGGTCAGAAATCTGAACTCACAGTTTCAGCAGGCCACACTCCCTAGGCGGGTTTCTAGAGTACAACCCTAACCCTAACCCCACATAACTCCAATCATTCCCTCTACTAATTTCTGTCTTTTATAGCCTCCCTTATGTGTGTGTCCTGTACTTTTTGGTTTCTTATTCCTGCCAATGGATTTAGAGCTCACTCTAATCCAGGCTAACCTCATTTGAGATCCTTACTCCAGACCCAGATCCAGACCCATATCCAGATTTAATAAGCCTGGACAAAATCAAAGACTTTATTTCAAAGAAGGTCACCTGCAAAATTTTGGGGACAAAGGTTTGAGCATGTTATTTCGAAAGGCACTATCTACCCAGAGTAGAAACTATCTCACAGTGAAAATATCAGCTTCAAATAGTATCACAAAAGTCTGTAACACCTTCACAGACAAGAAAAATTCAGTGTTCTAGGAATTATTCCAGAGAAAAGCAAAAGTTATTATGCAGGCCCCTAAAACTGAAAAAAAAAGCAAAAATAAATTTATAGACCAATTTTCCTCATGTATATGAAAAATACTAAATAAAATACCAAACATAATTCAAAATCAGATGTAGAAATAATACACAATAATCATATGGATTTATTCTAAGAATGCAAGATGTTTCAGTATTAGGAAATCCTTCTTATCATATACCACATTGATAAACCTAATTTATATAACTGCCATATAATTGTTGCCATAGAACCTGAAAGCTTTTGCCAAAATTCAACACCCATGCAAGACTTTAAAACACTCAAAAATAGAAACTGAAGGATTTTTCTTAATATTGTAAAATTCATACACCGTAGTCTTAAAGCTAATGCATGCTTTAGGGAGAAACACTGAACACGTTTCTAAGATGAGAGACCAGGCAAATACACCACAGTTTCCACACTGCTCTGCATTACACTGGAGGTATTAGCAAATGCACGAGGCAATATATATGCATGAACGGATTAAAAAAGGACTATCTCCATTTGCATATGGTCTAATAGTATACCTAGAAATCTTAAAAATAAATTATAAAACTAAGTGAAACAAGAGTAAATCAGGACAGCAGCAAGATATGAAACTGACATAAAAATGAAAGAACTTCAAGCACACAGTTAATAACCAAGCACCAGTACAAACATGGACAAGCATTTTTTTCTTGTATAGAGTTAATGGAACCGATACAAAATTCATAAAGAAAAACAAACATGCATACATATTCAAGAAGTGAATTTTAAAAACTATGAAATAAGGACTAAGTAAATCAAATATCAAACCATAACGTGGGTTAGTACTTACTCATAAAGACCATAAACAAGTGAGGCGCAATAGAAAGCCCAGAAGTAGACCCAAATATCTATGTAAATTTAGTAGATAATAAAGAAATATTTTAAAGCAACAGGAAAAACATCATATTTTAGTAATTTGTGCTAAGACAATTTGGTAATGATTTGGAAAAAGAAAAAATGAATCCATACCCTGCACCACACACAAGAATAAACTTCAAGTGAGTCAGGAATCTAAATGTCAAAGTTGAGACTACAAATACTAGCAGAAACCCTAAAAGTGCTTCTTTCAAGTTACCCCAGGGTACAGAAACGTTTTCTGACACTGATTCCCTCCAAATCCAGAGACAATATTTTAAAAATTGATAAATTTAACTACATGAAAATTTATAAAGAAAAAAAATACGTTTTATGGCACAGAACACCATAAGCAACGTTGAAAAGCACCCAAAACACTATTAGAAAAGATTTGTAATATACAGCACAGCAAAAAGACTACAATTCTAAATGTCAAAATAGATCTTTAAAATGAGGGGGAAAGTTCCAAAAATCTGGTAGAAGAATAAGAAATAGATATAAATAGATGATTCACAAGAGAGCTACAAAAATAGCCTTCAGTCCATGAAAATATGTCCAATTCTGCTCAAGAATAGATGCAAACTGGAGCAGCGCTGAGCCGGCACTGGGTTCCGGGACGCAGCCCCGAGAAGGAAGCTTCAGGCCTGCCCATGAGGCTTGGGGCGGTGGGCGAGGGCACACATTCCTGGGGAAGAGGCCCCTTTACATTATTTTTCCAAACTGCCTGTAAGTCTAAAGCCTGAAACTTTTAAAATAAAACCTAGGGGAAGAATGTCTCCAAAAGTAACAAGGTGACCTAAACTGACATTTGGGCAACATGTAAAATGCAAATAACTATTGGTGTTGTGAAGTTCAAAAAGAAATAACAGACGTGAGTCTTCCCTGAAAGTCCTAAAGTAGTAACATAACTGCAAGGTATTTCAGTAGAAATTCAGAGGCAGGCACTTAAAAGAAAGATAGACACTGTCGACTGTATTGCAGGTCTAAAAATCCAACATCGGGAAGCATCTAAAATGTGTCTTTAAAACCAGTTATTTCAAGACTGTCTTTGTAGTAGCAACTCCAAGCTTCCAAGCAGAGGTGCTGGAGCTAAAACTCTATCAATGTGGACCTTGGAGGGAAAGAGGAAGGTAGGAGGCGGAGAGCAAAGGCCTCCTACCCTCCTCTCCCATCCGCACAGGAGCCCCAGTCCTGTCCTGCTTTTCTCCAGCTGCAGAGTGCCCGCCAGAGTCACGCAGGAGAGCTGGTCACGCCTGTGCTCACCCGCAGACCCTGGGCCAGGACCAGGGGCACACCTGCCTATCAACCCCGCTTTGCAGCCCCTGCCCACCCCACTGCCTGCTGCCTGGGTGCTCCGGACAAATCACAAAACTGCCCTTAGAGCAAAGAGCCCTGGCCCACGTAGCCTGCAATCAATGCTCACGGTCCATGGCCACCTGCACCCTGCAGCTGCCTGTGTCACCAGCGATGTGTTGCTGGGACACAAATCTTTGTGAAAATCATCTTCAGGTGTGGAAGGTTTTATTTTGGATGATAGTTGAAGAGGTTTCCCCCCATCATAGCTCGGCTCTGTGGGTTTTAGGCCTGTCCTGGTCAGAACAGTGTGGTAGGAGTTCCTGGTGAACCAAAGCTGCTCACCTCCTGCAGCTGGGAAGAAAAAAGAGAAGCATCCTGGGTCACCATGTTGCCCTCAGGGCACAGCCCCAGTACCCTGACCGCTGAGCCTGTGACACAGTGGCCTTAGGGACCTCCCAAACCCAAGCTGTGACACTGCTCTCCTGGCATTGGGCTGGTCCAAGGCACAGAGGGAGCTTCTGCAGGCACACGCAACCCCAGCTCCTAAGCTCATGGGCTCAGCATCCGCTTCCCCTCTCTAAGCTGTCCACACCGGTCTAACTGGCTTCGGTCCTGGTGAGGTGTCTGTGCCCCCATATGTGATTGCTTCAGAAGGAAATTCTTGGTAGAGCAGAGTTTTGTTTACAATTCATTTATTTACTAGTGTAATATTTATTAAGGAAATATTTGATTATAGTGACAAGCAGTGGCTATATAAAGGTGACACAGTTCCTGCACAAATGCATAAGGTAAGTATTGGAATGAGTGATATGGTGGATGACATCTGCAGTGGAGGAGGAGGAGGAGGAGGTGGAGGAGGAGGAGGAGGAGGACTCTTGCTGGGCTGTGAGAGGACAGAAGGTTGATATGGGAATCTTCAGTCACAAAGATGTCTGTAGGGCAGAGGGCATCCTATCTAGGGGAAGACTATCAGAAAGGACATAATACAGTCAAGAATGTTGAGTAAGTATGTGGCATAGAAAAGACAGGAATGTAAACTGAAGCCCAGGGAGAAGGCTTGAAGCCCAGGGAGAAGGCACCGGTGATTGTGAAAGGCATTGAATGAAATGCTAATGCAGCGGAAAGTCACTTGGAAGGACTGGAGAGACCCTAAAGGATATTTTTAAAAGGTATTTTACTATTATAAGAATAGTAGTGTGCTCTGTTTCTGAAAAATTGTAACCAGGCCTGATTATCCAGCACTCTGGGAGCCAAAGCAGCAGGAATCAAGATTGAGGTCAACCTGAGTGTCTCCTTGACTTAGTGAGACCCTGTCTCTAAATGGAAAAAAAAAAAAAAAAAAAGTGCCGCTCAGTGTGAAGGGCCTGGGTTTAATTCCCAGGAATAGGAAAAAAATCCCTCATGCCTGATGACTCATCTTGCCAAAAGAAGTTGAATATAATAAATGCTACTATAGATCTTATTATATGCCAAATGATGTTTAAAGTAAGTGACATAGATGCAGGTCATTATGCGTGGTGATCAAAATGCAGTAGATGTTTACATTCTAAAAATGTATGCAAGAAACAGTGCATTGCCAAAAACACACTTGCATCATCTTCTTGCCGCTTTCTGAAACAACTCTGGAAGTCCTTTCTCACACATGTCTTTGGGAGACGCAGTCAAACCCACTGTGACTGCGGATGCCTGGTGCTGCCAGATGGAAAGGCCCTTGCAAGCCCGTTATGGTAAGTCCTAATCCACCTGCTTGCCAGATCGGATGTCCCGAGCCTTCTGGCTTTTCCCAAAGTGAAAACAGTGATGAAAGCTCAATATTTTTAATCAGTTCAGGACATTAAAGCAGCTAGAACAGCACAACCAGAGACAGGAAAGAGGATTTGCAACACCATTTCAGAAACTGGCAGTAAGAGCAGACACGTATGTTCCAGGCTGGGGGAGTATTGTGAGAAGGTTAATAACGATGTGTTGTTTACTGTAATAATTTTTTAAAAATGTAAACAGGCACTGTATTTTTTGATCTCATCTTTACATGAAATTGCCCAGGCTTGGCTCAAATTCTTCTGTTTCAGAAGAATTTCTACCTCAGCCTCTAGAGTAGCTGTGAGGACTCTTATTTGCCACCGTCACGAGTAAGTTGTACTTATTAACCCATTAAATCCTCATGCAGCCTTATCAGGTTGTCGTGATTATAATTTCCATGTTATGGAGAAAAAATTAAGGCTTAGAAAGACCAACTTGCCTGCCCCTGAACCAGTAAAATGTCACAGGTTGTATTTCAACCCAACAGGTACAGTTCCATGATCTATACTGGGAACCAGCTGGGCTGCAGTGCCTCATATATTCACGTGCATTTTATGTATGCATGATAAAATAAATAAACATTGGGACATAGATGTATCATTCTCCGCATTATATTTTGCACCTTGTTTTTCTGTTAGTAAGATACCTTGAAGCTATTCCATGATGAATACATTTTGACACCCTTTTATGTTTAGGAACATTTCAAATCATATATATATACAATTTTATATTGATAAATATTTATGCCATTTACAAATTTGGCTCTTAGAAACAGTATTAGAATGAAATTTTTAGTAGCAGAGTTGTTTAAGAAATATTTTTAATGTTGACTAATAATATAAAAAAGTACACAAAATAAATAAAGACATCCAATAGCGTTAGCATTAGTGGGTAAAATAATATCACTCCTACATTCTTGACAAAGATGATATTCACCAAATTTTGTTTTAAAATATATTTCCCACATGATAAGTAAAAAGTGCTCCTAAAGTATTTTTTGAATAGCCTTATGTGTTGAAATATATACCTGGGAAATATCCTGTAGAGACCATCGGAGTCCTGTTTACCAAGTCTACAAATTCTATAGATTATACTAGCATGACAAGTATAATCAAGATTATACTAGCCAAGGCTCGAGGTCCAGGGTAACTGTGACGTCCTCTGCAGAAGAGCAGGGCAACTGCCCCAGAGTAGCACCTCTGCAGATTAGAGAAGTCAAGACGGAGGAGGCTGAGTCAGAGAGGCCAGCTGTGCGGGAGGTCGGTCAGCAGATCTCGGCTCCTGATATTTAATACTGTGCTAAGGGTGGGAGAGACAAAAGGATTCGAGAATATCTTCTAAGCTTAAGACTTGGAAAGCCAAGGAGACTATATGAAAATATCTGTCTCTGGAAAAACAGAAGAAGGCAAAGGTTTGGGGGCATTCCAGAGGAAGTGGGGATGATAAACACAAGTGCCCCAGACAGCTGAGTTTGTATAATGTATTTAGGGAAAATACTTTCATCTGAGGCAAAGCCTATTTCAGAATATTCATCTACATTTAATGTTACTTAGTAATGAATGACTGAGCTTCGCAGTGGTATGAAAGCCCATAAACCAAATTATTCAGTACATTTATGAAATCAGAGTACCGCGGTTCGCAGCCGGAGTATTCCTCTAGCGTTCTGCCGCCTAGTGAGCAGCAATGACCTGAGTAGCTTTGAGTATTGATTGGTTCTTCAGAATTAAAAAAACAGCCTGAACTTTACATGTGTAGTTTCTCAGAGTTTCCACATCTTTGAAAAATAACCTCACATACTGGGAAACTCTGTCATGCTAGTATAATCTATAGAATTTGTAGACTTGGAAGAAAGCCCAAAAGAATAAATGGTATCTGTTTAATCTCAAATTCAGAGCTTAGATTCTATTTGAAAATTCAGGTTTAGTTTTTTTGTTTGTTTTTGTTTTTTTGGTTTTTGGTACCAGGAATTGAACCAGGACCTCAAGCTTGCCAGGCAGGTACTGTGTTACTGAGATAAATCCCCGCCTGTGTCTTTTTTAAAAAAAAATTTTTTAAACTACAGAAAAATTTATAAATTTCCTATAAATTATGCCATATTCCTCCATCATTAGGAAAAACAGTAATGAAAGTGTGCCAGCAGAAGAAAGCGTTTACTTGTGAAGAACTATCTTCTCTGTAATTGATACCATCAGGTAAACTGCCATGAGCAGTGTTTTTGAACGTTTATCAACTGAAAAGTCATCCTAAAACAAAGAAAGAAGAAAAGAAAGAAAAAGAAAAAAAAGAAGAAAGAAGAAAGAAGAAGAAAGAAGAAAGAAAGAAAGAAAGAAAGAAAGAAAGAAAGAAGAAAGAAAGAAAGAAAGAAAGAAAGAAAGAAAGAAAGAAAGAAAGAAAGAAAGAAAGAAAGAAAAAGAAAGAAAGCTTATGCTACAGATCATAAGAGACTCTGAATGCTGTAGAAGTATATTTGAAATGTCTTTTCTGGTACTTGTTTCCTTGAAACCATTTCTGATTCCTACTGATTCAACTGCTCATTTTATGCTGCTGTTATATCTTTCTACCTGTAACATGTGTTAGCATTTATTGTACTATGTTTCACTTATTTTTTAAATTCATTTTATTAGTATATGTTTGCGATACATGATGAAAACAGTCACAGTGGGAGCTGTTACCCGTACATACCCCACCTTAGTCCTTTTTACTTCATCTTCCCTTCCTTCCTCACCATACTATGTTTTAAATTTGTTTGCAAGCCTGGCTTCCTGAAGGACCTTTGAATAGCTTGATTGAAGAGCTAATATAATATTCAGTTTTCTATATCCAGTAACACTTAGGATGTATAATACCCTTCAGTTTTCAGTATATGTTATGAATGAATTATTTTAAATAGTTGACAGTATTGACAAGCATTTGAAACTTCATTAATTGTAATTTAAATTAAATTAGTCTATAATTGAAAGTCAGCAGGAAATCTACATGGAAGGAGAAATGAACATATTAAAGGAGTAAACAGAGGGTCTTAAAACACAAATATGTGCTCATTAGATTTACTGGAGTTATAGAGACAAAAATCCACTTTGAAATTTGCCCTTCAGAGCAATGGCTGGGGTGCCGTGCTCCTGCTTTGGCGACCTCTGCAGTCCTGTCTGCTGACCCTAAGCACCCTGCTGTTCTCAGAAGGGGCTGTGCCTTGCAGACTTCCTAACTGTGATCGCCTATGCCAGCAGACTGCATCCATCTGAGCTGTTTCAGGTTGCAAATGAAATTATCCTCATTGCAGTGTTTCATTGCCTTATGGGTAATAGCTTTGGATGAAATCCTAAAATCATAAACATTTTCCTAAGAATTCAATTGACATTAGTACGGTACATTGTTTAAAAGGCCTTGTCATCCTTCTTCAGGTCCAAAGTTATTCATTTTATATTTTCAAGCTAATTACGGGAAGTTCAAATTTAGACTCAACTTCTTTCTGTTTTTTTAAAAAGTGCTATTAGCAATTTTTTCCACTTTGGGCAGTAGTTTTATTTTTCTTATGGTTTTAGCATTTTTGCTTTTAAGGAACAAAATTGAGCAATGTTTTTGAGGCTTGTTAGTCATATTTGTGTATTTTGCAGAGCGTTATTCTCTGTCAGTCTGTGGTATAGGAAGTTTCACAAATAGAAAGCACGTATTTCTTCTAAGGCATTTAATCTATTTTTAAATTTGCTTCTCACCACCACATTCTACGTTTTCCATGCCTACAGTTACTCAAGCAGATCCTAGATATCTTCACCAGCTTTTCTGGACTTGCAAGCTCAGGAGAGGAACTTGCTCCTTGCCTACGTGTCCTCTTCAAAGACCTTTCTTTTGGAACGCTTTTCCCTCAAAAAGTGCATTTTCTGTCCTATCAAGTAGTGCATTTATAGGTACACATTCTGTTACTGAAGCTGGAGAGGGTGGACAATGGAATGGCACCCATTCAGTTTTGGTTGTGATTTGGAAAGGAACTGAAATTTAGATTTAGGGCCAGTTGCCACCCACAATTCCTATTAAAACTTTATCTCTAACAAGATATCAATGTTGAAGGATATTGGCCTGATGCTTTTGTCTTAGTCTTCAATTAACTCAACTTTATATATAAAAATTCTCATATGTATACATACAAACATGCACACATTTAAAAGTATATATATATATATATATGTGTGTGTGTGTGTGTGTGTGTGTGTGTGTATGCAGTCAGATTTAGAACCTAAGAAAATCAATATATTGATTAAAATTTAAAATCAGGTGAAGTAAAGATACAGTTTTTACAATATCCTCAAATGAGCACAGATTAATACTACCCAATGCCAACAGCATCAGCATAAATCAGGAACCATCAGAAATGCAAATTCTTTTGCCCATCCCAGACCTACTGAATCCAAAACTTGGGGGACAGGGTCTAGCAGTTAGTGCTACAACAAACCCTCCAGGTGGTTCTGTAAATGCTAGAGTTTGAGAACCACTGGTGTATACTATAAAAAATATACAACTAAGTGGCAGTTTTTTTTTTTACTAATTTCATTCCCACTTTATATAATAAGTAAATGCTGGAAATGAAGCCTGAAGTGGACACAAGATGATGACTGATAAAATTGGTATTAATTACAGGTGGGATTTGATTAGTAGACATACATAGCATTCTTATGACACTAGAATATTTTGAAATTCTTAGCTCTTTTCCAGCTAATAAATAATAAAAGTAGAAATATACTGTATTTCTTACATTATTTATTACTTTTGTTAATCTACTCTTGTAAGAAAATTAGTAAAATTTCAAAGGTGACAAGTCCATCTAATGAAGCCAAAATCAAATACGAATGCCATGTGCTTAAGAAGAATGTCAGATCTAAAGACAGAGGGCTAGAAGCAGGCAGCTGAACTGAGCAACATACTCAGCTTACTTAAAAGCAGCCATCCAGATTCTAGCTTACCAAGAAAGTCCAGAGCTTCGCTAAGTGAAAGTAAAGTGAATCATTCCTTGCACTGAAGACAGGGCTGGTTTGCAATTCTAAACCTACTGATATGTCTCATAAAGAAGGAAATTGATGGAGATGGGATGTGCCCAATGGGAAACCAGTTGTAGGTGTAGAGTAAGTGAAAATGATGCATGTCAAAAACTGATGGTATTAGCAAGAGATTAAAATAGATACTGTTGACCTATGTGGAATGTTGAGCCTGTATCTAAAGATAAACCAAAAAACATATAAATATGTTGGCAAATGGTACTTTTCCCCTACAATTCACCCAATATGATTAAAAATGAGTAAATAGAAGCACAGTCTGCCTGAGAAACAGAACCCTTGAGGAGATTCCTAACTCGAAGACATGGCCATGAAAGGAGCCCAGTCAGTCAGATCGCGTGATGAGGAGGCCGTGTCAGCCACAGGGAAACTGGGCCTCAGACAGAGGGTTTGGGAAACCAGGAAAGATCGTGGCAGGCTAAGCATCTCTGGAGACCGGGTCACTGCAAACAAGGGCTGCCTGCCTCTCACCGCCTCTCTTGGCTCTGTCTTCTTCACAGTTGATGTGATTTGGCTGACTGAGGACCGCTGCAAAAACAAACACGATGGAAACACCTTGCTTCCCAGTGAATTTTGAACAGAAACAATGAGATTTATACTTTTTCTATCAATATTATGAAGCACACAACATTAGACAGAGACTCTATTGATAAATTTAATTTTTTAAATATTTACTCTTTAATTGTGCAAATTATGTTGGCACAAACCTCTCTTTTCAATGAACTAAGAGAAATTAGTAGTATAGCTATTTTAACTATCTAGTATATCTAATTTAAAGATAACAGTATGCAATGTATTTTTTTTATTTGAAAGACAATAAAACAAAAGGGGGCAGTACAGAGCAGATCAGAACAGGACAGCATAGGCAACACAGTACTTTACATTAAGTCAACTGGACATCAACAGTAGCTAACACCATATCTCTTACTCTGCTATAGTTGAGCATAGTTTCAAATACAATAATATCAAACATAACACAATAGTATAAAGCCATGGATAGAGTGAAAGAATTACAGGGCTTTCTGAACCAAATAACAGAAAATGATCAATGGGTACTATAATATCTCATTTTTCATAAAAAAGAAAAAAATTTGTTTGAACTATTACACATATTCAAATTCCAATAAGGCACAAGGTGGTAGATAGAACCAATGGTAATAGAACAAAAAAAAAGCATGGTAGGACTTCTAAGAAGGATAATATTAAATCAGCAGTAGCTGTCATAATGTTTTCTTCAAAACAGCTGTTCATATCATCAGGTATGATATAGTCAAACAAAACAGGATAAAACCATTCCAACTGATGATTTAAAACTTTGAAAGACTTCGAAGCTATGAGATGGAGCCTCATGCTTACCATAAAGTCTTATATACTCTTATCAAATCTCATATTAGGGAGATTATAAGGTATTTACCCTTGTGAGTTTGGTTTATTTCACTTAAGAGAATGGTCTCAAGTCGTGTCCATTTATTTATAAAAATCTCGATGTGATCATTCTTTATAGCTGAGTAGTACTCCATTGTATAAAAATGAGAATTTTTGCATCTATGTTCATCAGGGAGATTGGTCTATAGTTCTCTTTTTTAGTTGAGTCTTTCTCTGGTTTTGGTACTAGAGTGATATTTGCTTCCAGGAATGATTTAGGCAGAATTGCTTCCCTTTCTATTTCATTGAAAAGTTTCAGGAGTGTTGGAGTTAAGTCTTCTTTGTATTTCTTGTAGAATTCTGCAGTGAATCCATCTGGGCCTGGACCCTTCTTTGTAGGCAAGGACTTAATTACATTTTGAATTTCAGTAATAGAAATTGGGTTATTCAGCAGTTTTACATCCTCCTGATCCACCTTTGGTAGTTCATATGTATCTAGGAATTTGTTGATTTCTTCAGTGTTATCGAACCTATGAGAGTAGAGGTTTTCAAAGTAGGTGTTGATGATCTTCTGTATTTCCACTGAGTCTGTAGTAATTTCACCTTTTGCATTTCTTATTGCATGAATTTGAGTTTTTTCTTTCCTTTTTTTAATAAGGTTGGCCAGGGGCTTATCAATTTTATTTATTCTTTCAAAGAACCAACTCT
>PVJX010000901.1:0-196484 GCA_004027295.1 Dolichotis patagonum
TACCAGGGATTGAACTCACAACCTTGTATACTCCAGCCGGGCACTTGTGCCACTGAGCTAAATCCCCAGCCCTTCCCCCGTGTCCTTTTGCTGTTCAGGACCCCTCCGGACAGCATGTCACCAGAGAACATGTCATTCCCAGACCAGGGGCCTTCGTGGGCAGGCTCCTTCTCATGAACCATCCTCTGCTGGGAGCCGACCCCAGAGGCCCTTGGGGCGGGCCCTGCCCTGCACACTCTGCACCCGACCTCTCACCATCCTCTCTGCCTCAGTTTCCTTTCCTGTAAAATGAACATGGGGTCAGTGTCCTCTGGACTGGTGGCCTCTGGAGTGACAGTGGGGGTGGTTTTGAGACCACTGCCCTGGAAGGAGGAACTGGAGGACTTGGGGCGTCCAGAAGGCATAGTGGACACCGGGTCCCAGTGGACACAGGGGGAGGTGTTTGGGGTTGGAAGGTCACTGCTGGATCCTGTCCCAGTATTTCAGCTGTGTCTGTGTGCTGGGCCTTCCTCTGCACTGGGCCTCAGTTTCCCCAAAGGAAGGTGGCAGACGGCAGAAGGGCTTCTGGGGGCGGGAAGGGAGCCAAGCCCCTGTCTCTGGAGGTGCACCAGCGGGGAGAGCCCCGAAGTGCTCTCCAAGAGTGGGGAGCTGGACTTCACGGCCACCACTCTGATGCCCAAGCAGGCCTCACTCCTGGGTCCCACAGGGCCCACCTGCGAAACCAGAGGGGGTGGGGGACAAAGCCGAGCCCTGCTGGCCTGCATGTGGAGAGCGCCTGGGTGCTTCTCGTTTCTGACGTCCCCTCTACCACCAGGTCCTCTTTTGTCACTTGTCCTACCAGGGCTCAGTGCGCCCTGGACCTTAGCTGTTGGAAAATCTGTCTGTGTCACCTCACGTAGCACCCGTGTCACTTCCCTAGCTGTGCCCCGGCCGAGACAGCAAGTTCCTGAGGGCACTGTGGTCTAACGCATCTTCCTGAGGTCGTTGGTCTGCCTTGCAGCGTGCACGGGGCAGGTAGGGCCGCGGCCATCCTTCCTGAGCTCGCTCGCTCGCTCGCTACGTGTCCCGGCCACCGGGGTCCTTCCGCGGGTCGGGCTGGTTCCCAGGCGCAGAGGGTGCTGATGGTGGGGAGCAGACTCGCCCCGCCTCTGCGTCACCGGGCCCGGCAGGATGCCCCGCCCCCGACACGTGGCCCCGCCCACACCACTTGGCCCCGCCCACACCGCCTGGCCCCCGCCCCCGCCCGCCCCCGCCTCGCCCTCCCCGTCCACTCTGCACCCAGGTGGCCACCGCGGGCGCGGGCACAGGTGCGGCGCTGCCGGGCAGGGAGCTCGCGACCGCAGCATGGGCAACTGCGCGGGCCGCAGCGACTTCGAGTGGGTCTACACCGACCAGCCGCACACGCAGCGGCGCAAGGAGATGCTGGGTGAGCGCGGGCGCGGGGCCCCTGGGGTCCGCGGCTCGGGGCGCCTTGCGGCCTTCGCGCCCGCTGCCAGGTGTCGGGGTCCCCGCGCGGCTCCTCGGCCCCGGCCCGGTTCGCCGTCCCTGTCCGCTGTCCGGCCGGCCGCCGCCGTCTCCCCGCGCGCTGTCCACACCCCCGCACCCCCGCCGCCAGCGCGCGGTCCCCAAGGCTTCCCGGGCGTCCTCCGCCTTCTTGCACGCTCAGTGTCGGACCCGGTCCGGTCCGCGGCTCCGGGGTCCCGCCGGAGGAGGCTGGACCCGCGCCCTCCCCTGGCCACCGGCGTCCCGTCCGCGCTTTCCTTGGCGCTGGCCGCCTCGGAGTCGGACCCCCGGGAGGCGGAGGGACCCTCGCGGCTTTCTGGGGAGGATGGGATGACTGCTCCCCGCTGCTGCCGCGGGGACTCGGGGTGACACCCCAACCTCTCCACACCTGCGCCTCCTCAGCCAGCTGGGAGGGGCCGCGGCGCCATTTGGTCCGCTCCCCTCCCACCTCAGGAGAGAGTCCCCCTGTTTGTGTCCCTTGGATGCTGTCTGCTGCCCAAGAGAGGGTGAGGGGAAGAGGGTCGCGGGCGGGAAGGGCTGACAGGCGAGGGACTGTCCCCCGGGGTCTCCAGGACACTCTGACCCTAACAGACAAGCTACGGTCCCACATGGGACCCAGGTTTTCTGGGGAGGTTGCTGGGAAGGCTGGGAGGGGTGGCTGTGACTCCTCAGCTGGCAGGTTCCGAGCTCCTGAGCTTGGAATGTGCCCTCTCTCCCTTCCTTCCTGTCTCTGTCCTGCTCCCAAGGTAAGGCCTGGGTCTGGCTCGGGTCACATCCACCCACTCCGGCAGCCCAGCCACACCCGTGAGCCTGGCACCCAGGGCCCCTCCTGTGGAGTTTCTCTGCCACAGCAGTGAGGTGCAGGCAGCAGCTGGGGAACCGCTCTCCTGGCCCAGCCTCCCGAGCTCCGGTGAGCAGGTGTCCAGGTCGGGTGGAAGCTGAGGCTGGCAGGGTGGAGAGAAGTCCCTTGCCAGGCTGACTGACTGACTGGGTGCTCAGCCCGGGACTCTGAGTGTCCACCGGGCAGTAGGTTCTGCCTTCTCCACCCTGAGCTGCTGCAGCCCGGGGGGCAGCTTGGCCAGGGCCACGCCGGCCGCTGTGGAAGGCGCCTGGAGCCACGCAGGCTGGTTGATGCAGCCGTGCCCAGCTCCCGGGGTTGGCAGAGATTCAGTTAAGATCCCAATCTCAGAGTTGAGTCCCAGAAGTCTTGCACACGGCTGGCTGCAGGTGCTGTGCGAACGGGGCCGAAGTCCGTCCCCAGTTCCTGCCTGGGGTGAGGGAGGGTACCTTGGAGCACAGTGGCCGAAGGAAACAGGGTTCCACGGCAGCCCCTAAGGACCAGGACTTCCCTGCTCGGGACTCCTCCAGGGGTGGAGCTGGCAGCCTGGGCCCTTCCCGTGTGGTATGGGCAGCAGAACAAAACACACGCAGGCTTTGGTTTGTCTTTTAAAAACAAACACCTTTGTAATTTTGTTTACCTTCCAAAAAATTATGAAAGCTGGGCTCATACAATTAAAAACAATTCAAATGAAGAAAACAAAAGGGGAAAACCAGGAAGTGGAACTGTTGGCCAGGGCTGGATTCTTTGCTTGGGAAAAGCCTGGCTGTGACTTGTGGTAGCCGGGTGGGACGACTGAGAACTGGCCAAGCTGGCCTAAGCTAACAGGGCAGAGAGGGTGGGGGGGGCTCTGGTCATCCAGCCGTGGAGATGCGGGGCTGCAGCACTTCCTCTGCCGGGCCGGCTTGGTTGCAGAAGTGAGGGAGGGGTGGCCCTGACCTCCTGCTCAGGCTGGCTCTTTTGTGGCTTGGGTGGCTTTGAGGCTGCATGATCTGGAGGGGGCTGTGCCAATGGCCCCGAGCAGCGCAGGTGGCCGGGCCCTGCTGGAGCCTCTGAGGTGCCTGTGCTGGCACCTGGCTTCTCCCGGGCACCCCCAGGCCCTGGTCCCTGCTTTTCTCCCCGCCTTTTTCCCTCTGCACAGCATGGTTGTCTCTGTTCGAATTTTGTGGAATTTAATTTACTGTGGCACTGGGGGGCACACGTGGGACACAGTGTGCCCTGGCTCGGCTGTGCCCTTGGCCGGAATTCCTTTCCCCAAGTCTGCATCTCCCCAATTTCTGTGCATGCTTCAGGCCTAGCCCTGCTGTTCTTTCCAGAGAAAGCCTCGCTCACCACGTGCACACATTGCACACACGCAGATATACACTCATGTGCACAGGCAGTACGGGTGCCTCTAGAGGTGACCAAAAGCCCTGAGTGGCTGTGATGGCCAGTGCCCAGCCTGCCCCGGAGAGAGGCGCTCTCTGGTTCTGAGAGCTGGTCCCTCGGGCCTCGTCCTCTCCCAGTGACCCCTTGTTCCCCAGGGAACTGTGATTGCACGCAGAGCTGCAGATGATGGAGCGGATGCTGCCTTCCCCGCCGACCTCCGCGCTCCTCCATGGTGCCTGAGGTGGAGGGAAACTGAGGCCCATTCCCGGAGCCTTTGCCCTTTCTAGCAAGAGACCATTGCCCACCTTGGCAGATTCGGAGTTTGGGGAGGCTGAGGGTGGAGGGTGGGGTTCATGGTTGGTCCGTTGATGACGATCCCCAGTCCCATCACACAGGAACTAGGATCCAGCTAATTCATTTGGGGGACAGAAATGCTGGCGTGGTGAGCAGGCCCAGAGCTCAGGGCAGCCAGCTTCTCGTCCGTGTCCTTGGGGATCTGAAGCCGCTGTCTGTCTTGCGACCTGGGAGTGGAGGACACTGCCTGAGATTGTCCAGCTGGCCAGGAGGGGAGTTGCCTGCAGCTGTCCCTGACGTGCGCTGCCCTGGCTGTCCTGGTCTGTGCCTCCCTGAGACGAGGGCCATGTCCTCCTGGGGTCCCCAGCACCTGTGTCACTGTAGCCATTAGTGTCCTTTGGTCACCCTCTTTGTGGCCTCTGTTCCATGTTGTACTTGGCTGAGCCCTGCCTGCATTCTTCCTTTAATGTTTAACAGCTTTATGTAGTGAAATTAATATGCCACTCAGCCTTTCCTCCTATGGGCTCCGCCCATGCTCTTTAGGAAGCAATGTAACCCAGCTGCAGGGTGCTCTGTCACCCCCAGGACCTCAGGCCACATCCACCCCGCTGTCACAAATCCTTCACGGGGACATTCCAGCTCAAGGGTCCAGTGGGCCTGTGTGCCTTCTCAGCTGGCACCCACTGCAGCCTCTGCCCAGCCTGGACCCTCCCTGCCGCCACCTGCATCCTCATAGACCTTTGTCACCTATTTGTCACCAGGACGAAAAGCAGGTTTAGCGAGCAGCCAGCAAGGAGGCTGCTAAGTTTCTCTGTGGAGCTGGGTCCCCACTGTTCCTGGTGCCCTGGCTGGACGGGGCTCTGGGTGGAGGTGGGACACCGGGTGCTGTAGGACCTCTGGCCAGAGTGGGAAGCCACCAAGGCAGGAAGTCACAGCCACCTCGCTCACCCAGATGGAAACCAGCGATGAAGCATTAATTGACCACACCTCTGAGCCAGTGGGTCTAGCGGGTACATAGACTGCTGCTCACCTAAGGACAGCAGAACACATTTTTTTTTTTTTTGAGACAGGATCTGGCCATGTCGTCTAGGCTGGCCTTGAACTCACAGCAGTCCTCTTGCCTCAATCTCCCAAGTGCTGGGATTGCAGGCCTGTCCACTATGCCTGGCCAGAACACATATGTCTTTCAATATCATGTGGAATCTTTTTCAGGATACACCATAAAGATGATTACGCCAGAAAGAATGCTATAAAGAATGATTAAATAAATACAAAAGAGTTGAAAAGACCCCTCCTTTCAGCTGGAGCATAGCAGAATGAAGCTGCAATCAGCAGAAGCCAAAGAAAATACGCGAACACAAGGAGATTAAATAATACACTATTGAATAATCAGTGGGTCACAGAAGAAATCAGGGAAGAAGTTAAAAATTCTCTAGGATAGATGACAGTGGTACATGATGAGAGAAGTTGTAAGAATAGAGTGGTCCCAATAAAAAACCTAATGGCACATCTCAAAGTGCTACAAAGACAAGAACAATCGGAATCTTAAATTAATACAAGGAAAGAAATTATAGGCATCAGAGTAGAAATTAATGAACGTAAGGCTAAAAACGGAACAGAGGATCCCTCAATCAGAGTTGGTTCTCCAAAAGGATGGAGGGAGATCTGGAGACTGCGGAGATGGGAGGAAGGGGAAAGGGGAGTAACAGGATCAAGATGTACTAATATTCTAGTTGAACATGGTGGTGCATGACTGTAATCCCAGCACTTGGGAGGCTGAGGCAGGAGGATTGCCAGAAGTTCATGGCTAGACTGGGCAACAGTGAGTTCAAGGCCAGCCTCAATGACATGGCAAGTGTCTGTCTCAGAAAATATGTATGTGCCAACTTTCTCACAATGAATGTACTTACTATGTATCACAAACATACACTACTAAAAAAAATCCAGGGGAAAAAAATGAAGCCTTTTCAAGGAGGGCAAGTGATTCATCTGTGGTGGGGAGTCAGCGCACTTTCTGTTGTGGCCACCAGGTGGCACTATCAACCCAGAGCAGCTTGGTGGCAGAATCAGAAAAGCTGGTGAGGGGTGGAGTTGGCAAGTTGGGGACTCGTGGGCATTTGGGTGAGCACACACAAAGGTGAGGTCACCAGTGAGTGTCTTAAGATGGCATGTGGCCTCCCTGGGAAACAGGAGCATCCGGTGCTGGATGACACCAGGGCCCAGGGTGTGGTGGGTCCAGAATGGAAGTGAGAGGCCAGAGATGGAGGCAGCCAGGGCCAGCTGCAGCTGGGAGGGGATCCCAACACATCCTGCCTCCGCCCCTTGATAGCTCTACAGAGCTGTCAGGAAGATTTCTGGAAAAACCAAGGGTCCTCGAGCATTCAAGGTGTTGTGACCATGTTGTCAGTGCAAGGGGCCTTGGGTGTCGCTGACTTCCTGAGCCTATTATTTGGCCCCTTGCACCAGCCATCTCCCCCACCTTCCCACCCCAGTACCATGTGCTCTTTAGGAGGACCCTGGTTCCATGCCCATGGCCCTGGGGGTGGTGAGGCAGGCACCTTAGAGAGCTCTGATCCTGGCTCAGTTTCCTTCCTGTGCCAATCTCCTTGGGCTGCAGAGATGTGCTGCTGTGTCTTTCTGGACACGGTGACAGCATGGCCAGTGGCCTGGCTGCCTTGGGCCTGTGTGGGGCTGTTGGGTTCCAGGCGACTGTCCCTGGCGCATTGGTCAGTGGAGCATGGTGCTGAGGCATGTCCGTGAGTCTGCTGACTCCAGGCTGGTGTAGACAGAGTCACCACTGAGGTCAGCGCGTGCCGTGGCAGGGGTGTGCTGGCTGGCCTGGGCAAGCTGGGTGTCGCATGCTGGCCTGGGGTTCCTGGGGTTCCTGATGGGGTGCAGTGAGTTTGTTGCCGCCCAAGTCTCCTGTGTGGTTCAGATGAGCCAGAGCCCAGCGGGTCCCCCTCCCAGCCACACCCACAGTCCCTTCCCTTGAGGCCTGGCGAGTGCCCCCTTTGGGACAGCACCCTGACTCTGCCTTCCCTGGGTGCCCAACCTTGCTGCTCCCCTCTCTCGGTCTCCATGGGCCTGTCCTACCCTCCGCACCACCCATTCTTAACTGCTTGAGTCACTGCCAGCGGCGCCCCTGTGACCTGGTTCAGCCCAGTGGACACTTGTCCTCTCTTCCTGTCTCGGTCTTCCTTGGTCCCTGGCAGTGGGACCTCCATGAGCCATGGTCTGAGTGGCACCACATGCTGACCGTCCCAAGGTGGTCCTGTAAGTCCTTTCCCATTCTTCCGGTCTGCGTGGCCACTGGTCCCCCCTGTGTCCCCCTGGGGTGACCTGGGGACTGTGCACTGGGAAGTGACAAAGGCTGAGTCCCTTCTGGCTGACAGGTCAGCCTGACCTTGTTCCTCATCTCCCCGCCCAGGGTCAGGACTTCCAGTGGTGCTGCCTGGGGCCTGGTGGGCGGCAGCGGCCGGGCACTGTCCTCCGAGCCCTGCTGGGGTCCTGCCAGCCCCCGGGGGACTCAGCTGCGATCAGGCCCCTCCCTAGGTGCCGCCCGCTACAGCTCCAACCCTTGGGGTGCTTCCTGTCTGCTCTGTGGTCCAGAGCGAGCCTCAGCCAGGTAAAGGCCATGTGTCCCCCTACTTGGGGGCCGCTGCAAGGCCTGGAGCTCAGCTTCTCAGTCTTTGGCCACCTTTGAAGGATGACGTTGGTGGCTAGGAGTGTGACTTTGGCCTTTGTGGAACAGGCTGGGGTCCAGGTGATGCTCCACGACCGAGGTCAGACGTGGGACCCCGTGGAGCAGCAGCAGCTGTGGCAGCTTGCGGTTCCTGCACGCTTGGGCTCAGCACCATGGCAGGAGCCACCCCCTCCTGGCTGCGGCTGAGCGCCCGGTGGGTGCTGAGCTGGGCCTGGGGCGCAGCTGGAGTCAGGGGCTGCAGGCCTGTCCTGGGGCCCTCGGGTTGGCTCCTGGCGTCTGTGGAAGGGGCAGCTGCGATTGGTGCTATTGGGCCCTGTGGAGGGGCATCGGGTCCCCAAGGGTGGCCTAGCCTGGGTGGGAGAGGAGGACCCCCGAGTGTATCCTCTTTTGCTCCTGGTACCCTGCACGCAGGTCAGGCTTCTAATCTGTGTTCAGCAGACGGGAGGCCGGGCGTGGTGGCTCACACCTGCAATGCCAGTTACTGGGAGGCTGAGTCAGGTTTGCAAGTTCAGGTCTGTCTTGGACAATGTAGCAAGACCCTGTCTCAGAATTCAAAAAATAAAAAGGTTAGGGGTGTATCTGGGTGACAGTGCACCCCGAGTGTGCTTGGCTGGGCTGCGGGGCTGTTGCCACTCTTGTCTGCTCTGTCTGCTGGCCTGGACCGAGGGACGGGCCCTGGGCTCACCTGGCGCAGGTGCACGGCCTGCCCGGGCTTGGCCTCCATCCAAGGGGAAGCAGGGGCTGAAGGCCTGGAAGTCGGGGCCTTGCCGTGTGGGTTCCCGGCCCCGCCCGGCCTGACACCCAGGGGAGCAGGCTGGGACTTTGCATGTGATTTCCCTGTGGCTTGTGGGCAGGGCCCTCCCGAGAGTGGGGCCCTGTGTGCCCCGGGTCCGCCTGTCATAGACTGTGTCACCCGCCTTGTTCACCTGGCTGCGGCCACCCCTGCGTCCTCCACTAGAAGTACTCGTCTTTCCCGGCAGCGCTGAGGCACCTCTGGAGTGTCCCTGGCCCCTAGCCCCTGAGGGGCAAGGACAAGCTGGGACAAGGCCATCTACCGCCCCCTCTAGCAGAAGGCTGTAGGGTGGCCCACAGGTCTCCTGGGCCCAGGACTTCCCTACCCCAGTGGTGCCTTGCTGACCCTGGGTGGACGAGCAGGCGACCCTGAGCTGTGGGTCCAGCTGGCGCTGGGCCCATTTCCTGCAGCCCAGACACTGTAGAAGGTGTAAGCCAGCAGGACCCTACCCCGCCCAGAGGGCCTGGGAGAACCCCCTGGGGACTTCCGGGGTCTCTGAGGCACCTGCCTTGCTCAGCACAGCGCCTCCCTGGGTGTCCCGGCCAGCAGTGGCAGGGGCAGCCTGTCTGCGTCACACACAGTGGCTTCCTCTCTCGAGAGCCTTGCTGTCATGCTCCTGGGACCCTGTGCTGGCCTCGGCCTCCCTGGATGCGCTTGGGCTCCGGGACAGGGTGCCCCGAGGCCTCGAGGGGCTCCCCTCTAACCTAAGGCAGTCTCGGGTTGTGGGGTCGGTGGGGAGGCGTCCTCTGCCCACAGCAGTGCCCTCTCCCACAGAATGGAGACCCTGCCCAGTCTGGCGGGGGCATTGCAGGGGGTCGGGGCTCCCCACACAAGGACCAGGCAGGTGGGCGGGGCAGGAAGCAGCGGTTAGCACCTGACCTTCACTGCCACTCTCTGCAGCACTGCGTGCCTCGGAAACCCAGGGCCGCATGCGCTTCTGCGGGTGTCCAGGCCACCTCCCTGTCCTCAGGCTACCACGCCCTGTCGGAGCTGGCAGCGCTCCTCAGCCTTAGCTTGGACACACGACCACTGAGCAGTGCTACGCCCCTGTGTGCCGTGTTTTGTTTCTTTTTTGAGGCGGGGCCTCACTGCAGTTCAGGCTGGACTTGAACTCATTTTGTAGCCCACGTTGGTCTCGAACTCACAGCGATCCTCCTGCCTCAGCCTCCTGAGTGCTGGGATTGCAGGCATGCACCACCACGCCTGGTGGAAGCTGGGCTTTTAAAATATCCTGTTATTGTGGTCAAATGCATGCAGCACAGAATTTGCTGCTTGCTTGTGAAGTGTGCAGCTGGTCACGTGAGTGATACGTATGTACCATGCTGCCTGCCAACAACTGCACCCCCTTACTCCTTTCTTCTTTTTGAGATGGGGTCTGGCCTCGGATTCACTGTATATGCCAGGCTGCCCTCGAGCTCAGCACACCCTCCTGTCTCAGCCTCCTGAGTGCTGGGATGACAGGCATGCACCACCGTGCCCGCTGCCTGTCTGTTTTGAATCAGGTTGTTTGCCTTTCTGTTGTTGCAGTGTAGGAGTCCTTTCAACAATCTGGGTACTAAACCCTGACTTGGAGCTGTCCGCCCTGAACCTGCTCAGAACTGTGCTCCCTTCCATCCTCCAGGGGGCACTGCCACCTGCCCCCTGCCCTGGGGGACACCGCGCACCTGCCTAGCCCCGACCGCCCAGCGCCCCAGGACACTGGCACCCACCATGGCCCGTCCACCCTCTGGGGTCCTGCTGCAGCCCCCCATCCCTGGTCCCCTTCACCCTCTGGGAACCCCCGTTTGTTTCTCTTTTGTAAAACAATAAACAGAAAAGTACAAAGCCTGGGATGAGCGCCTGCCGCCCAAGATAAACACAGCAGTATTTGATCCTTTCCTGAGGTCCTCAGTCCTCGCTGACTTCGCTAACTTCGAGAACTGGGACCTGAGGCCATGCCACAGCCCCAGGCTGCTCCCTCCCCAGCCACTGCCCCATGCCTGGCGACACTGGCTGGTAAGACAGTGACCGGCTCTGCCCCGTTGTCACCTGCAGCAGCCGATTCTGCTTCTGCAGGGCGGTGTTTCATTTCTGTCACCTGCTCTTTACCAGGCTGGTCGCACATTCCCTCCTCCAGTGTTCCCGCCCTGCAGGCTGGATCCGGCCCCAGGCTTGGAGTTTGGTGCCAGGTCACAGCAGGTTGGCCTTGTGGGTACGGGCTGGGTGCCACAAGGAGCTATGTTCAAGCCCATGTCACTGCCTGAGGCTCACAGATGGGGGCAAGTGCCAGGCGTGGTGACACACACCTGTGACCCCAGCGGTCTGGGAGCTGAGGCAGGTAGACTGCAAATGCAAGCCCAGCCTGAGACACTTGGCAACTTGGCGAGACCCTGTCTCAAAATGACGAAGCAGTGTGTGTGTGTGCGGGGGGGCGGGGGGAGGCCGGAAGTGGGCTGGATGGAGGGGAGGAGGGACAAAGACCCCCACGGACTCACTGTCTCCCCCGTCCCCCCACAGCCAAGTACCCAGCCATCAAGGACCTGATGCGGCCGGACCCGAACCTCAAGTGGGCGGTGCTGGGCCTGGTGCTGGTGCAGCTGCTGGCCTGCTGGCTGGTGCGGGACCTGGCCTGGCGCTGGGTCCTGTTCTGGGCCTACGCCTTCGGCGGCTGCCTGAACCACTCGCTGACGCTGGCCATCCACGACATTTCCCACAACACGGCCTTCGGCACGGGCCGCCCCTCGCACAACCGCTGGTTCGCCATCTTCGCCAACCTGCCCGTGGGCTTGCCCTACTCCGCCTCCTTCAAGAAGTACCACGTGGACCACCACCGCTACCTGGGTGGCGACGGGCTGGACGTGGACGTGCCCACGCGGCTGGAGGGCTGGCTCTTCTGCACGCCGGCCCGCAAGCTGCTCTGGCTGGTGCTGCAGCCCTTCTTCTACTCGCTGCGGCCGCTCTGCGTGCACCCCAAGGCCGTCACCCGCATGGAGGTGCTCAACACGCTGGTGCAGCTGGCCGTGAACCTCGCCATCTTTGCGCTCGGGGGCATCAAGCCCTTAGTCTACCTGCTGGCCGGCACCCTGCTGGGCCTGGGCCTGCACCCCATCTCGGGCCACTTCGTGGCCGAGCACTACATGTTCGCCAAGGGCCACGAGACCTACTCCTACTACGGGCCGCTCAACTGGATCACCTTCAACTCGGGCTACCACGTGGAGCACCACGACTTCCCCAGCATCCCGGGCTGCAACCTGCCCCTGGTAGGCGCCGGGTGGGGACCCCAGGGCAATGGAAGGGCTGCCAGACATCCCGGGTGCCTGAGGGGCGAGGAGGGACAGAGACCCGGAGCCCAGGCCCCTGCTCGTGCACTGCCGAGGCGCTGCCTGGCCACAGGTGCCCAGGGAAGCCACGTGCCTGCCCAGGGCCCAGCTTCCTCCCCCAAGTGTGGGCCACACTGGCTGGTACTGCCCGGGAGGCCCCTCACTGCTGTGTCCTGACAGCCTGCTGGGACAGGGTGGGGGCCTTGCACTTTGCAGCCCAGAGCTGCTGGGGATGGGAGCCCAGCCCTGGCCTCGGAGGATCTGAGTGTGAAAGGAGGGAGGGGAGGATGGGGGGAGGAAGGGGGACGACCCACCCCTCAGGCCAGGTCTGCCAGGGTGGAAAGGGGGCCGGGGAGGCATGGTGGGCTTGTATTTGTGTCTGGGTGTGCACGTCTGTGCGGAGGTGGAGTGTGGGAGTCACAGCCCCGGGCCTGGCCACAGGTGTCCACGTCGCTCCTCTACACTGAACTGGGGTGGCAGAGCTGGAGCCCCAGCTGGCCGGGGTGCAGCCCTCGGCCTCAGGCAGAGAGAAGGGCTCTCCACCACTGTCCCCAGCTGGGAGGCAGGGCTCCTGTGCCCTGCCCGGGGCTGCCAAGGGCTCCCTGACATGGACCTGGGTCGAGGTGACTCAGGGACTAGAGGCCGGGCGCACTTCCTGGAGGCAGCAGGCGGGGGAAGGCTGGGAGGAGGGAGTGTCAGGTGAGGAGGTGGGAGCCAGGGCCAGCAGCGTGGTGGGTGGAGAGGGCATCAGACGCTGGGCTGAGGAGCGAGCAGCCCTGACCCCGCCCCTCCCTGCAGGTGCGGAAGATCGCACCTGAGTACTACGACCACCTGCCGCAGCACCACTCGTGGGTGAAGGTGCTCTGGGACTTCGTGTTCGAGGACTCCATGGGGCCCTACGCCAGGGTGAAGCGGAAGTGCAAGCTCGCCCAGGACCGTCTCTGAGCCCCACCGATTGCCCCCTGCCCCTGCCCCTGCGTGCTCCACAGCAGCCTGGCTGCCCTGCCCTGCGCCCCCAGCTGCCGCTTTTGTCCCTGCTGAGCCCGGGCTGGTGATGGAGGTGCAGCCCCCGGAGCAGCCCTTGGTTTGCTTGGACTCATTGGGCAGGCGGCCCGCGTCACCTGCTGGGCTCTGCGCCTGGGGTCTCTATGGAGCTCTCGGTCCGGGCTTCTCGAGCCCTGCGTTAAACCAAGGGGTGTTTTCACAGTCCAGCCCAGGTCTGAGGGGCCCGCAGGCTGGGCCGCAGGGAATGAGGCCCCAGGGCTGGGCAGGTGGCGTCCAGGCCTCCGTGTTGCCCCCTCCTGGCCACTATGCGCCATTCCCATGGTCTAGATGCTTGCTCGGGTGGTGTCCCTGGGCCTGGTCACTGGGAGTTGGGCTCTGGGGGTGTGGGCAGCAGCCTGGGACCCCACTGAGCTCTGCCGCCCCATCTCTGTTCCTCGGCCCTGCAGAGGCTGCCCTGGGCCCAGGGGCTCAGCTGCCAGCATGCTCTACCTGGGGCTTAGGGGCTCTGCACAGGGCTGAGGTGTCCGTGGGAAGTGCAGAAAGGTGTCCCTGCTGAGGGGCTGATGGCACCTGGGACCAGGTCCAGGGCAACAGTGGCAGTGCTGGGAGCTGCCCTGCAGAAGGGAAGGGTATGGCTGGGCCTGGGGACTGGGCCCGAGGCCAGGGCTTGGCCAAGGCTTCAACGCGGGTGGGGCCATGGGAGTATCGGAGAGCTGGGCCAGGAGAGGTGAACCCCGGTCTGCTCCTTGTGCCTGGGCGTGGCCTGGGTGGTGCTAGGCACAGGTGTCCCTGAGGCGCCCTCTTTGGCTGGAGGCTTGGAGTCCAGGCGGGTGGGTCCTCCCTGTGCATACAGGCAGACCAGCCCCTGAGGGCGGAAGGGCGGGAGCTCCCGGAGCTGGGCACTGCCCGCTGGCGTCACACCTTGGACTGGCAGTCACGCACCTGTTTTCAGGGCTTTGCTGGGCACGTGGCAGGGAAGGCACGTCCAGGGCAGGGCCCGAGAGTGGCAGTTTCTCTGGTCCCAGTGTGCCCTGCCTCCCTCTGCCATGTGCCCTCAGAGGGGGCTGAGCTGGAGGTGGGTGCTTCGCTCTGGGGTCACGGTGGCCACAGAGGTCAAACAGGACAACCTGCAACCAAAGGTCACAGTGCACCAAGGCCTACCTGGCCTCCTGGCCAAAGCTGCACCAGTCCCCGAGGCCAAGGGTCAGATACTGCCTTTGGCTGAATGAGGAACGGCTGCTGGGTGGCACCCTGGGCGGCCCGTCCACTGCCCCTGCTGCAGCTGGGCTGGGGCTTCTGTGGGGAGAGCAGGGACAGAGCTGCCCTCACCCTCCCCGCCCTGAGCCCCACTCTGCGGCTCCTGCTGGGCGGATGCTCATGAATCCCAGCGGAGGGCCCGTCCGCAGGGTCCCCAAGGATGCAGCCTCTTCAGAGGACCCAGGGCCCAGGCTGGGCCTGCAGCGCTGCCCGGCTCACCCCCGGGACCCAGGGACCCTGTGACTCTGCTCTTGCTCCTGTTCCTCCTGCTCTCCCTGGCCCCACCTTCCCTGCCAAGGGCTCGCTGGCCTGGACAAGGACAGTGTGACAGAGCAAGGGCTGGAGCCGAGTGTGGACAGTAAACGGTTTATTACGGTGTGGACGACACGCGGTGTGCGGACAGACTGTGTCCCGGCTCCCGCTGCCTGCGAGGCACAGCGTCACCTGGGAGCAGACTCGGAAACCATGTAATGAAGCAGGTGCTCTGGGGCGTCCTCTAGAAACCCAAAGAAATGTACACTTAAATAAGCAAATATAAAATACAAAACAGAGTGGCCTGGTGTTCTGTGTTGGGTAGAATCTAAAAAAATCCAGGAGTTGGCCGTTTCCCGTTCACATCCGACTGCAGGTGGGGTCTCCGTGACCGGTGCGCCGGCTCCTCGGGCTCTGTGTGCTGGGCAGCGGCTCCTCGGCGTCCTCCGTGCTGGGGCCACCTACGTGGTGCTGACCCCGCTCAACTCCTGCCTGATGGCTGAGGGACAGGACAGGAGAGGAGAGGGCAGGGGAGAGGCTTAGGCCACACCATGCGTGGACCTGCCTGTGTCATCCTCTCTGGTGTGGGGATACCGTGTCCCGGCCTGGCTGCTAGAGCACACACTCTGGCACCAGGCCCAACACTGCGGTGGCTTTGGCAGGGACACTGGTCACCTCCTCTGTCACTAGTCCCCAAGGCTCCAACCTCTCTGTCAGGGGACAAGCTGCTGGGGCCTGTAGGTGCCCTGGGAGTGGTCTTGGTACTGGCATCAGAGCATCCAAGTCTGTCTGGGGACCATAGCCCTTGGCCTGGCAGAGCAGAGGCTGGGCCCTGGCGCTAGCCCTGGTGGGGGACTCTGCTGTGCCCCGGCCTCCTGGCCCAACCCCCCGAGTCATCCTGGCCAGTGATAGAGGGGTCTCCTTGGCCACGAAGGCCGCTGGACAGGCAGAGCTGGCTGGGTTTGGCCTGCCCTGCCCCACCTTCCGTTTTCCTCTGGCTGCAGATCTGAGCCAGCTCCTCAAAGGCCGGTGGGGCCGGAAGGACGGATGTGATGCAGGGGACGACGTGGCCCTGCTCCTTGGGGCCAGGGGCTGCTCAGGGGGAGCCCAGGCTGGGAAGGAGCTCGGGCCTAGGCGGGGCTCCTGGTCCCGCACTCCCAGGAAGGCGGTGGCAGACCAGAGAGGCGAAGGAACCAACAGATAATGGAGGCCTGGGATGTCTTCCAGGACACCCCTCCACACGGGGCCTCCCGTCCTCCGGGCTGAAGTAGAGACACAGAGGCCCGGGGCTCGGGCCATCACTGAGCTCTGAGCCTCAGTTTCCACAGCTAGAAGTGGGCAGCATGAGGAGAACGTGTCCTCCTCTTCTGCGTGGGTCCTGACCGGGGCCACCTGGTGGGACCCACCCTGGCGCCATCCCCCTGGCCGGGCCTGTCGGCGTCACCCGCCCCTGCTGGGCCACCCTGCTCACCGTCGATGATCTCCTCCTTCACCTTGTGGAGCTCTCGCACCACCTCCTCCAGGATCTCCTGTGGGACACAGCCTCGAGTGGGAAATGGCAGTGGGGGGAGTGGCGAGGGCTCAGCTCCCGGCCCCCAGGGCGGCCTCAGGTGACAGTGGAGGAGGGACTCCGTTGCTCAGGTGCTGGCAGGGTTGGGGGCTGCTCATGGGGGTCACCCTGTTTGCTCCACTGGCCAGCCGGCTCCCCCCGGCGACTCTCAGTCACATGCAGGCCCCGTGGACAGGAAGTGGCCCCAGCGGCTGCTCTTCCTGGCCTGAGGGGAGGAAGCGCTCACCTGCTTCATCCGGTCCAGGTCAAAGGCGTCCAGGGCCATGTCGCTCACGCTCCCGGCAGGCTTCACTCTGGGAGGGGAAGATGGTGCAGACTGGTGGGCAGCAGGGCCTGAGGTGGCTCGTGGAAGTCTGGGGGCTAGAGGTCCCTGGCCGCTCCGGTGCTCTACTATGGTCGCAGGTGTGGCTAGGCAGGCTCCCTGGTGCTGTGACCACATTTCCCAGGGGACTTGGGGCCCATGAGGGGCAGCTGTGTGATTTGAGGGCTCTCACAGAAGTGGTAGCTCAGGCAGACACTTGGCAGCTGCTGCCACCTCTTGGGGGGCAAATGGGACAGACACCTACTCCTCAGTGGGCCTCTGTCCCTGGCGACAGCCAGCCCCTGGGCCATTAAGTTCCACATGAGCTGACAGCCAGCTTGTCCCAAAGGCACCTGCTTCCCACCAAGCCAGCACCTGCATGGGCAGATGGCACCAGGGAGTGGACTAATGTGGACATTTCCCACTCAGACTTCCCGTCTGGGCCTCACCCTACCCCATCTGGGGGCACAGGCTGGGCTCACTCTCTCCCCATGTGGAGGGTCTGGAGGTCTGAGCCAGCTTGTGACGCCCAGGACCCGTGCTGCCCAGCTGAGGGACACGGGCAGTAAGTGGAGGCTCCACAGTCTCCTGGATGCACTAGAGGAGGACCCAAGTGTGGTGCCGACCATGTCTGTGAGGACTCGGAGTCCACGTGGCCCTCGGGCCTTCCTGCAGGGTGCAGGCACTGAACCTGGCTGCTGCCCCACAGCCACCCCACAGGCAGCTTCCTAAGCAACGCTCTGGAGGAAAGGACGCTCTTGGGAAATCTGAGGACTGCAGAGGCACCCCAGACGTCTGGCTGCTGGGAAACAGCAGCCCAGCCTAAAGCCATCGCGGTGGGTGTCCCCAAGGCTCCCGGCCCTGACACCTCTGCCCTGCGAGATCGCCTCCCCTCCACAGCCAGGGACCAAATCCCTGAGCGCTCAGCCCACTGGCTCTGTGCTTCACTGTCTGTCAGGCCCTAACGTGGGGTACAGAGGCCACTTCTGGCCAACCCCTCCCACCCCTGGCCCTCCAGCCAAATGGCCATGGCCTGGGTGGTCACAACTTTGGGCCGCACACTTCTGGTCCCAGGCTGCACCTGCAGGCTGCACAGTGCCCTCTGACCCCAAGATCCCCAGCACTACTCCCTGAGCCGCCTGGGCCTGCCATGGTCCTGCGGTCATGGGCTCCACATGGGCACGGCTGTCCCTGACACACAGCTGTCACCTGTGCTACCAGGCTGCCACTTCCAGGGTCAGCTGGAGGCCTGCTGTGCTGATGCCTGGCTTGCCTCTGCCGGCTTGGTCTCCAGGCCACCTGCTGCCTCCTTCACTTTGGGGTAGACGGTGGGCACCTCTCAGGGTGGGCCCTCGTGGGTCCTGGCGCACGTGGCCTGCAGTTACTCCTGGCCGCCTGCCTGTGTTCTGGGCTAGCTCAGTGCCAAGTGTCCCATCCTGTGGTCACAGTGGCTTGGTCTGGCAAGGGACCAAGACCTGGATGGAGGAGGCCAGCGTCTGGGCAGGCCCAGTGCTGGTGGGTGGGGACAGAGGCACTGGTGGACAGCTCTGGTGTCCAGCTGCCGGCCACACCCCTGCGTCTCCGGACTTTCCCCCGCTCTGGCTTTGCCTCCTCTTCTCCAGAGGCAGGGAGGGAGCTGCCCGCTTCCCGGGGGCTGAGGAGCACAGCTCCTTCTGGGCCAGCTGTGGAGTGACACACCGGGAGAAGGCGCTTGGGGGCGTTAGTCAGGGGACAGGGTCAGAGGAGGCCCTGAGTGGGGGATATGGGGGCAGGAGGGTGGTTCAGTACCTAGAGTGAGGCTGCGACTGAAGGGGGCTCTGAGCTTCGGGGCTCTTTGCCACAGACGGGGTTCTAGGGCAACGAATGAGACACACGGGTGAATGGCGCCGGCGCCCCGCCCCGGCCGCGCGCAGGCCTTCCCAGGGCAGCTCACCTGGATAGCAGTGTGGACACGGGCTTTTCCACCGAGTTGCTACGTTCCCAGGGCTTCCGGCCAGCCTCTGTCGGGCAAGTCACACCACCAGTGAAGGACTCAGAGCTGGGGCCTCCGTGGCCACCCCAGCCCTACTCTCCTTGAGAGGAATCCTCCTGTGCTTACGGTCTGCTCCAAGCACCCACAGCCCAGCTCCTGATCTGGCCAGGCAGCCTTCAGTGACTGCAGACTCAAGCTGCCTGCTGACAGCTGTCACCTCTCTCGCCTGCAGCAGAGCCCCTGTCCCCCAACCTCACCCAGGCTGGGCCTCTCCCAGAGCATGGTTCAGCTGGGTCACTGCTGACCCCAGTGACAGGGTGACCAGCGGGGCGCTGCCCCAGGAAACCCCCTGTTCTGCGAAGCAGGCTGTAGAGCATCTGCACTGTCCTGTGTGCTGTCCCTGTCCCTGCTGAGAGCTGCTCTGGCTTTTTCCGTTTTTAAGTTGGTGCTACAGGTTGGGCGGCCCCTACCTGAAATGCTTCAGAACTGTTTCAGATTAAAAAAAAAAAAAAAAAAAAAAAAGGACTCTTTGCAGCCTGCACATGCAGCTTGCACTGAGAGTTTCAGAGCATCTTGGACTCTGGGTGGGGGACATTCCACCCCTGCCCGGTAAGAATTCCCTCCACCCGGAGATGTCGGGGGTGAGAGCACACGGCTGTGGCACAGGCCGGTGAGAGGTCCCCACACCCAGCTTCCCCCCAGAGCTGGCCCAGAGCACTCAACCCACACGCTGCGCTGCCGTGGGAGCACACAGGCCTGAAGCTGCCCACGTTCACTGGCCAAGAAGCTGCGGTCCTAGGAGTAGACATGGCTGTGCCTCCCCTGGGAGGCCGACACACCAGCGTGCTTCATGCGCTGTTTGGGACATGTGACAGCTGAGGACAGCCTCCATGCGCCAGGGGAAGGGTGGCCGGACTCTCGCTCCCCCACCTGTCTTCGTGACACACAGAAGCCCAGGCCTGGCACCAAGCAGATGCCGAAACAGTATTTGAGGAATGACTGCGTGATGACCCAGGCCCTGGGCTCAGCGCATTCCTAACCGCAGCCCTCTGCACAGCTGAGGACCCTGAGTACCGGGGCTGGGCTCCTGGTGGAGTGGTCTATGGGGGATTTCTGGGTCACCCGTCATCAAATGCCCGTAAGAGAGGCGGTGGCTGTGGCTTGGGGTAGACAGAGCCCTGGCTGGCGTGGGAGGCCCTGGGTGGCCTTAAGTGCAGATGACGTGCTCGCTCCCTGCCAGCTGACGTGCAGTGCTCCCCGCCCAGGGGCCAGCTGGCTCCAGGGTTTCCCATGCACCTGCCCAGGTGCTGAGCCTTGGCTCCGCTCGGGGGAAGCGCAGAGGCTCCTGGGGCTGACCTCTGCACACGGGCTGCGCGGGCAGGTTATCTCCCTCAGCTCCCCGAGGGCCTGGTGGAGCCAGGCTGGCACCCTCTCACCTGTGGAGTTAGGCGGCTGGCTGGCGGCTCGGGTCCCTGGGGATAGGGAGGTGCTGGGATCTTCCTAAAGTGGGAAAGAAAGCTCTTCCATTAGTCCACTAGGAAGGCTGCTTGGGGCCAGGCAGGCTATCTTTGGACCAGAGTTGTGCGTGAAACCTGTTTCCCAAATGATCTGAAAGAACTTTTTGGAGGGTGTGGTGCATGTGGTACTGGGGACCAAAGCCTGGACCTGTGCACTGAACTACATTTCCGTTCTTTACAATTTCTTTATTTTGAGACAGGGTCTTCTTAAGTTGTCCAAGCTGGGCTCTAATTTGTGACCCTCCTGCCTCAGCCTCCCAAGTGCTGTGATTACAGTACCACCACACTGGGGTGTTCTCCAGGGGTCCTGAGAAGCGAGCTCCACTGTGAGGTTGAAGGTTTCTCCATTATGCTTCTCTTCCCAGATGCCTGGGCTGAAATCCACCCCCCTCAGCAGCACGGCTTAAGCTGCTCAGCGGCCCAAGAAAAGCCAGAGCCGGCCCAAGGCCCCATGCGGCGAGGAGGTCACTGTGGGCCGGCCCCTTGGCTGTGGTTCCATGCTGGAGCTGCCTGGAGCCCAGGGCTGTGTATGGTGTGGGTCAGTGCATGCACGGGGAGCTCGCCTGGCCTTTGGGCCTGGCCTGGGCAGAAGTGAGCCAGTCCACAGGGCAATCCTGCCTGCTGAGGCTCAGGACGGGCAGGGATCTGGCGGAGGTGCAGGGGTCTTCCTAGCCTGGGATCTGGGGGCTGTGCCTTCAGGAGGGTGGTTTGCACAGAGACTCTCCTGCCTCTGCCCTAAGCCACCTGCCGGGGCGTCTGCCACACACATCTACACTGGGGAGCCTGGGGCCCTGCGGCCTTCCTGACAGAGGGCAGGATGCCTGGGGAGTGGGCGGGTGTGGCACCTACCGTTTGGCTTTCGTCTTCCTTTTTCTCAGCTGGCTTGTCTGTCTGCGAGGCTGCTTTCCTCCTAGACACCGGGAGGAAAAGGCACAGGTCAGTTCCCTGAGCTTCTCACACTGAGCTGGAGCGCCTGGCCCACCATGCACGGACTGTGTGGTGGTCACAACGCCCAGCTCTACAGGAGGCTGCCCTGCTGGCGCCAGATGGAGTGAGAGTTCAGATCCTCTGTGCTTGACCGGCCTGGGCGGAGAGCCTGCGAGCCTGATTCACACCCTGTCCAGGTCTTCCAAGGGTCAGAGCACCAGCTGTCCCCATGGGACACCTATGATAGCCACCACAGAGATTCTGACACAGGCTGGCTGTGGGGCAGCAGATCCAGGCTCGTCAGAAGCCTTGGCCTGCAGTTGGCCTGGCCACAGTCTGCCATCTGATCACTGGGGAGACCTGGAAGGGCCCCACGACTCCGGGGCCCTCAGCGCTTATGTTCCTCCGGGGAGCTGAGCCCTTGCAGTCCTCGCAAGACTGCACTGTCCCGTCTGGCCTCGCAGGTCTCCGTCACCCGGCTGCCTCTCAGATCTTTGGACACAGACCCCCAGGGACTCCCTAAAATGCCCTCTCGTGGGTCCCCAGCTCTGTGAAGCCACTCCCACCCCAAAGTGAGCTACCTCACTCAAAGGTGGTGACAGGCTGGCCCTGCGGTCACAGAGTGGCCTCCACAGCCACCTCCTCACAGAACAGGCTTCAGAAACCCACGTATTGTCTTTGCTGCCAGCTTCTTAAAACAGTCAGCCTGGTCAGTTTCACCTCTGAATTTTACCTCCAGTCTTCACTTCCCACCCCCACTGCCAACCACCTTTGTCTCTTCCTGGGCTACGATGATCTTCTCACTGGTCACTATCACTTTGCCCACTGCAGTCTGTCCCCACCCAGCAGTCCACACTTCATCTCCTAGAAGCACAGAGAGGACTAGGCCGAGGCTGAGACTCAGCGATAGAGCACTTGTCTAACATGCGCAAAGCCCTAGGCTTGGTGCCCAGCACTGCCAAAACCACCCAACCAGCTCACCAACCAACCAACTAGCCAACTGTTATGTGCTAGTCCCCACCCTCCCCGTAGCCTGCCTTTTGCTGGCTGCTGCCTTGAAGTGTTGCCCCGTGCCATGCCACCCTGCTTAACAATGGACTGAAACCTCCACAGTGAGCTAAATAAACGTTTCCTTCCTTCCTTCCATTTTGGGTGTTGGGTATTTTGTCCCAGCAATGAGAGAAAAGTAACCAAGACACCAACTAACCAATCAACCCAATCAAACCTAACCTAGCCTAACCTAACCAAAAGTAACCCAACCCGACCCAAGCCAAACCAACCCTAAATAAAACAAGCTGGGTATGTGAGAGGTGCCTGCCCATAACCCAGCTTCTCAGAAGGCTGACGAAGGAGGACTGCAAGTTGGAGGGCAGCCTGGGCAACTTAGTGAGAACTTGTTTTAAAAAAAAGGACTTGGGATGTAGCTCAGTGGTTGTGTGCATCCCCTCCCCAGAACGGACGCGGCCCTGGGTTCCGTCCCCAGGACCCCCAGTAACACAAACATGCAGGCTGTGCAGACTGAAGGGGTCAGCGCTGGTGGAAGCCCTGGCTCGCAGCCGCTCTCCACGAGCATTCATGCTGCCTCCTGTATCCCTCGGCTGGGAAGAAGACCCTAGCTGTCTGCCCGAAGGGTTTTGGCTAAAGGACCCTCTGCAGGGGGTCTCCCTGCCCATGCTGCCCCATGCCCATGTCCAGCACAGGTGGTGGAGAGCCACCAGCAGGCTCTGGCAGGGCTGTGCAAACATGTGCGTTCTGACTCCCAGTCTGAACGTTCTGACTCCCAGTCTCCTGTGGCTGGGCCTCTTCCTGCCTGGGACAGAGCAGCTCCCTGTCAGTCTGGGCTCCACATGGAGGATGCCTGGGCTCCTCCTCATCCGTTGTCCGGCCTTCCCAGGTGTTCCAGCACTGCCTGTGCCTCTGCTGCCTTCCTGCAGGGGGCGCCCCTCTCCCCGCAGCTCAGAGAAGGCACTCAGGGTTCAGGCCCAGGGCCTGTGGGGCCTCCCCATACCCCCAGCTGTCTCTACCTTTGTGCAGTGTCAGCCCCATGCATGCTTCGGTTTACTGGCTTGTGAAAGTCGCTTTACAGTGTTCCCGTCTGGCTGATTTAGTTTGCCCAGGCCTGCAGGAGGCCATGCTGTGGGTCACTCTCACTGCCACGATGCTCGGAATGCTCCACGCGGCCCCTGAGGCCTGCACAGCGGAAGCCCAGCTCTTCCCCTCATCCTCACGGAGACACCTGGACTTAATAGATGATTTAGGATAATGGAGTGAAGGCCCTGGGAGCACAGAGCCAGCTGGCCAGTAAGGGGGACAGCAGAGGGCAGGGGAAGGCGGGAGGCTGTGATGGAGCGGGGCCCTGCACTGGCCACCCACTGGGCCTTCCTTGGCCAGCCGGGGGGTGTGCTCTGACCACAAGGTCCGATCCCAGGTCCTCTGGGCCCAGGTCAGCCCCAGCCTTGGAAGCTGTGTCAGGCCATACTCAAACAAAACCCGAGCCCTGCAACTCTTCCACGAGGGAGCTGTGAGATCTCTCTACCTCCTCAGGTGTCAGCTGGGGAACAAAATAGCCAGTGACAGGCGATGGCCCTGGGCAGGCTGGAGCCACACCTGCTGGTGTGGCTGGAAAGGTGGGTCATTGAGGACCGGGCTCAGCCAAGTGCGACACAAAGGGAGCCCTTCTCTTCCGACCTCTCGGGGTGATGTCCCCGGGTACCTGCCACTTCCATATTTCTTCCCCACACCTGCCACGGTGCCTGGAGGAGCGGCACCTTCAGCCCACGCGCTCCAGAGAGCACTCTGCGTCCGCATCTCCCGGGACCCCAAGTGCCACTGAGAGTACTCTTTCCCCGGTTGTTTCTCTGAAGTGACCTCCAGGGGTTGCCTGCTGGGTGAGGGTAGCAGGCAGCAGGAGGGAACACCTGTCTCAAACTAGGACCAAGCGGGATGTGGAGCTCAGAGGCTCCTCCTGGCTCGGTGCCTCAGATGACGCGTTGGGAGAGGGAAACTGAAGTCGCAGTGCTGCCCGCTTGGCTAGGCCTGGGTGATGGAGGATCTGGGGCCCCATGAGGATTCCCCATGTGAAGCTGAGGGCCAGCAGTTTCCCAACAGGGCCGGGGCATGAGACCCACCTCTTGGCCAGTAGCTTGTTCATCTCCTCCATGAGGCCTCCTCCGCCGCCCCCGCTGCTCGCCCTGTTGGCATCAGACTTGGAGGTCCCGCTGGGACTAGAGCCTCCGGTTGCGTCTTCCGGCTGTGGAGGGTACAGGGTGTCACATTTCGGGAGAGGCAGCGGCCCTTCTTGAGGGGAGGCGGGAGTGTGTGCCTGGTGGACCCCTTAGGGACAGGGCTCCAGGTCTACTGTCCTCTGGCCCATGGGGGCAGAAAGCGGAGTCCAGGGGATACAGCCCTGGCCCTGCAGGTTGGAGGCCGGCATCCCTGCCCAGCTGGGCTGTGACATGAGGGAGGGAAGTGGGGTCCATGCCTCAGCTACGTCCGAGCACCCAAGAAGGAAGGCTGAGCTGGGAGACAGCCCGCAGCGGGGAAAGCAAGGACTGAGACCACGGAGACCCGGCGCTGTGGCCAGGCCCTGCAGAATGGTGTCAGCGTTTAACCCCCGGGCCTTGGTTTCCTTATCCGTGGAAAGGAAATGTTTGTGCCAGCCATGAAGTTTGTGCAAGCGAGGCCGTCTTTACAACGCACTGTCCGCTCTGCCTTCCCCTTCAGGAAGCCAGGCCCCGCCCCCCACCCCCCGGCCTCCACCCTGGGTGGCCCTGAGCTGCACCAGGGAAGGTGTGGTCACCCTCTCTCCCTGCGCTTACCCGCTGCACTCTCCTCAGCTTCGCCCCTGCCAGCGCAGCAGCCAGGCCCGACACAGAGCTCTCATCGTGGCTGGTGCCCTGGGCTCCTCCGGCTGGCAATGGGGGTGGCGGCGGCGGAGGGGTGGCACCTGTCGGGGGAGGGGGCACTGGAGGAGGGGGTGGGGGCGGAGGCCCGCTACATGAGAGGGGGATGCCGGCTGCAGAGGAGGGGTGCCCAGGCGGCAGGATGGGCCCTGAAACACAGTGGGACGCAGTCAGCCTCCAGGCCCAGCGAGTGCCCAGTCCGCTGCCCCGGGGAGTGAGCAGCAGACTGGCATCACCCTTTCTGGAAGCCCCTGATGGGCCCAGCCTGACTGCTGCAGCTCCCTGTTCCGGCCCCCTGGGCCTCTGGGCCTGGCTAGCCCATTCTGTCACACATGTGCCTGACCTCCCCCAGCTCACAGCCGTCCTGGGGACGGGGAGCTCTGACAGGGCCGGGCTGTGCCCGTTTCCTTCTCTGCTCCTTCTGAGGACCTAGTGCCGCCCTGGATGCTGGCAGAAGTTGGTCCCTGAGATGTAAATGGAACTGACCCTGGGCCCTAGAGGCCATGGCAGGAATCTGCAGGTTCCAGGGCTGGTGGGGACATGGGGACGTGGGCTGGGGAACAGGGCTGAGTAGGGCACCCACTGTGCCAGGCACTGTGCTAGGCATGGGGAGAATGGCCTGGGCTTGCCCTCAAGTGTTCAAGGCCCAGGGAGAAAAGTCAACAAACTCCATAGGTGGGCACAGGGTCAGGACTGTGGGAGCAGACAGCGCCCGGGAGCAGGTCATGCTTAGTACCTGTGACCAGGGCTCTTGCTGTCTGCATCCCTGGGAAGCTCTCGGACCAGCAAGGAGAGTGAGGGACAGAGGTGTGGGGGAAGAAGAGGGTACTTGGGAGGAAGAGAGGGAGAAGGTGGTGTGCAGGCACGCACATGGGCAGGAGGGCGCTGGGGGCAGAACTGTGGGACACAGAGACCTCCAAGTAGGGAGGGCAGGCCAGCGAAGCCGATCCGAGGGGAGAGGGTGCTGTGTGAAGCAGGACGAGGTTCGACCTGACCTCAGAGGGCAGGTGAGAAAGTGGAGGAAGGCACTCAGCAAACAAATCCTGCATGATGGGTGCCCGACCATGCTGCCCCTTCCTCGGATGTTCTGGGCCCATGCGGTGTGCAGAATAAGGCTAGGGACCCCCCTAACCGTGCACCTTCCCCCCTCCCCCCGCCCTGTGAATGCTGTCCCTGCCGACAGGGACCCATCCGTGTCCCCTCAGCTTCCCACAGCCAACGTGACCCCCGTACGCCCCATGTGTCGGGACATGTGCTCATCACGTGTCTGTGACCCCAGCTGGATGTGGGTGGGGACTGTGCCTGCTGTGTCCACAGTGTCCGAGCCCTTAGCTCGGTGCCTGGCACGCAGCAGGTGCTCTGGAGTGCCTGAGCTCGGAGCGGGTGATGGAGGCCCGGGGGCCGATCTGAGGGCCGGTGGGGTGGGTGTTCACCTGTGGCCGAGGTCCTTCTCTCCAGAGACTCCTGGCGGTGCTGCTGCTGCTCCATCACTTGTCTGGAAAGCAAGCAGAGCACGGCTGCCCTTCTGCACTCTGGCCATGGGAGCTGCTTCACGCGCTCAAGAGGGTCACCGCACCAGGCGGCCCCCAGGTGACACAGGGGCTATTGGTGCCAGGTCCCACATGGGCTCCAGTGCACTGAGCAGGGAGCACCTCCAAACACGGGCCACCCCCTGGCTGACTGGGGTCAAGCTTTCCCCAGGTGATCGGCTCCCCTGGCTTTGGGTGCCTGTGGCCATGGAGCAGACTGGCCCGAGGACTCCTGTTCTTAGTGCCCCCACCAAGCTCCCTGGGGTGACCCTTCAGCACCATGATTGCCACGAAAGTGCACACAAAGGCCAGGTGCCCCATGCTGTCTGCTGCAGGGCACAGCCTGCTTGGACGCTGCTTGGCAGAGCAGAGCTCCGTGTACCTCAGTGGAACTCACAGCCTCCTTTCCCGTGGCAGAGTGGCCTTGGGGTGCCCTCCAATGCCAGCTGAGTGAGGGCAAGACCCCAGCACCTCCATGACCCAGCCACAAAGACAGTGGACAGGGAGGGGCCCGCCAGGCATCCAGGGACAGAGAAAGGCTGCAGTCAGAGGCAGCAAACTCCAGTCGCTGCTGTTCAGGCCTGGCAGTGTGTTCTGGGCCCAGCTCCGGACCGGGTCCCTGCCACGGTGAGTCAGGGGCCAGGCAGCCTTGGTCCACAGTGGGCTGTGGGTCTCGGAGTCACAGCAGGTACTCAGCAATGTGTGCAAGGGTAAACAGGCGAATGCCATCCTGGCAGGGCTTCCTGGTGCCCGCCACGGCCCTGAGGGGCTTGTGCTCACAGGCAAGCCATTCCCCTCTCTGTGGTAAGAGAATACCACCCGTTCTGGGTTCTTGGCAGGGGTCTGCCAGAGGCCCAAAGAGGACAGAAAAGGCCCTGGCCTGGCAGGTGGTCCCAGCAGCACCTGCATTCACTTCTCTGCCCCAGACTCCACCCGCAATCCAGCCTCCTCGGCAGGAGCCACAGGCTCAGAACAACCTGGCGAGTGAGAGCATTTGAAAGCCATCTGAAGGTCAGCTCTGAGGCGATGACTGTTTTCTGGGAAGGAGAAACTATGCTGTGCTCGGAGTGAGACGGCCGGTAGAGGGACTGGCAGGGCTCCTGTGGGTCCCAGGTGGACACCAGGAGGGCGCTCAGGTTCGAGGCTACACCCCCTGTTGCTAGCCTCTTTGGACTTGGACCTTGGGTGAAGCCAGGCAGGGTTGTGGATGTTTAAACAGCTCCGAGGAACAGCTGGGGCTGCGCGGAGCAACCGCCACCTGGACCTGTACCTCCCTTCTGCTGGGCTTACTGCTCTGTGCCCACTGTGGGCCTCCACTTCCTTCCTGACCTTCAGCCAGCTTTCCCGGGGGGAGAGTAACAGTATAACAACCTGGAAGGGTTAGGGTGGGGGCAAGCAGAACAAGGTGTAAAAAGGCTCAGGAAACACTCAGGAATCACAAAGTGCACCCATAGCTGCAAGCTTTTAGGACGCACATGCCCAGCCAGGCACGCCCCTGCTGGGGAGGGCAGGGCGAGCCCATTTCAACCGGGAGAGAGCTGGAGCCGCAGCCTGCCCAGGCTGGGGGAGGTCAGGACAGCGCAGTCTTGGGGAAGTCTCGCAGCAGATTGTGTGGTGCAGGTGCTGGCTTTCTGGCTCCTGTGCAAGGCTCTGTTGGTGCCTGTCACCCCCCAGAGCTCCACTGTGTCCCATAGACCTGCAGCCTTGTGGGTCCAAGATGTAGCTCCGGGTGGGGAGGGTGGACCTGGTTTGAGTGCATTCCTGGCAGTGCAACCATGCAAGGCTGCCCTTGGGAGTTTGGGAGCTCAGGCTGGGTCCATCCCTCCCTGCCATGACCTGGCCTCATCATCCCTGGAACCACAGGCTACGCCCTCCACGAGGGACCGTCTCTCGACTCACTGGGGAGGGTGCAACTACCCAGGATCACCCGAGTGCCCTGCGGGGCCGGGTGTGCTCTGAAGCACAGGGTCTCCCACAGCCCCTGGTCCTGACCTCAGGAGGTGCTGGGGCGTTGGTGCCCTGGGCCTTCCTGCTCTGCCTGCCACCTCTGTCCCCAGGGTGTGCCTGAGCCACACATGTGTCCTCACTCTCAGGGTGCCCTGGCTCTGTGGGGAGGCTGCCCGGTGTGGGGTTACCTTCTCTGGATGTCCATCTCTTCAGGAGAGGGGCCATTCTGCACCTGACGCTGGGCGGAGGGGCCTGTGGGGCAGAGAAGCACAGAACAGAGGTCAGCAGAGGAAGAAAGGCCTGATAGACTGTGGTCATAGTGTCCCCTGCTCCCAGCTGGGCTGCGGGAAGATGCTGGTCTTCCTGAAGACTGGCCTCTCACCTGTGCGAGACCCCCCTACCCCAGAACCCTCGGTCTTTCCTTCTCCCTTTTTTGTGGCTTTTCCCTCTGAGCCATAAATAAACTGAACCCAAACTTTGACATAGTTTAAAAAAAAAAAAACTGTCCCCTTTAGCTGTTGACGCTTGTTCCCTGCAGGTGGCACCGCAGTGTCTGCTCCCCACCTGCTCTTGCCCCCTCAGTGCTTGATACTAACGCTGGACTAAAATCACCCGACTTGGAGCTGCCAGGCAGCGGGGTGGAACCCAGGGCCTTGCTAGGTATGCTAGTGCAGAGCTCCGTTTCCAGCCCTATAAAAGACTTCATTGTGAGGCGACAGCTCCCAGAATTGCCCAGGCTGGCTTTGAACTCGCGATGCTCCCGCTCTGGCCTCCTGAGCAGTCTGGATTGTAAGTACGTGCTGTGTTCAGGGCTGCCAGTGTGGCTTGGGCCTTGGGCTCCAGCTGCACGGCTGGACTTCTGCCTCCTGGTAGGATCTGGTCTCAGCAGCCGAGCCACTCCTCATTGGGACACTGGGGGCTGAGTCCCTCTCCAGTAGACCCCGTGCAGCCCCTGGTCTGAGGACAGGTCCTCCCCGGCCGTGGCAAGGTCCTCTGCATCTGGACTTGGCTTCCAGCCACACCTTCAGCCAGCCGGGCCCTCCAGAGGCTGAGGGAGGCTGGCAGGAGCCCAGCCCCTCTTGGGGGCTCTGCTCCTGTGCTGAAGACGACATGGAAATCGGCTGGAGCTCTGCGTACAGAGCGGGAAGACAACACATGTGTAGAGGGCTCCGCTCTCCTCATCTGTCTATTTTTGCGTGGCGCTGGTGATGGGATCCAGGGCCTTGCCCTGGACAAACTCTCTACCACTGAGCTACAACCTTAGCTTCATTTTTTAATTTTGCGTCAGGGTCTCACTAAACTGCCCAGGCTTGCCTGGAACTTGTAATCCTCCTCCTTCAGCCTCCCGAGTAGCCAGGATTATAAGAGTATGCCACTGAGCCCAGCTCCTCCCTTCATCTTGGCTTTGCTTGTTTGTTTCTGTGTTCTGTGAGACAGGGTCCCACCGTGTAGTCCAGGAGAGTCTTGAACTCACTATGTGCCCCAGGCTGGCCTTGAACTCAGTGATCTTCCTGCATCAGCCTCCTGAGTGCTGGGACTACAGGTGTGCACCACCATGCTGGCTCCTCCACTCTTCTTAAATAAACTGCTGGACTGTCTTGAGCTACAGGGTCCTCAGCATTATGAAATGCAGTCCCTTGTTTTGGGGGTGAGAGTGCAAGCCCAGGGAGGGGACGGGTCTGTACTGCGTCATGCAGGTTATTTGTGTGGTCGTGAGATTCCCCTGACTCCTGCCCCTGCCCAGACAGATGCAGGGAGGGGTTGGCCCCTGCTGGAAGTCTGGGAACAGCCAGCCTGCAGGTGCTCCCGCCCAGGTGCAAGCAGCAGCCCATAGGAAATCCCCACTTCAGGCCGGCTCCATGGTCACTGCTGCCTCGCACTCTCCCTGACTATGACTCTCGATCCCACGTCCACTGTCCTGTCTGGAGCCCACAGCGTCCTCGCTCATATCCTGTCCTCCCTTCCACCCAGAGCCCTGGCTGTGCGAGGGCAGAGAGCGCAGCGCACACCAGGCACTCGGTGGGCTTCACTGCATGGACACAGGGAGGTCAGAGGGTGCTGGTGGTCATCAGTGCTGGGAAAGGGGCTGGGTGGAACTGGCCTGGGCAAAGACAGGCACCCAAGACATGCCTCTGAAAACAGGGCCTTAGGGTTGGAGTGCTGGTCACCCCCAAACTCATACTGATGTTTAGTGACCGCTGGGACGGTGCTAAGAGGTGGGGGCATCAAGAGGCTGTCAGATCACAAGAGCTCATGGGTGACCTGGGGCCAGTAAAGTGTGAGAAAGCCTGGGTGTGTGTGGCCTCCTGCTCCTCTGCCTGCCGCCATGGGTGCTGGCCCTGGATGCAGAACCCTCAGTTTCAGGACACCGAGCCCTAGGATCCCTGCTCATGGCAGCACAAGGTGGGCCAAACAGAAGGGGGTCAGGTGGCCTGGCTGACTGGTGGCCTCGGGCCACGGCAAGGACATGTGCGACCCAGCCTGACACAGGGCGCTGAGTCCTGCCAGAGGCCTCCCTGCTCCATCCACAGCTGGGCGCTGGGGTATGGAGCTGCCTGTGGTGGTGGCAAGGTGGCCAGAGCTCAGCCTGCACCTGCGCACTTAGCGCCCCCACACAACCTGTGCCCTCCCCTCCCTGAGGGGCGACACCACACTGCACAGTGGCTCCCGGAAATGCCGCAGTGGCGAGCCGCAGGAGCAAGCAGCCCCAGTGAACCCTAGAGCCCTGCAAAACATTCACTGTCATGGTTTAAAGCCCTCCGGCCTTGCTGGGGAGTTGGACAGCGGCCCACCCACGTCCCTGTGCTGTTCAAAAGACGCCCTCAGCTGGGCACCGCAGCACACACCTGTAATCCCTGCAACTCAGGAGGCTGAGGCAGGATTCCAAGTTTGAGGCCAGGCTGGGCAACCTAGTGAGATGGTCTCAACCTAGTGAGATGAACAGGGCTAGGATGTAGACCAACCATACAGCAGCTGCCTTGCATGGGTGAGGGCCCGAGTTCAACCCCAGCTCCACGCCGTGGGAAGGGACGGGTGGTTCTGGGGGGAAGGGGGGGCCTACTCATGGCCCTGGCTGCTGTGCCAGCTGTGTCTCTCTGACAGCTGCTCTTGCCAAGAGGCCAGTCCCGCCCACCAGGGAGGCTCCGCCCCTCCACGCTCAGCCCAGTGGGCCAGAGTCCAGCTGAGAAGGCCTTGGGGCACAGACAAGTGGAGGAGGGGACACTTCAGGTGGACCTCGGAGAGCGCCCTCGGGGAGTCGTGTGCCATGGAGGCCCCTGGCTCTGGCCCATGGTGGCAGTGTGCAGCGGGAGCTGTCCCTGCACGGGCACAGACTGTGGGAGGACAGAGGCGGTGCCCCAGCCACAGTCATAGTCCTGGCACTTTTCAGCCTTGGTCCACAGTGGCCAAACAGCACGGCCGCTGAACGCCCAAGCGATGGGCTCGGGAAAGGCCAGAGCAGCCACTGTTCTTAGGGCACAGACAGAGGCCTCAGGGCGCCCCGCTCTCAGAGCAGGGACACCAGTGGGGGGACTGGGCCCAGCCTCCTGGGCCTGGCAGAGCAGGGCAGGCACACAGCTGAGGTCACCGAGTGGTGGCATGCAGAGACGTCCTGGGCCAGGGCGGAGAACCTGAACAGCATTTGCTGTCTTCACAGAAACCAGCAGGCTGCATAGCCCGCGCTGGAGGACTCTCAAGTCAGTGTGCCCACTGCTGCACCGACTGTGGCAGGTGAAACAAACAGTGAGGGGACCCTGCTCGCGCGTGTGCCAAGGCCTTTTCTGGAGCAGACAGCGGGCTCTCGGCGCCTGCTGGCCCCTCTGGCACCTCCTTGCCCATCTACAGTGCACTGGGAGAGCTGCCCAGGGGAACGATGTTGCTCATGGATGTGCAGGGTTGCACAAAGCCCAAGGGTGACAGCCCTGACTGGACACAGTGACTCGGGCAGGCAGTCTGCCCCAGAGATCTGTCGGGACCAGAAGGCATCACAGCCTGGACTGTGGGGACTGTGGGGCCCGAGGTTCGTTTCCTTCCTCCCAGCTGCTAAGCAGTAACGTGCTGTGGGGAGTCCCCCCACTTCTCAGAGCCTCAAGGACAAAGGAAATACACCACACCGTGGACAGTGGCTATCTTGGGATTATGGGTTTGTGTCTTCTGAATGTCTGAATGGGTTTGCCTACCCTGTGTCACCTTGGGATAAGTAGGTGGCCAGGAGACCCTGCGCAGGACCACTCCTCTGTGACTCCCCCCCTGAGGAGTTTGGCAGTGCAGGGTAGGGGCCTCACAAGCTCTCCACACATGGCCGAGGGGGCCCTGGAGAGGCCCTGCCCTGCCCACCCCACACTCTGTTAAGCTCCGGGCGAAGTTTCCAGTTCCGCTCCACAGGAAAGGCATCCGCCGACCTCCTGAAAAGAGGGAACCTGAGACCCCGGGAGTGCCAGAGACAGGATCGACACCTGCTCGGTGACGGTGACGCTTGATGGAATTTCTGGCCAGGAAACGGTCGCCACCTGGCTCGAGCTAGGCAGAGTCCCAGCCTCCTGGTCCCGCCTCCTCCCCTGCATGGCTCTGGCCTCTGCCTTCCCCTCTTTCCAGGAAGCCCCTCCATTCTGGGTGGAGAAGAGTAGGGCCCTGGCACACCTTCCCTGTACAGCAAGGGAAATGGTCCCCAAGGGTGCCCTCTTACACCAAGCAGGGAGCGTCCCCAGAGTCCGGGTCTGGCCATGCTCCTCAGAGTCACCCCCCAGGGTCACCCCAGGGCTAGCTGCAGAGCTGGGGCCAGCACCCAGCAAGGAGCCTGCCAGCCAGGGCTCTGCTGGCCCACAGCACATGGATGCTCAGCCCTCTGATGCATACGCCTCCTCTGCGTTTAGAAGGCAGAAGGGGCTAGCACCCCATTGCCCACCCTGGGCCCAGGAGCAGGCGACACCTGACTGACCCCTCCCTATTTCAGTGCTGGTGTGGACCCTCGCTTAGAGGAAGCGAGCCCCGTCCTCGCCCTCACTGCCGAGGGTAGGCCTTGGCAGGCTGATTCGCTCTGCTCAGGTCCCCAGTGTCTGTGGATGGGTCACCCTGAACTGCAGCCGGGCCCTTAGACCCAAGCCCTGCGTTGTGCTGGCCGTCACAGGTCAGCTCCCTGGTGGCTGAGGGGAAGATTGGCCCAAGAGTCCAGCTTCCTGCAGAGCAGAATTGGCGCCTACTTCAGGGAGGGAGCAGCGCTGACCGCAGGGGTGGCCCCCAAATGGCACAGACAAGGCAGAGGCAAATCTGGGCTGGAGCATAGCCCCCAGCTCCAGGCCACAGCACCCCATTTGCAGGCTGGGGCCCTGAAAAGACAAGGTCTTTTTTCCTATTTGTTTTTTTTTGAAATAAAGCTTCACTGTGCAGCCCAGGCTGGCTTCCAGCTCCTGATGATCCTCCTGCTGCAGCCTCCCGCCTCTACTAAACTCTAGGATTATAGGTGTGTGCCATCACGCCCAGTTTCCTTTTGCCCAATAAGCTCATTTCAGGACATAAAACCAATGTGGAACCTCAAACAGAATCCACTGCAACAGACGTTGTCACACTTTATGTCTGCAGAGCACCTCTGCGCCATCTGGGGAGTTATTTGGCTGCTGCGGCAGCTGGGGAAACTGAGGCATGGGACGGGTTAATGACTTCCTCAACTGGCTTGTGCCTCTAGGGAGTCCAGGCCTTCAAACCGAGCTACTGCTGCTGCTGCTGCTTCCACCCAGCCACTGTACAGGGCCTCACTGTCCAGCCTGCATCGGTGGGGACAGATGCGTCCCCGGCCTGTGCTCCTGCCCCCCAGCCCATCCTACCCCAGGAACAGTGGGAGTGAAAGGAGAGGCACAGGAGGAGCAGGAGAGGGAGGGACATGCTCTCGTCACCTACAGGTCACTCTGCAAAGCATGGTGCAGGCACAGTGGCAGAGGCAGAAACAGTGGAAGGTCCACTCCCTGCTGACCATGACGGGCAGGGCTCCAGGGTGCCGTCCGTGCGGTGCCTCTCGCATCCCAGCCACTTACCTCCTCCTCCTTGGCCGCCTGGCTGGAGCAGTGGTAACCGATACGCCGTGCAGCCACCCCGTGGGCTTCTGCGCCTCAATCTTTCATGAGGGCTCCCTGCTGACCTATCAGAGCCTGCTTGTCTGCACAGCGCCAGCAGGTTCAGCCTGGAGGACCGTGGTTGACCTCTGGCAGGGGCTCAGCCTGCAGGCCTAGGGGCGCCCAGCGTCTGCTGGGAGGGGCCTTGCTCTGCAGCTCCCCTCTTACCCTGTGGGCCAGGGGTAGGGGGACCATGGTAAGTGTGCAGGCCTGAGGGAATGGGTGGCCAGGCAAACGAGTTCCCGGCAGGGGCAGCTCTCCAGCGGCTCTTGCTAGGTCCCCCGAGCATCTCCCAGTCCCTGGTCTTCCCTTCCTCAATGCCGCATCCGCTTTTTCCTACCCTAGGCCTTCCATGCCTGCTTTCTATCCCAGGCTGACAAGTTTCTGGGTCTGTGCATGATCAGCCCCCCAGCCCACAGCAAGCACTGTTCCCTCTTGCTTTCCTGGGGCCTCTAGTGCTGGGCAGTGGCCCTCTGTGCTTAGCCACGCTGTGGGCCCCAAGCTGCTGTGCCTGTGGGTGTGGTGAGCGCATCCTCAGGGTGGAAGGCTGCTCCATGCACTCCTGACCCTGTCTTGGCACCCACAAAGCCCCGGTAACAGTGCTCTGTCCTGTGCCACCACCCTCACTCTTCAGGGGGCAGCGCTGGCCATTGCCTCCTTGTGTCACCTGCTTCTCCATTGTCGGGTTCTGCCTGGGGCCTGAGTCTGCAGTCACCCCTGAGACTCCAGGTTTCTGCTTATTCTGAGCGCTTCCATCTTCTCTGTTTCCAAACTCCCAGGACCCGAGCTAGCACCTCTCACAGACAGTGCTACCTGCATACTCTGACTCCGATCTCCGCTCTCTTGGCCTCTACCGGTCTGCACAGAATCTGTCTGTCCAGTGCACCCTTCCCACGCTGTCCAGCTCCAGGTCCCCACGCTGTCACAGAGGCTCTCCGACACCTCCCTGCTCTCTGCCTCAGGCTTGTACCCGAGCCTGTGCTTACAGACTGAACAGCAGAAAGCCAGGCTCTCATGGCTCCCCACTGGTTCCGGTTCCTGGAAACTCTAACTGCAGGATCCAATGCCTCCCCACATGCCAGCTGCCTGGCCTGGTCCCCCGACGGCCTGCTTGGCCTCTCTCTTTCTCCATTAGTGTCCCTGCTCCAATCAGACACTCTCGATTCCCCGAACACACTAACTCCCCTTTAGTTTTCCTTCAAGGCTTTGTGCTGTCCTCGCTGTACTTCCTTGGAGTAGAATAAAAATATGCAAAAACACACCTGGAGTTTTAGGGCCATACCAGGCTCAGAAGGAATCCAGAGCCCTAGCCCAGGCCCTGGCTGCCTTGGCAGGGAAGGGGAAGGGCCTGAGGTGCCATCATCGCTTCCTCCCTGATGTGGGCCCACACTGCCCTGCCCAGCTCAGTCTTTCCCGGGAGGACGGGTCAGCAGCCCCATCCTCAGGGCGAGCACCTTGCGCTCCCTTCTGGGGACTTGGCTCGCCCTGCAGGGGCTGGAGAGGAGCAGGAGGTTGGAGAGGAAGCGGGCAGAGTGCCCACCTCTCCCAGAGCGCCCATGGCCTGCGGGTTACTGTGGAGCTCCGTGTGCAGACGGGAAGCCATTGAGGATTGGAGGCCCAACTACGTGGTCCAGGGCGACGTCCAAGCCTGGAATATTACACCCGAGCCTGCACTCCCTGGCAGGGCTGCCTGCTCCTCGGAGCTCACCGCCTCCACTCCACACGCACGCAGGCCAGTGGTGCTGAGCATTGGCTCTGCCGACCTCCCTTCTCTGGCTCAGGCTGGCCTGTGCTCTCCGGGAGCCCGTGCTCCGGGCCTTGCTCTGGGCTCCCCGAGGCCCCGTGCTTCCCTCCACCACAGTGCATGGCACCCTGGCCTCTCTTCTCCACCTCACTGTGAGTTCTGGGAACACAGGACCAGGCCTCACTCTTTTTTGAAGATGCTTCATAATTCAAAGATGCTGCTTATACATTCATCAAACACCATGCTAGGGACTAGGGGAACAGGTGTGGATATAAACTGGTCCCCTAAACTTAATCTAGAAAGGAGCAACAGGCCCCAAGGGAAGACAGAGCACATACGAAGGAAAACACAGCAGGCTGACAGGACTACGGTGGTGTGCGTGGGGGTCTACTTGGGACAGACTCGCTCTGAGCAGGGACACTCTGGCAGGGCCCCAGCACAGGAAGAGAGGTTAACTAAGAGACAGAGGAGATGGGCTGGGCCTGGCCCCACCTCAGGTCAGCGCCGATGGAGGGAGCACTGCTCAGGAAGAAGAGTCTGTGTGCTTGGTGAGGAAGAGCAAGTGGACATGGAGGAGGGTTTTACCTCTCTAGGCGGCAGCGTTGCCTATAGAGATGAGCCGTTACGTGTCCATAACAGTCGGCCCCCGAGTGAGCTAAGCTACCTCTCAGAGCACACAGCAGCTGACTGGAGTCCCCGCCCCGAAGCGCAGAGATCGGAGTGGGGCTCAGGGCCCTGCCTCTCACCAGTGCGCTGCAGCTGGCTACTTCCTGGCCTGAGCCTCGGGTGGAGATTCTCGCCCCTCACATCCCCGCCAACCTCGGAGGGGCGGGACAGAGCCGTGCCCTGTGGCCTTGGAAAGGGACACTTGTTCCTTTCCTTAAACAACGTGTGACCCAGCTCCAGGGCTGTCACACCAGATGTGTCCTGAGGAGGGAGGCCCTAGGCTGCCGTCTCCAAAAAGGTCATGGCGTGTGCTTTTGCAGCTTGCAATCACCATCCTGTCCATTCTTCACTGGACAGCTTAGTGAGGAGGCTATCCTTTCAAGAGGAAACCAGGCCCCGAGCGGAGAAACGGCTTGCTCTGGGGCCAGTGGCGCCCCTGTGGACAGGACATGGAGCAGCTGTGCATAGTCTGCATCCCTCTGTCAGCACCTGAGCTGCTTGTGGGTGGCTCAGGGCCCCACCAAAGCCCTGGGAGGGCACTCGTGGGCACCGTCACAAGGGCTGCTCAGCGGCTCATGTCCAGAAAGTGACCACGGAAGGCTGAAGCGCCACGGGAACCTTGGCATTTGCAGTGGGGAGGTGACCCAGGCTGGCGGTGCAGCAGGCCCCGTTCGTCTCTGGGGTAAACTGCAAAGGGGCCAGCGGCTCTTCAGAGGTCAAGGGCAGCACTGGGGCACTGGGAGCCTGTTCGGGAATCAGGGACCCCTGCAAGGGTGCTGCCCCACAGTGCAGAGGGAGACCCTGAGGGCCACACAGAGTGCCTCTCTGGATCCTGAACTCCTGAATCACCATCCTCCATGTCGGATCCTCAGCACTGACCCCAGCTCCTCAGGGACACATCCTTGTCCCTTAAAAAAGTGCCGCCCCGGTACCACTGCCACTGGAGCTGAGGTTGGAGCTGCCTCTGTGGGTGGCTTGGAATGACCTGAGACAGCTACGGGGACTTCAGCTGACAAACCCCTCTGCAAACACTGCAGTACTATCCGCAGCACCTCTGTGAGGCAGGTGTATGGGCAGAGACCGTTCCAGTCCACATCTAAGCCCGCCCGGTAGTGCACACAGCTCAGGGCTGGGCGGCGAGGACTGTGGCGGGCCAGGTGCACTCCTCGGTCTGGCGGTGCTCAGCAGGCCAAGGTGACGGGTGCGATTTCTGTGTGAGACAATTCCATTGACCATGTCCCTCCAGCACAGATAGCACCCCTCACCTTGGGCCCAGATCCACAGGCTGCTGGCTCCAGAGACTTCCTCTTGGTCTGTGGAGGAGGACATGGGGATGGGGAGTGTGGGGGATGCCGGGTGCACAGAGGCCGAGAGGGAAGAGGCCACTGGCTCCTGCCTGGCATCTCTACAGGACAGCGAGGCGCCCAGCCCAAAGGAGCTGGCAGGTTGTGTGTCAGTGCAGGCCACCCAGAACGGTTCCATGGACAGCCACGTGAGGGATGTGTGGACATGGCAGGGACAGATGAGGAAGAGGCCAGGGCAACGGGTCAGAGCCAGCTCACCACGCCACAGAGAGGTGGCCTGGGCAGAGATGTCTCAAGACTCAGTTGGGGACCCCTCCTTGGCAGACACAGTCTTGGATCCATGGTAGACTGGGGCCCGGGCTGAGGGGGCCCCTGGGTGCTGGCAAGGTGCACCCACTTGAGTTGGACCATGTGCTGGTTTCCGGGGCCCAGGGGTGAAGAGGATGGATGCACGAACTGGGAGCAAGCGCTGTGCCCCAGGGTGCTCGCTGTTGGGGTAGGGGCAAAAATAAAGCCCCAAGGGAGCCCAGGAGAGTCATGGGGGTGGGGGAGCTGGCTCCAGGGGTGACGGGCCATAAGGATGGCTGAGGTTTTGAGAGTGTGGGGGAACGTGCCAGAAAATGAAGGGCCATAGCCATCACAAACGCAGTGGAGCCAGAGCCAAGAGTGACCAGTGGGCAGTGTGACTGTTGCCTTGGCAACCACAAAGGTTCCCCCCCCCCCCATAGTCTGGTGTATCCTGTTCCTGGAACAGAGTTGGGTCTCATGCTACGTAAGTGGCCATCAGAGGGCATCAGGAGGTGGAAGGCTTGTCCCCTCCCCCAATCTGCAGAGAGATGCGACACCTGCAGGGCTGACTTCCAAGTCACACCAAGCCCAGAAGGCATCATGGAGGAAGAAGCAGAGCGAGCCAGAGGCCTTGCAGCCAGGGAGACGCAGGTCAGTGTTTTTTTGGCGGGTATATGTGTGTGTGTGATTAACTTCTAACCAAAAGAACTTTATGAGAAGCAAAAGTCAGCTTCACCTTCAAAACTCTCTGAGACAGGGTCTGTCCCCTCCAGAGGGAAAAGGCAATGGGCCTAAGTCCTTGGCGAGGGTCTGGGCATCCCTTCCCCAGCCTCTTTCTGCGGCACCGCTGCCAGTGGGGCTCAGGTGTGGCGTAAGGACTGTGGGAGGGGTGGGAAAGGCAGCCATACCGGGACAGCTGCACCCCGAAATTCTCAGCCATGTAGTCACAGGCAAGCCCAGTAAGAAAGTATGGTGCATTCTGGTCCAAGAAGCCAGTAAGGACAAGCACTTTGCCTGTTGTTACCCCACGTGGCTGCACCGTGCTCCTGGGTTTCCTTCCTTCTTTTCAAGGACCCAAGCTACACAGCTGGGAAAGCACAGCTGTGTGTGGGTGAGCACCCAGGTGTAACCCTGGACGCCTCTCATCAGCTGGTCAGCCAGTGTGAAACAGCTGCACCCAGCCCCGACCCTGCCCAAAAACTCCCTTCTGACGCCCTGCCTGCTTCCCCTACCCCTGGTTTTCACTCCACTGGGAACCTGGCCGGTTCAGAGCTCTTCTCCAAGGCGCTGGCTGAGGTGGAGGCTCCTGCCGTGTGCACAGCTGTCACAGGAGGTGAGAGCCCCACAGGGGCCAGTGGATTGGGCCAGGTGTGTGGGGTGAGGCTGGGGCTGTCTCCCCGCTCTCCTGCCCTCTGTGCTTCGTGCTTTGCGCTCTGTGTATCAGGGTATTGGCCCCCGAGGTCCCCTTGGGTAGGCAGCACTGGACAAGGGACCCGAGGAACAGCCTTGCCCCGGATTGCACAGCCAATCAGCAATCGCAGGGCTGCTCCTGACCACTGCCCTGGGAATTCAGGTTCCCGCCACCATCCGCAGGATGGCCCTTGGCCCAGAGCTCCAAGGCCCTGGAGGAAGGCTCCTCCTCCCCCTGGCTCTGGGTGCCCTATACTCGATCGATGCACAGGGGAGGCCCAGGTGGAAGGAAAGATGACAGATGACAGACAAGGTCTCGTGCCCTCAGGCCCTGCTTCCCACGTGTTTCGACCTTCCTCGTGCAGCCCTCCTTGGTCCTAGGTCCCAGGACAAAGTGACTCCAAACCCGGGCTGCCTGGGATGGTGGGAGGAACTTGGCACGTGGCCACAGCTCTGGGCCCGCCGATCCCTCCCCTTCCTGCCTTGGGTCTCGGGTTCTCCATCTGCAAACTGTAAACTCTGTCCCTAGCTCCAGGTCTGAAGACCCCTAGGCCCAGACCTCTTCCTTCCTGGCAAGGCACTGGGGTCGGGGAGCTTGCTCGGCACCCTCCCCCACCCTGCGGTTATGCACATCATCTGGAGCCCTGGCCACCGTGGTGGTGGCAGGTGAGTGTAACATGGCCATGGTCAGTTTTGAGAGAACCTAATGGGTCTGATGGAAGAGCATCTGGGGACAAAAGGCCAGGCAGGGTGGAGGAGTGGCCCTAACGGACACCTGCCAGGCCCCGGCATCTCCACAGGCATCCTATCCCTGACCTGCCAGAGCCAGGACAAGGGGTGCCATGCCCAGCGCCTCAGAGGGAGGCGCAGGCCTGGATCCTGGCTCGCATTCTCTGCCTCATTCTGTGCTGCTTTCACCACTGCCGCTGTCTCTGGGTGGGAACAGGGGTGCATCTTGCCCCAGGGCCTCTTTCTGAGCCGCCCCAAAAGTGGTTTGGCCCATACTTGCTTCCTTGCTCCAAGACTCAGTTTCCTCTGGAAGGTGGGGCGCTGTTGAGTAAGACTTGTGGTAAAAGAAGGAACCAAACTGATTCCCAGAGCTCCCAGGACAGCAGTCCTCAGGCCCCGTGGTCCCCTTTCTGTAATAAAACACTTGACTGCATTCCTGCATTATCCTGAAATGAGACTATGGTTTACATGACCCATTAATGAATTATAAAAAAGTCATACAATGCCTTGAGTGTACTAGAAAGGAGAGAGGATTTCTTTTTGGTACCAGGAATTCAACTGAGGACCTTGCACCTGCCAGACAGGTGCCAGACACTGAGCTAAATCCCTGGCCCAAGAGAGGATTAATGTCTGATAAAGCATTTGATGCACATGTAACAGGCCAGACACGACAGAGGAGACAAGATCAGCCTGATGTGGGTACTTGCCCCTGACTCCCTGGGATGCCCCACTGCAAATGGGCTTGCTTAGAGGGACATGGGTGACAAAGACGATGTGCCCAGGACAGTGCTGGACACGGGGTTTCCTAAACAGAAAGCAGCTCTCAGTTAAGTTACAAGCAAAATCAAGTATCATTTTCTTTTGATGTATTCCTAGAAAGCTCAGCACATACTAAAACTGGCGCGTGCACACACACACACACACGCGCCACTGTGCGCAAAGACTTGTGCGCACATGCACACACACATAAGCACACATACACAGAGGTGGGCGGTCTGCAGGGTGTGCACGGGTCTCGGGACTTGGGGGGCAGAGGTGGCACTTGAGATGCCAGCAGTGTGGGGCTGTGGGTGCTTCTGTCTGCTGTCGAGGTAGCAAGCAGTAGGGTGTGGCGTGCACCCTCCGGGTGAGCAGGGGCAGGGAATCCCCCTGGTTAGAATTGTCTTGAAGGAGAAAGGGGGAAGGCGGGGCGCCTAGCTCCTGGGCCTCCCCATACCCACATCACACCGGATGGTGCTTGCTCGAGAGCCAAGGCAGGAGCAGCACAGCCCCACTGTGGCCTTTGTCCCAAGAGGGGAACAGTGAAAAATGGGGCCAAGTAGCACACGGTAAAGCAACAGGTAGAGCTGGGCACCAAGTGTACACCTGTAGTGCCAGCTGCCTGGGAGGCTGAGGCAGGAGGGTTGCTGGAGTGTAGAGTTGGAGGCCAGCCTGGGCAACATAGTGAGACTGCAGTTCAGTGACTAAAGACAACAAACTAAACACTATAAGGCTGCTTGTGTCGTGGAGCACCTTATTTGTAGTATTTCAGTGGCCACACAGGGTGGGGCACTCTCTGGACATGGAAAGGCTCATGGCCTCTGGTTCGGGGTGACAAAAGCAGGCCCAGGGAGCCTGCCCCCCTACTCGTGGCACGGCACTCTGACACTCTGGGTGTGAGCTTCCACGTCCAGCAGGCCTGCAGCTCTCCGTGGACACCAGCTGGGCGCCCTGCACTCTGACTCAGTTCTCACATCTATGCCCTGGCGTTGGCACGGCCCCGACAGGTGGAGGGCTCGGGCCCACAGACTGCGCCTCATTTAGACATTGAGCACACAGAGTAGGCCTCCAATACACATGCTTCTGGCTGAATAGCCTACACTGGGGGTCCTGGAGTGTCCTCCTCAGGATTGACAATTTGCTTTAATATACAGATACGCAGCCAAAGGAAGGTACACTTGGGGTGGAGTCCAGAAAGACTTGGGGGGCTTCTGTCCTGGCCCAGCAGGGGGCATCACGCTCCTGTGTGGGGTGTGTAGCAGTGCCCTGGCCCCTTCTGTCCTTGAGGCCGGGTGTGGCTAAAGCTCCCTTCATACACGCAGCTATTTCTGAAGTGGCCTAGGGCTTCGCCACCTGCCTGCTCGGTAACCGAGACACAGATGCCCATTGCTCTGGAAATAGTGGATCTGAGCATCCCTCTGGTCAGGGACAAGGGCCTAAGATCAAACTCTGCAGCAGGCAGCGTCAGGGGTGTGAGGTGCTCTGGGCCGCACACAAGCTGTGCTATGTCTTGGCAGCCAGGCTGGGAAGCGACCCACAGATAAACAGGAGGACGGATCTGGCTGGTCCCGGCTTACAGGATTACAGGATTAGGGGCGACCTCCCTTGCTCACGTTGCTAGTGAGGGAGAACTGGTTTGTGCCGCAACTATTGCGAATGCACCAGGGGCCCATTGGAAAGTAAGGGAGGGCATTCACCACTCAGTTCCCTCCTGGAGTCTTACTCCACCTGTTCCCAGCAACGGTCATGGTCACGGTGGTGGTGTTTGCAAGTGAATCAGAATTCATGGCAGTGTAGCAAATTTACGTGAACCCACAAACCATTAGACCAGGAAGGACCCCTAGAGATCTAGGTCCACATCGATCTCTCAAAGGTCAGGCAGTGAGTCAGTGGCTGAGTCATGCACACGCACATGGAACCAGCAGCCTTTATCGGATTCTTAAACCATGAACTGATGCCTGATAAGGGAATAATTTATGGGTGGGGAGGCAAACCGGGCAGGTTTGGGTGTTCCAGGACAGCCTGTCAACACTGCCCTCTGCTGGTGACTGGCTGGCTTTGCCCACATCCAGCTATGCTCCTGAGAAGGCAGGTGGGGAAGACTGGGAGGGGCTTTCTCTACCTGCTACCAGGCGCCAATCCAGGTGGTTCCAAAGCAGACCACTGACCTGGAGGCCTGTGTCCTTGGTCATTCTCCTTCCAGGGTTAGAACCTTGCCCTGGGCCAAGCTCTCTCTCTCTTGCTCTCTCTCTCTCTCTCTCTCTCTCGCTCTCTCTCTCTCTCTCTCTCTCTCTCTCTCGCAGCACGATGCAGGAAAGCTACAATCACAAGGCCTAACTTTCAGTTTCAATCCCACCAAAGCTTCCGGCCGGCACGTATGTCCCTCTACTGTATCCCGGCTGCTAACTGAATGACTGTGTCACCGTAGCCGGCCTGACTGCCCACAGGATATGAAAACCAAATTGAAAGTGCTTTGGAGTCTCAGGAAGCACTTCCTCGGCCCGATGAGGTCTTCCTGTGGGGCTGCGTGGTTGGTAGGCGCCCCTCCTTAAGAAGGGCAGTGAAGGAGTATCTGGGAAGGAGCTGGTGAAAACCGAAGGCCCAGGCTGTGAAGAGCGCCTAGGTAGTGCTGTGGCTATCAGCATGACTTTATCATGCATGAGGTGAGAGCAGCCCCACGGGTGCCTCCCTGAGCCTGCGTGCCATCCTCGGCCACCCGGAAAGATAGGCAGGGTGGTCTGCGTGCCACACGCTGTGACGGGGTGGGGGTCGGCCACGACCCATGCGGCCACCGCTGCCCCACAGGGTCTCCCCAGAAGCTCTGCCTCGGACCCATTCACGCAACAGACAGGGCATTGGCACCCGCCGGGCTCCCCACACCAAGATGACTTCGGGGCACTGGTTAGTGCCGGGAAAGCCCCAGTAAGCTCCAGCCAGCAGAGAATTTCTGACCCCAAAGCTTGTCTGGGACCCACGAGAACCCAGAAGGGTGGACTGTACTCCTTCTCCGAGGGAACTGAGCCCTCCAGGCTCGGTGATTGCTGTTTATCTAATTTTTTACCTGGTAAATTAACTTCATATTTCCCAAGTTGGGTCTTAAGTTGAAGAGTATATATTGCAAACTCACTGGCCCAAGAAGCTGGATTCTGTGGGTATCAGCAAAGATGTCAGAAAAACAGATCCTTTCCACCTCTTGTGTGGCAGTCAGGTGCTAAGGCTGTACTACAGCATTGCTCCTTCCTCTACAGTACTGTGGGGAACCCGGGTCAGCAGTGGGCTGCACTGAGGAGCCGAGAAAGCAAGGAGGACGCTCAGGCCGAAGCCCAGCCCCCCGCCCGCTCGCTCTAGTGCGCTGGCCGAGCGAGCCCGGGGAGGGTGCTTCCCCTCTGGGCCTGGTCTTGGGTCTCCCGCAGGGTCAGCATCTGGGCCGGTTCCCGGGCTGCGGCAGGGGTCAGCCGAGCGCAGGGGGAGAGGAGGAGGACACGGGAGGACGTCCGGTGCCGAGTGGGGAGCCAAGCCTCACTTCTGGAGCGCGCTGCGTCCTCTGGCGTGGAAGCTCCAGGCAGAGCCCGTACCAGCGCCGTCCACACGGGGAGGAGAAGAGAGGAGGGAAATGGGGAGCAAGACCCAGCGTGAGGCGATTCCAAGTCTGAACAGTGGTCCCCAGAAGGCTCCGGGAGCTGGATGTCTGCTTCAGAGCCAGACCCGCCCGCGGCCGGGGCGAGGTCGTGCCCGAGGATGTGTGGGGTCCCGGGCGCCATCCTGGCTCTAAATACGCCCCTTAGCTTGGGAAACTGCAGCCTGTGTGACAGGCAGCTGTGCCACCCACTCCGCCCACACACTGCGACAAGGCGGAGCTCAAGAGCCTTGGCCAGACGGCTCCCGGAAGCGGATGGTGCGGGCTGCGCCTTCCGGTGCCGAGGACTCACGCGTGGAGCCCGCTGCACCGCGCTTCCGTTCACACCTCGGCCGCAGAGGCGGTGGGCTCCTCGGGGCCCAGCCGCCCAGGTTCTCCGCTGCGCACAGGACGCGGCGACTGGCCCCCAGCTCCTGGTCACCCACCCGTGTGCAGCGGACGCGCTGATTTACCGGTGAGGTGGTGGTGAATTTAGTAAAATGACTAGTAGCTCTTATGTAACTGAAACACTTGCTTTGAATGAATAAATCAACCCTTTTCTGGTCTCTTGATGTGTCGTTAGGTACAGATAAAGTAAGTCCCACATCCGGGACGGGTGGAGGCAGGGAGATGAGCCCGTGAGAAACATTAACCTCAGCTCAAACAAAGCTCTGTGGTGGAAAGAGGGTTTGCTGAACACTTCTCAGGCCCTGTGCTCCTCACCCTCCGTGGCTTCCTGACTACACACACCGTGTTCCAGGCAAAAAATCCACGGGGCAGCCGGGGAGGCACAGCGCAGCTGGGCTCCATCAACCCCCCCCCCCCGGGTTTATACTGGGCCCCAAGCTTCTGATGTGTCAGGTCCAACAGATATTTAGGCACCACCTGCCCTTTGCCCCACAAGCCCCAAGTCTTCCAACCTCCCTCCATCTTCGGGCAGTGGCAGCAGCGTGAATGACAGAAATGTGATTCACGAATACCAATGCCCAGGCATGGTGGTGGTGTGTGGAAACATTTCACCTCCTAGCTCACTGACGTGTTAAAAACAACACTCAAAGTCCCCATTTCTAGACAAGGACATCCAGGCACAGAAAACATGAGTCACCCAAGAATTCCTCAGCTGGAATGTGGCAGAGCCAGGGCTCCAACTGAGCAGGGTGACTCTGAGCCCGGGTTCTGAACCAGCAGGGTGATCGCGGCCTCTGGCAGGACCTGGTCTGCAGTGGTCAAGACGCCCAGGACAGGAAGGTCTCAGTCCTCCCTCTAACGCTACTGCTGCGAAAGTACAGTAAAAGCCACGCATATTCTGCCTTTCCGCTTTAACTGCTCTGCTCAGAAAGCTTTCCTAGGCCCCTTCCTGCCATCTCTACCAACTACCCAGGTCCTCCCAGGTCGCATGGGTTTGTGTGGACTTTCACAGCACGAGTCTCACCCGCCTGGTTTCACTTTCCGCTTCTTTCCTACCTGAGGCCTGGGCTCAGACGCGCCTTGTTACGTGCTTTCCTGGCGCACGAGAGCTCTCCTGTGCCCTCCCGAGCCCTCCAGCTCCAGCCTCTGCCCCGGATGGCCACTCACACCTCTGCCCATTGGAGGAAGGCCTCACCCTCAGAACCCCAGCTCGAGGGTCGCCACTGCTGCACAGCCTCCCTTAGTGGCCCAGAGGGCCAGAGTTACCCGCTTCCTTTCCTGTTTCCTCAAGTACTTCCTGCGACACACAAGAGCTGGCTGTTCGTGAACCTGTCTACCCCGAAATAAGGGGGGAAGACGCTGTCCACTTCCAGGCTGTTCTGCCTAGCCTCACATTTGTCAAACGTATGAACACTTGAAGTCAAGGATAAGTCGTCAGTTGCTCGCTCATCTCTGGCAAGCATGTTCTAGCATATGGGGGCAGGACAGCCGAGGTAGAAAAGAGCTATGGGGGCGCATCCTCAACCCAATGGTGGACACAGACAAAAATCTCACTTTTCTCCTTTCCCTTGCTCAAATTTCTCTAAGCCCAGAGTCGGGCAGCCAGTTCATGGCACTCAATGCAGTGGCAGTGCTAGGATGCCGGAGAACCGCCAGAGGCCTGGGGGAAACCAGAGAGGGTCTGAGCCACAGGCCAAGCCCAAGCCCAAGCCCCACTTACCTCCTTCTTGAGAATTCATGATGTTCAGGGCAAACAGCATTGCATTGGAGAATGTGGTTGCCTCTTCCTTACTGGCAAAGTTTAAGCCGTAGACCTGGCGGGCATCTCGCCACTGGTGAAAGGTTGGTGTGGCCTGATTGTACTTCAGCCCTTTCACTATTGAATAATTGATCACAACCTGGAGGAGAAAAAGAGAGAGAAATGCATGTAAATAAGTAAAACGTAAGTGAGCTGTTCCAGTGGCTGCCAGCTGGGGAAATCATATTCCCTAGACGAGAGAGGGGAGGGGAGGGGGTTTGCACATTTTCAGACCACTGCACAGTGCGGGCTCGAGACGCTCCTTGTTCTACTTAATTAATGACAGTGTGTGGCCTTCGACCTGCAGAAGCCAGGCCTGGGCTGAGAGTCAGCTTTCAAAAGATGGCCAGAGCCAATCTCAAAACGCACCCCGAGGGGCACATTGCAACACAGACCTTATCTACCTTGTGCTCCCATTTTTAGGCTCCTTAAGGGTGCATTCTTGAAATGCACATCCTGCCTCCCACAGGCCTCTGCGCAGTGTTCAGTACTTAAGGATGCATTCATACATGCTCACGGCTGTCATTCCAGCACTCTGAGAGACTGAGACAGGAGGCCTACAAGTTGTAGCTTGGCTTGGGTACCTTCGTGAGACCCTGTCTCAAAGTTACAAAGGGGCACAGGGATATAACTCAGTGGGAAAGCCCTGGGATCAATCCCCAGTACCATGCACACAAAAAGTTTTTACCTAAAAGCCTAACATGGAAAAGTGAATATGCTACACATGTATGCAGCATATTAATGTATTTATTTCAACCAGGATCAACTGACTGCCAGGAGCAACACAGGCCAGCAAAGAAAGACAAGATCACACGGCAGCCAGACCCCAGGGCTCACTGCAGTCAAGACTCACGGCAGGTCTGTGATTGCTAAACTGCTCTTGGAGACATGGCAAAGAGAACCAGTGAGCTGAGGATGTAGCTGAGTGGCACAGAGCTCAGTTAGCATGTGTGACGCCCTGGGTTTGCCTCCTAGCAATGAAGAAAAAAAGTAAAAAGATGAAAAAGAATGATGTTGAAACCGTCATTCAGGGAGTGGAGCTCACAACGGCAGTGGAGGCTGGAGAAGGCCTCTCGGGTTGGGGTCAGCATTCTGCTGCTTCCGACCCTTGGACTTGGAGTCACGGGGTCTGATATCACAGAGCTTTCTAGCCGTCAGCTTTCAGGGAGTATGATATGGCAGTGGAATGGCACCCTCTCAGCTCGCCGTGAGGACTGGATCCTACCCGTGAAGACCTCACGCAGGTCCTGGCACACAGCAGGCTGTCAATCAGTGCTGACTAGGACCCAACTATGTCTTAGAGGAGACACACAGCGTTAGCATGAGGCCGGTGGTCAGCTGTTAGGTGTGCGATGGACGGAGGTTGCTGCAGGAGAGGGACGACGCTTCCGAGGTCTTGTGATGGCTTGTGTCTAGATGTCCCCCCAAAGCCTCACGCAGTCATAGGTGGGGCTTTTCAGAGGTGGCTGGATCTAAGTGTGACGCTAGGACTAAGGGTGTGAGTGCTACCCCGCTAAGGGCAGGCAGCCTGGAGAAGATACGAGAGACAGGAAGAGACTGCTGCTGTTGCCTGCTGCCTGCTGCCTTCTGCCTGCCATGAACTGCTGCCCCCGCCACACCACTCTGCCTTGGAGCCAGCTAGTCATGAACTGACCCTCTGCAGACTGTGAGCTAAATAAACCTCTGCTCCTTTTACTTTGGGTGTTGGGCATTGAGTCTCAGCAGCAAGAAAAGGATCTAAGAAGGTCTCATGTGGCCTTGAGTCTCCAGGGCACTGTGATCGGAGCTGAGGACGGCTCTCTCTGCCATGCCCCATCAGGAAGAGATCGAGAGTGCGAGAGGACATGCAGGCATGAGGGCGTGTGTGCCAAAACACCTAGACAGAGGCATGCACTTCACAGCTTAGTCGTTACACACTGGCAGGGAGATATGCTGGCCAACGTGTCTACACAGCTGTTCCTGTGTGGTCCTCTATTTTTCACTCTTTGGACTAAGAGTAGAGATTCACCTGAATACACAAATAACGCAAAATAACTGAGTGGCGATGATTCGGCTTATTTCTGGGTCATCAGAAAAAGGGCTGGAGGTGTTACGGAGTACATGCATGAAAAGACCTGGAAAGTGACCATGGCTAAAACCCAGATGTCCTCTGAAGATTAGAGGACACATTAACAGTGGTAAAGGGACCAGAGCGAGGCAGATAAGGATAGGTTCTGTGTTCAAGTATTTTTGCTTTTGCTGTACTTTTAGTGGACATCAGCAAACAGGAACAAGCCAAAGGAAGATATTTTATGTGGCAGAAAGGCTGGAAATCACTTCCTATCAAGAATGGCTGAGAGATAAAGCAAAAGGAAAGGAAGAGTCTTCGCTGTATCACCACTGCTGTTTCCAGCAGTTTGAGGGGTATTCAGGGGATGAGATTTAGAATCTGGGATGCAAAATCTCTGGCTGGCTGGGTTCTGGAAGGAAGCCAGAGTCTATCCAGAATATGAAAGTGTGAGTAGCAGAACTGCTGGGGGTAACTCAAGGCGGCCTTAAGGATATGCAATTCTGTCTTCTCTTCTTCCATTTGGGAAACAGAGCCCTGGGGAGAATGAACGAGCTGTCCGAAGTTACACAGTAAGTTACAGTAAGTTAGTGGGCGGAGAGCTGGATATGCAGCCCAAGCCTGCAGCCTGCACCCCTGTAATGCTTCTGACTGCTGGCAGAACCAGCTGAACCTCCTCTTACAGTCCCTGGCCCTGTCTCCTGCAGCCACAGTGGCTGATTCTGACTGTGGGAGGTTATGGGGTGCTAGATTTTGAAGATGCAATGGCACCCTTCTAGGGGACACATCTCTGCTCCGTAAGTTCTCTGGATTCTCAGCCATACTTACTGCTCTCCGCCCACACTTTCCTGGGCCTGCCCCCTGTTCTGTCTGCACTGGGGGTCTGGTGCTGCCAGCTGCTGTGCACACCCTGACCTCCACACCCCCACAGCCCACACTCTGAAGGCAGCTATGGTGCTAGGTACAAGGAATAAGCAGAGGGTTTTGAGTCAGAGAGTTCTGGGTTAACATCCTGGTTTGACTGCTTTTCAGTTGAGTAACACTGGATGAGTTACCTCAATTTCCTCATCCGTAAAATGAAGGTGATATTATAAATCTTGTAGTACCCTTGCGTAGGTACATTTCTACGGGGTATATTCCTTTTGCTGGAACTACTAGGTGGGCACAACCCTTTAAAAACTTATTTTTATTCCTTGAAAAAGTACTTCTAAATCCCCTGTAAAGAAGGACAGTCCAGTGTGTCTCTTGACCAACTGCAGAGAGGGGTCCTGTATTAACTGTCTACTAGATCCAACTGGCCAAGGGCTACAACCTCAGCACCTGCTCCCAGGTTCCATCCCATTGTTTACCCTGATTAGGGTCAGTCGGAGGGCGCAACTGGACACCGTGTTACACTGCATGAAGCTGTTCGGATGCAGCAGCTTCAATACCTTCTCCCCACACTACCCTGCAGGCCTAACTATGCTTCTGACCTCTATCACCCTCATTAACTTTTGCCTCTTAAACTACACAGGATTGGATTCGTATTCTTTTGTTTTTGGCTTCTTTCCTTGACACGAGGTCTAGGAGATTTATCCATCTTACTGCATATACTAGTATTTAAATCTTTCTGATTGCCACCAGGATTCCTCTTCTAAATCACCAATAGCTCCTTCATTCTCCTGTTGATGGGTACTTGGACGGTTCCTGGTTCTCAGCTATTATGAATAGAGCTATGAATATTTTCCTCCATGTCTCTGAGTGAACACAGGCATTCCTTTCTCTTGGGACACACCCAGGAGCGGGTCCTATGGTACATGTGTGTTTACTTCAGGGGGCTTGGTCAGTTTTCCAAAGAGGCTGTAACCAATTTCCACTCTTACCAGCAATAAAGAGAGCTCAGGTTGCTTGATGACTCTTGGCTCTGTCTGCCCTTTTAACTTCAGCCCCTTGGTGTGTGGAGCACCAGCTCACTGCAGCTTCCATTTGTATTTCTCACACGATCAACAAGGCAGAGACCTTTCACACACTTGCTGGCCACACTGTATGTTCCACTGTTCCTTTGTTCAAGTTTTCTCTCCAATTTTGAAAAGAAAGCATCTGTTTTCTTTTTTTAACTGATTTGTAGGGACTTACATATATAATTTTTCATAAGTGCCTGTCTGATTTAAATATTATACATACTGTGACTATGCCCTTCCTCTTTGTAGCTTGTGTTTTCATCCCCTTAATGATGTCTTTTAATGAGGAAAACTATTTTAATCAAGGTCAACAACAACGGTGTTCTTCTATACGTTTGTTATGTTTATCCAACAATCTGTGCCTTCTCCAATATAATGAAGATGTCCCTATGTTTTCTTTTACAACTTTACAATTTTTCCCCCTCTAACTTGAATGCCCGTCTCGCTATGTTGTTCAGGCAGGTTTTGCACTCATGGGCTCAAGCGCAACTCCCACCTCAGTCTCCTGATGAGGCGGGACCACAGGCAGGATCACCTGCCACGCCTGATCTTAATCGGTCACAGCAGATGCTCTGTTGTGGTTACTGTTTTATGTACCGAGAAGAATGCACACTGGCTGTAGTTTCTAGCAATATAAATTCGATCAAGTTGGTGAATAATGTCATTCATATTTTTGATGTCTTTCTTACATTTGCTTGTTCAATCCATTACTTGGAGGTAAGATTAAAATCTCTACATATGGCTCTAAATTTGTTTATTCCTCAAAACTTTGAAATTGATCCACTTCTGCTTCATATTTTTGCAACATATTTTATTAGATACATACAAATTTAGAATTTCTCTTTCAATTGACTCGTTATCTTTTAAAAAGCCAGTCTTTGGCCTTAGTAACACCTGCTGTCCGAAGTTCTATCTTATTTGATAGTAAAATAATCATGCCGATACTTTGGGTTTGTGTTCATAAAATTTTATCTTTTCTTCAACTGTAAAATTTCAACCTCTTCTAATAAAAGTTGTATTTAAAACATCCTTCTCCAGGATGTTGCAGGGCTGATCTGGATATCTGCGGAAGGATAAACTGTTTTCCCGAATAGGAGCTTACTGTCACGATGTTTGCATACGTTTTACTCCAGGGAGGGAGGGAGAGAGGGAGGGAGAAGAAGCACCTTTCCTGTTGTTTTAAAGGAAGCTCTGGCAATTCCAAATGCCGTCCAACATGTTTTTGAGACTTCTGAGTAAAAACAGTTAGGAATCCTTTATAAAAAGCAAACCAAAAACAAAAAGCCGAACGGTGGTAAACTGTTTTCCCCCATCTTGTGTGTTTACTCGGCCCTACAAACAGGACCGACAGTTGGCCAGGACTCAGGCTCCTGAGCGAGAACCTCTTCTTAATACCTCTCTCACAGTCTCACGCTGCATCCTTCAACAGTTCCCTTAAATAGTACTCTGATTTTCATTGCTATCATGGAATTCTAACTTCAGGGCGAGCTTTAGAAAGAAAAGAAGTTTCTTCAGTTCACAGCTCTAGGGGATCAGGAGCCCATGTCTAACGATGGCCTTTCTGCTGGCAAAGTCCCGGGTGGTACAGGGGTGGACAGGTGGGTCCCTTCTGTTTGTTCCCTCTTACAAACCCACAGGGTTCAATCACGGGGCTCAGCCTGTCCTTATCTCCTCACTCACCTCCCCAGAGCCCCACCTCTAGACACCAGCATTGGATTCTAGTATCCCCCCCCCCCAAGGGATTACATTTCCAGGACCTTAGAAGGCAGATGCCGAGCTACATCCCAGCCATGGGTGCTGGGGACAGAGGTCTTCACTGACTGAGTTCAGGTCACCTTCATTATGTTGCTCAAGAACAGCATGACTGAGCACAAGAGGGGAAAAAAAGACTGTAACTTGCTCCCAGGGACTGGAGAAAATTAAAATTAAAATTTTTAAAAAAAAGAAAAACAAGAAGATTGGAATCCATCAGTGTTCAATTAGTCATCTTCTTTATCCTCCTCTCCTTCTTCTCCTTCATTGTCATCCTCATCTTCTTCACACTCATCTTCATCTCCTTCCTCATCAATGTCTTCTAATCCTCCTCCTCCTCCTTCATCATCATCATCATCATCATCATCATCATCATCATCATCATCATCATCATCTCCTTCCCCTTCCTCGTCATCCATATCAGGAACCAAATAGTACTGCAATGGATTTGGCCAAATATCATCTTTGATGACCTCTCCTAACTCATCTGTGCCCGCATCAGAATGATCAGTAAACCAAGTAAAAAGCTCTCAGGTTCTTCATGCTGCCCCTTCCCACTGGCTTTATTCTGCGTTTGACTTGAACATTTCGTCAGATCCTTTCCAGATGTCCATTTGATTTCAGTGGACTTTGAAGACAGGTCACCACTCTCATTCAGATGAAATTCTTTGGAAAGAACTTTATTTTCGAAGTAAGGATTTTCATCAAAATAAAAATCTATTCTGTAACCTGATTTTATGTCTTCAAGTTCTGTCACTTCAACTCTGGTCAAATAATGCAGTGTTTCCTCATCTTCTTCCCACGCAGTGCAGACACTTGCGGATGGCTGACAAGTGTTGTTACCCCAAAATTGGGGATTTTGGTGATCAGTTCTGATCTCTTTTGAAAAAATGGTTGGCGGAGTTTGTTGTATTTCTGTTCTACTTTCAGTATCTCCTAGCAGTGCTGGTGCTGTTCTCTGGGTACCTGTAAGCCCTTCTGGAGCTGAGAACATGGCTCTGCCCTCCTGTTTCTCTCTTCCCCAGGAAGAGGCTCTGGCCTCTCCTCCCGTTGCCCCCACACCTCACTCTGCTCCAGGAGCCCTCACCAGGTGGTGCCCCCTCCCTGTCCCTCCCACTCTGTGCCACCCAGTGTGGCCCTAACATTCTGGGGGAGGGATGGGCAGTCCAGTGCGCAGGAGGACTGTCCCCCTCCTTTCGTCCTCACCTCTGTTAACTCACTCTGCTTTCTTCTGCTGTAATTCACTAACTTTATTCATGTTACTCCTGTTATTTTCACCTGCAAACTCACCACTGCTCTGTCTCAACTAAAACTCCTTCAGATTTTTTCCCTCAGTGTGAGATCCAGGTGAGACCTTGGCTGACAGCACTGTAACTTACCCGTCCCTTTCCCCACAAATGAGCATCTGGTTTTGTATCCAGCTATTGGCAATTTAAATGAGGTGATCATTCTTGCACCATTATCCGTACAGGGTTATTGGGAGAAAGAATTAACAGATGTGAAAAGACTCCATAGGTCTGCAAGTTCAAGCCCAGCCTGGGCAGCACAGTAAGACTGTCTCAAAAGGGCGGGGACACAGTTCAGTGCAAGGGTTCTACGTTTGATCCCCAGCACTGAAAAAAAAGAAAGAAAAATGTTCCATTATCCATGAAGAACATTAAATATGTAAGATATCCCATTATTTATCAGACTAGGAAGTTTTGTCTCTTAAAATATTTGACATTGTAAGATAGTGGTTCACCCTGACTGGACACACGTGGACACCGGTCTTTTTCTTCTGAGATCCCGCAAGGTTACCACAGGCCATGGTCCCTCTCACTTCCTCTTGCACCTTTGCTGACTGTGAATTACTTTCATGCTCCTTGCTAGTGGGCCTCACCACTGGGGAAGAGAGCCTCGGCCTCGCACAGGGAGCTTGTCGCCCAAACACGCGATTCTACGTGGAAGGCTGTTATGGTTTGGTCTACGCTGTTCCTCAAAAGCCTCGTTTCTGGAAGGTGACTGGATCCTGGGGACCCGCTGTGAGGAGGTGGCCCTGAGAGTGGTGAACAGGCGCATGGTGGGAAAGGTTTGTCTCCTCCCTGGCTCCTCTCTCCTCTCTGCTTCCGGGCTGCCGGAGGGCCCTCCCACCACGCTGATTTTCTCTTGGAGCTCCCTGGCCATGCATGGACTGAGCTGAAAATGGGAGGCACAATAAATCTCTTCTTAACTGTGGGCGTCAGGCACTGTGCCTCAGCAATGACGAAACCAAGGCACAGGCTGTGTGTGATACTCCTGTCAGGCTCCAGGAGACCTCTAAGTTAGAACCAACACAGCCCACCTTGCTCTGCATCTCTCCCAGCACGTGGTTTCCGCTAACAGGGACAGTGTGGGCTGAGGACAGGTCACGCCATCTTCCCCGTGTGCCCTGGAAGGGGACTGAGTGGCGTGACAGGAATGGGAACCTGACCGCAATCGAAGCAAACGCTTAGGGAAGAGCCCTGATTCAGCAGCTACAGCAGGTAGAGGGCCATTCTACCCCACCCCACTTCTTGTGCAGTATTCTGGAAGTCTGTGAGATTTGTTTTTTAAAAATCAAACAGAATAAAACTAATCAAAACAAAAGAATGAAAGCATTGTAGGACTTCAAAACAAGATGATAAGAAATGAACAGTGGCTGCCGTAATGTCTCGTTTTCTTTGGACGCCTGTGAGATGTTTTTGATCGTCACCACAATTGGGGCTGAGGGTTCTATCTGTCCTGTGTGGCGAAATGCGCAGATCTGGAACCAGTAAATTAGAAGGTCAGGGAAGCAGTTTCCAACAGGTTTCTAGAAAAACGTTCATATTGTGAAGTTTCACCATCCAGGGATAAGGGAGACTTCCGGGGGTACCAAGAGTTCAGGGTCAGACCACCTTATATCAGGGGTCCCAAGTGGGGACATCCCTTTTAGCCACAGAACGTGAAAACTCAATAGGGCTATTTTGGCCAAAGTAGAAAGCCATTCACAAGGTTACACTGGAAACGGAGCCCAAGTAATGCGTGACTGACAAATGCCTCCTACAGGGGCCAGGGTTTATCACAAATGCCAAGGCCGCAGTCATGGAACTTCACTGATAAAAACGCCCCACTCAATCTCTAAGAAGTGGGAGTGAGAGATTGCCATGGTCACCAGGGGGGAGCAGACGGCTATGTCTTCAGATCCTGACTTTAGTCTCTGTCACACTGGACTGTGCTGCCTTCGTGATGCGTGTGACACTCATGCTGTGGCAGACACGGGTGATTACCTCGGATTTGCACGGGGCCTTCCCAGGTGCAGTCACAAACAGGTTTTTCTGATTTACCCAGGATGGGGAGAGACACGGGCCCCCGTTCTCCGGTCATCTCCATACTCTTCCAAAGTAAGATTCAGGGACTGATAAACTAAAACTCTAGCTACCTCACAGGTGCATATATACACATAGGGTAAGACTGACACATCTGTGCCCGGTAGCTTTTGAAGCTTTTCCACATCAACTATTGAATTCTTTTTTTTTTTTTTTTTTGGTAGCGGGGATCAAACTCAGGACTCCACATTTGCCGACAACTATTCAATTCTAATTGGACAAGAACCCTGCAGAGCAGGCAGGGGCAGGTCATGGTCTCCAGGTGACAGATGTGGAAATGATGCTCAGAAGAGACAGGCTGCTTAAGGTCTCGGACTTCACTGTATGAAGCCGCAGATTCAGACGTGAGCCCACAGCCTCAGCTTCCAAAGGCTGGCCCCTCCCCCAGGGTGGGGGTTAGGAGGGGGCACAGGCTGGGGCAGCATCTGCGCCTCCGCACCCACCTGCTGATCCTGTAGCTTGACTCCGACGACCCTGAAGGTGTTGCTGGCAGTGTTGTGGTAGATGTTGATACGGCTGAATCCCTGCTGTCCGGGCTTGATTGGTACCCATTTCTTACTGGTGTCATCGTAGACCATCACGGAAGCCCGAGCTTGGCATATACTCTGTTCACTGCAGAGCAAGAAAACAAAAACAAACCTGAAGCACTAGCGGCAGCTAGAGGGGATGGAAGCTGGCTTGGCTCTTTCTGAAGCTGAAGCCAGTGCCTACTCTACATAAAGAAGTGTTGACTGCTACAACACCCAGCTGTCTGCAGAGACCACGAGGGGTGGAGAGGAGGTTTGGTGCCCAACTCTGAATAGCTAGGAAAAGACTCCCAGCTTTGTCTCCAGGGGAAAAGGCACCTGAACCAGAGAGGAATCACTGTACTGCCAACTGTCCACAGTGTCCGGGGCGTGGCATTAAAACCTACCACACTTCACTACTGCGGTAGCTACTTATTACCCATTGCACAGGCAAGAAAGGAGTGGCTCAGAGGTTGGAAAAGACTCATACACATTCGCAGGGGTATTTGGTGATGAAATTAGTGATTTCCAATCAGTTTTGTTTGACTCTAGAGCATGCGATAGATTTTTTTTTTTTCAGAATCCAACAAAAGTTCCGTTTATAGTAAGGCATTTGCTGAGCGAAGCAACCTCATCTTTCAGATGATAACAGAAAGCCAGGGATGCAGCAGCAGGGCCTGCAGAGGTGAAATTAACACCTGAATGCACCATGGATACAGAGATGGCGCTTGGAGCCCACAGCTCTGTCTCTACACACGAGCCCCGCCCTAGGACATGAGGGCTCCCAAAGTTAAGAGTAAGCTGCAAGTTGTTAAAGAGAGACCCCAGCAGCAGTGGGGAGCGGGGTTGTCATCTTCTAAAGACAACCCCAAACTGGAAAGGAAATCCAGAGCCCAACCCTTAGGAGCAATGACAGCAGCAAAGTGCGTCCAGTGAACAATCACAGCGATGAAGCCAGCAGCCCAGAAAAGGCTGAATTGTGTTCACTTCACCACCTTTAAGAAGGCAGGGAACCGAAGCATGTGGAAAGGGTCCCTGCTCCAGCCCTGTGGGTACCAGGTGACAGAGATCATGGTTTTTCTGATGGAATCCTGAGTGTGGCTGGGGCCGCAGGATCCTGAGGACCCCAGAGGCACTGCCTCAGGCCCTCTGCAGCTTGGACTGTGGACAACCCAGGGTACAGGCCTTCCCCTCATTTCGCTTTGGATAAACTCCTATGCATGCTTCCTGGTTGTTACGTGCCAGGGCCCGGTTGAGACCCTGTCCTGAATGACTGCTTGGCTGCGGGAGGCTGGCCTAGCCACCCAGCTCTGGGCCTGGCCGACCAGTCTAAGGCAGTCTGGTGTGCTGGGAGTAGGCTGCTGGGGCTCCAGTCTCCAGTGGTGCTGTGTCTTTCTGCAGCACAATTCGTCACACGTCCCCAAACACTGGAGGGACAGCTCTTGCTGCTTCTGTGTGCGGAGCCTGGAGTGCCATATCTCTGTTTTTACATGTGCACCGGTCCATGTTTGCAGTACACAGGGGTACAGCCCAGTGTGCAGCTGGTCCGTTATCACAACACCCCCAAACTCCCTTCCCTCCCCCCTTCTCTTGAGACCCTTCTCATTTGAGAAAGATCTACTTCCCTATCTCCTGTTATCTATCTTTTTGCCCTCTTTATTTATAATTTGGGTTTTCCAGGTAGGCTTAGGAGGGGTTGTTCCTCCCCTGGCTCTCTTTGATTGAAAAGTCTCTCAGAAATCAGAGTAGGCCGATTTCTGATATACCTACTCGCGGTTGATCAGACTTCGGTTCAGATCATCCCAACATAAACTAATCATGAATTGGGTGCCTGGCCGAGGTTTGTCACTGCGATGGTTTAGGCATGTACTCTGGATCCTTCTCCACGGCTACAGAGCTCCTGAGATGCATGATGGTATCGGTCACCCAGACACAACTTTAGTAAGTCACAGGGACCCGAGTTGGAACCCCAGCTCCACCACCTGTCAGCCTGTGACCACAAAGCCCTCCTGCTGATTTGGGGGCTGGAGGGTGGGAACCCACAAATGTGCCATACAATAGGGCAATGCCATCGAACCGTGCCTTTCAGCCGCCCTCAGGAGACCCTGTTTTGGGGATGGGGCTGAACAACGGTCCCTCAGATGTGCACAGAGGTTGTGTGTTTCCAGGGATGCTCCCAGCTAGGGATCAGACGTGGCAGGACTGCACTGGCCTGTCGCTGCCCAGCCAGAAGCCCTTCCGCTAGGAAAGCCTGCTTGTCAACCTGGCCAGAGCTTCTCAGGATTATGCTGTGATCTGAGATGCTTTTGCCCATCCTCCTGCCTTTTTTCCTGGGGCAGATTTTGTGCCTGTATTGTGGCCTGAGGCTCTCACCCCTCACCCACTAACATTTCCCCAGTAAGTCTTTTATGAGCGACTTGTCTGCACGTTCTCAGCATCCGCTTTTTGGGAGACTGAAAATGATATACGCTGGGTAGTGCTGGTCCTGTGAAGCCCGGAGCACGTCCGTGCCATGCACTGCTCGCCGTGGGAGCTGCACACCGCAGGTGCCTAATGAATGCTCACTGAAAAGAAGCTAGATGATCTAATCTTCGAAGGGGTTAAATAAAGCAGCTCTGAGGACAGCGCTGAGGCTTTGAATGACACAGAACAGAACTTACTACTCTTCCAAGTGGCCCACTAGTGTGGGCTGTTCTGTGTGACATTCTACTCACTGCTGTCCAGCGTTACGGGGTGGGGTGGGCCGCCCAAATGGGGTCTGGGCCCTTCCAAAAATTATCCACATAACAAAGCTACCAGTCCCTTTGCCACCCCCAGAAGCCTTTCTGCGAAGTCTCTGGGTCCTAACAGTGGGCATGAAATTTTAGCCTTAGTTCGGCTAACACAGATGCCAGTCAAGCTGTTTAGACAAGATCCAGAGGAGTGGGCTGCTGGGTCTGGCTTGCAGGGGGCTCCCAGCTAGTCAGGAAGTCAGACAAGTAACTACAAAACTCATGCCCAGGAGGGCAGATGGGAGACTTTCTGAAGAAAATGCTGTGTGGGCTTAAACATAAAGACATTCAAGCTCGAGACGAATGCAGGAAGCGGATGTGGGATTCTAGGGGAGGAGAAAGCAACCCGGGCAGAGGCAGGACTGGGAGCTGCAAAGACCTGCAGACCCTTCGGGGGGGGAGCACATGTGCCTTTCGGGGGTGTCAGGAAAGAGATCTGTAAATAACACTCTGCACCGGCTGGCCACCTACTGGAGGCCTAAACACCAACAACTATTTTAGTTACTGCAGAAATAGCCACAGGTTCCTTTTTTGGGGGGTGTTGTTTTTAACACTTTAGGTTCAAATTAAATTTGTGGTTAACCAAAACCCCTAGAGTTTCTCCCCTCCTGTTTGAATAGTGTTTGTCTCTGCTTATTTGATTGCCATGAACAAAACAAAAATGTAAGGAAATACACCTTTACACTCCATGTGATTGGTCTTGCTCACTTGAGCTTCTTATCCCTTCAGCGTTTTTGTTTGTTTTAATAGGATATGCGCTGCTGTACAGCCTGGTCACTCTCTCTGAGTTCTGTGTGTGCAAATGTCTTGTTGACATCATCGCCTGAATGAACACTCAACTCTGAACCACACACACCCCATAGGCATCATCAGCACATGTCCAGGTCAGTTATCCTTTGAGGAAATTTGATAGTTTCTCCTTAAAAATGCTACTTGCTGCATAAATTAATGAATGAGCTACTGTGTAAAAAACACATTCACAAGAAAATTCTCTTTGCTGAATAAAAGAGACTGCTGCTGCTTCCTTCCTAGGAGCTCCCGTGTAACTCAGCCGGGCGTGGACAAGGCCTCAGAGCACCCACATCGCTGCTCTCGTGAAGCTGGAAAGGAAAGGAAAGGCTGAGTCCCGGGAGGTCTTATCTGTAGTCTTATTTTTGCTTTTATTTTATTTCCCCTTAAAATACATTAGTACCTATTAATTTTAAAATGTATTTGGTTTCAATGAGTTTTTCATACACACTATAACCTTTGATCATATCCATCCCCTCTCTCAATCTCTCTCCCTCCATCCACGGGTGAGCACCTAGGCTGGTTCCATATCTTGGCTCTATCGGGATACAATTTTTTTTTTGAGAAGGATCTTGCTATGTAGTCCAGGATGGCCTTGAACTCACTACGCAGCTCAGGCTGGCCTTGTGGCAATCCTCCTGCCTCAGCCTCCTAATTCTGGGATCACAGGTATATACCACCATTTTTGCTGATTCTGATGCAAACAGTCCATGAGGTAACGCTGAGAAGCAACGGCTTTCAATCTCTCCCGAGCTCGTTCACCCACAGCCATGCTTCACACGATCAATGTACTGATAAACTCCACGTCAGCACCCTCTGATTGCATTCTCTCACCGTCTAAGCTGTGGAACTGCACTTCCAGCTACTGGATGTATGTAGTTCAGATATCTCCAGATTCAATTTGTTCCAACAGAAAACCTTGTTTTCACTGCTTCTATTTTAGGAGATGGTAACAACACATACCCAAGGCCACAGGGGAATGCTGTATACACTGGATACTAATTCCTCTGTGCTCCCAGCAGGCCACCTTCTGGCTCCTCAAACACCCTTCAGGGCTGCCTCATTGCCAGTCCCCTTGCCCATTATTCCTCACCGAGATCACAACAGTCCTCTGGCTGCCCCTCCTGCCTCTGGGATCAAGTCTCATGACCTCCAATTTCACTTCTCACAGTGTCACCAAAAACACCTTCCTCAAATGCCAGCCGGACTCCACTTCTGCCCTCATAGGGAACTCTGCCACTTCCTAGCTATCGTGACCCCTGATGGGTGCTCTAACTTCTCCATTCCTCGTCTCCTCAATCTGTGTGCCATCTTTCCTTCACCCGTGCACACCTCTCTTTCCTCATCTCTGGAGGCTGTCTGGAGAATTAAAAAACTGAGCAGGTATCAGCACACGGACGCCAGCTGTGCGGAGTGTATGTCACTACCTGTTTCACTCCGGCCTTGGCTGTGTGTCCATGGCTGACCCCGACCTGGGCTTAGGCTTGTGAACACACACAGCTCCAAACACATCCTCCTGCTCACTGTGGCCTCTGCCTTAGCTCACGCTGTGCCCCCTGCCTAGGAAGCTTTTTCCATCCCAGCTGACATGGTCATTCCTACCTATCTGTAGACTTCAGTGTTACTTACTTACTTTATTTTGTAGTGTGGATTAAACCCATGGCTCTTCTATCAGTGAGCCACATCCCCAGTCCTTTAAAAGTTCTATTTTGATACAGGGTCTTGCTGAATTGCCTAGGCTGGTCTTGAGTTTGTAGCCCTCCGGCTTCAGCCTCCAGAGTAACTGCGATTAGGATGTGAGCCACCATTCCCACTTGGTTCTCTCTTCTAGGAAGCCTTTGTTGAAGCCGTAGGTGAAGTCAGAAAGCCCTTCCCTGAGCCCCAGAATTACCTCCCAGCCACCAACGTGACAGCACTTCCCGAAAGAACTGCAAACTTCCTGAAAGATGGCTGCTTTAGGGCCCTCTGCTCCAGGGCTGGGCCACTTCACCCAGACATTTAACCCTTCCCCAGCGCTGATCAGAGGGTTTAAGTTGCAGTTCTTGTCCCAGCAGAGAGAGTGGCATCACACCCGTTCCACCTGCAGGGGTCCAGCGGGAGGCTGGCTGTCCACTCATGCCCATGTTGTCCTGGTCAGGGTGGTATGGGGTGCCAGTCGTGTATGAGAATGGCTGCATTCTGTGTCTCCTTCTTACCCAGTCTGCGCTCATCTCCGAGGGTACATGAGGAGCCAGGAATGAGCTGGCTCCACCCAGCCAGCGTCCCTGATTCTCAGTGTGGTCAATGAGCTCAAATCAGACACCACCAGGAAAGTGCGCACTGTCTCCCTGGCATGCACACAGAGGACAGAGGGAAAGGAGAGGTCTCTGCCAGCCTGGCAGGGGACATCTGGAACAAGTAGCCATCTACAGAGACACCCACAGGATGCTAGAGGAAGGCAGAGTGCTCATGTGTCTCTCGGGTTATTAACAGTGCAAAATGACAGAGACTCCTTAAAACCAGAGATTCACAGGGCCCTCTAAACTTGACTGCAATTTTAGGCATGCTCGTTGAGAAAGTACCACTAAGAAAACCTATCCCCAAGAGCACATGAGACCAGCTCCAGAGCCCAGATCTACTGGGTGGCTCTGTATGACTCTGTATGACAGCCAGTTCCGTGATGCTTCTGAACCCTGCTCTGGGGGAAAACTTACAGTGCCTCAGAGGATGAATACAAGGACTGCACACAGCATGGATAAGGCAGCTATGCGTAAGAGTTAACATCCAGCACCCACAAAAGGGGAGCTGATTCCCTTTTCTCTTTTGTGGGCTCGGTCAGCAAAGGTGAGCCACTGGGTAGACCCGTTCCCGGCAGTCTTCTGCCCGGCAACCCTGTGGAACCTGCCACACTCTTGTGAGAGTGACACCGACCCTGGACAGCCATGTGGTCCGAAGCGGCAGCTCATTGGCTCCCTCAGGACACAGGTGTCAGAGGGTTCAGACTCTCTAGGAAAGCACGGTCTGGGAGAGGAGCTGACTGCAAGGACTCCAAGGGCATCATCAGTCACAAGGCCTGGGACAGACCCCTCCCACGGTCTGGGTGTGGGCGAGGGTTTGTACATCTTTGCACCTAGAAGAGTATCAGGCCAGTGGAAGCACTGAGCAGACTGTGTCCAGGCAGCCAGCTGGCCAACGCATAGGCAGCCGTGGCTCTGTCACTGCCTGGAAGCCAGCAGCAAGTCTCTCTGGCCGTGTCTCTAACCTGGGACACTAGCAGCTCCCTGAGAAGCAGCCGTGGCAGCCCTGCATCTCCAGTACCACATATCAAAAGGAAATCCTGCTGGTCAATAAATGCATGTGTTCAGGCAACGTTTCAGACTTTGCAGACACACTAGAGCACCAGACAGATGAAAATCCTTGCTTTCTTGGAACTTATGGTCTAGAGGTGTGGAGATAGACAGCAAATATTGAACATAAACTGAACGGTACTACATAAAGAAGTTGTGTAATACGTCAGAACGTGGTGAGCGCTTTAGAAAGAAATCCAAAGCATGACCCAGCGCAGAGGGCGGGGTGGTGTGGGGCTGGGAGGGACCAGCTCATCCCCTCCTGCTGCTGTGCTTCTTCTGCCACGCTCCAGCGTCACTCAGCCGTGCCCACCCGTTCTGTTCAGGGCCCAGCCTGAGGTTCTCCCCGCCAGCTCTGCAGCTGTCTGTCAAGCCTTGCTCACTGTGGCCAAAGGTGCCACCACCCACCTGAGTCACTGGACTGTGTTCCCCACACCACAGCAGCTCCATCTGGAGGCCCCAGGTCCTGCCGCCTGTCTGTCCTGCATCTGCTGCCTCAGCTCTGTTCCACCACCACCCCTGGCCTGGGGCACGGCAAAGCTTCCCAAGAGGCCTTACTGCCTCCACTCCCATTGCCACGTGGCCACGAGCCACACGGTGGCTGGGGGGACCTCCGCAGGGTCCCCCAGAGGTCTCTCCCTTGGCTGAGACCCCTGAGCAGCCTCTTCTACCCTCCTTTCTGTGCTATCGGCCTCAATTCTTTCTCTGACCCTTGAGCCTGCCGAGGCGCTCCCATTGCCGGACACTTGCTGTCCCTCCCTGCCACCACTGCTCGACATTTTCATCTCCAGAGTTTGACGTGGCTGCCTCATATCCCACTGGGTCACAAAGTCCGTGTGGCCACTATGGACCACCAAGGCAGCCATCCAGACATTCTCTGCTCCATCCTACTACACAGCCTTTCAGTGGCTCTTGCTTAGGTTCCCTGAGTATCTCCAAGAGGACAAGCCTGCCCACCTGGCTCACTGTGTCTGCCCAGCACCCCGGGCACCCCTGCTTGGTTCCTTTTCACAGAAATCTTCCCTGTCCTTCAGAGTTGGCCTGAGAACACCTTTTTCCTTGAAGTCTCTCCTGACAGCCTCAGCTTCTAGACTCTTGCTCTTCCTCCTGCCACCACTTCCTGCTGCTGTGTGCCCCTCACACGGAGAGCTGCTCACCCCTGCCTGTGCACATCCCGAGGCCAGGGCCCAGCTCTCATCGCATGTGCAGGAGCCAGAGGGCAGCGTCGGCAGCCAGGAGACCGGGCCCCAGGCCTGGGTCCGTCACTCCCTGCCTGTGTTTCTCAGCAAGTTCCACTCTCCTGCTTTGTCTTGGTTTCTTCCTCTACGAAAGAGAAATGCGCCTGTGAACAGTCCATGTGAAGGAGTCCCGGAAACACACCCCACTGGTGTGCAAGGCCTTTGCATTGCGGGGAGCAGCAGATGCACAAGAAAGGCTTTCCCTGGACCGTCTTTGCCCACGAAAAGCAGATTCTCCAGATAAAACCAACCGTCATGGGAATCCTGTCTGGAAGTCCTGTCTCCCAAGGCTACTTGCCAGCATTACAGGTGTAGTGGTATCATGCAAGAGTCCCCCACCAGGGCTACTGAAGCCACAGGGGATGATACTGGCTTCACCTGCCTTGTCCAGCTCACTCTTCCTAGCGCCATTTAGTGTCCCCATGCTGCCTACTGTCCCCCTCTCCGCACCTTTATGAAGAGGATATATAAACCCCTGATCTCCCCTGGGGGCTCACTGGTCCTTCATGTGACACCCCATGCACAACAGTGAGTCTCTGTGTCACTTTCTTCTCTTCACCTGGCTCTTGTCAATTGTTCTTCAAGACTCACAGAGCCTGCACGGGGGACGGAGCTCCGCCACCCTCACACTTGCTTCCTGCGGCAGTGTCCTGAGGATTGAGTGACGCAAGGCGCTGACTGAAGCTCCAGCCCCATTCGTCTGTTCTCCTTTGTGGCCAAAGGGAAATGAGCAAAGGGATGGAGAGCTAGCTGCAGGGGAATAGGAACAAAGCCCCCAGCATACAGAATGGCACAAGCACTGCATTTCCCGGCCCGGCTGGCCTCTGCGTGCTCCCTCGCTCCCAGGAGGCACGCAGGGCAGGGTCCACCTGCTGGCCCATGGCCGGCAACACTCTCTGGGAAGCATGTCCAGAGCTGGGACAAGTAAGGTGGGGCGCTGTGGGGAGGCCCTGCTGCAGTCCTTCCCTGCGGCCCTGCCCCCACTGTGTCCAAGTGCTGTGCCCTCGGACACCCCACAAGCCGCAGCATCTTCCTTGCTCTGAGAGGGGGCACAGCCTTGAGGAAGAAAACCAGTGAAACAAGCTTGGAAGGACATAATTTGTAAGCCAGGGATTAATAGTTTATGCTAAGGTACAAAGCTGGAAGGTATGAACTCAAATAAAAGCTCCAATTCCCAGAGAAGAAAACTGTCCGATCACCCTGCCCAGGGCAGGGGACGGCCATGTCTGAACTGCGGTCGGCGGCGGGTACAAGGAGGCATGAGGTCACAGGCCGACTGGTGCTCACATGCGGCCTAAGGGGCAGAGCACTCGCTGCTCTAACTCAGGGTTCTGTGGTAAAGGCGCCTGGGTTCCCCCTTGCTGAGAAAACACTGCCTGGGGCCATTCCACTGGGGCTTCCCTGCCACCTCACCCTGAGTCAGTCCTCAGTCACTCTGAGAGCTCAGCACAGCCTCCCTGTGCGCTCCAAGGGAGGAGGCTAAGTTCTGAGTAAGTGCTTTTGGCTCAGGAGCCATTCCAGCCTGCAGACCTTGCGAGACAAGACGTCTGGGAATGGAAAGGCAGCAGATGAAGAGGGAGGCCACCAACATTATAAGTGACCTGGGGTAAGTCCCTCGCCCTTAGTCCTGGATTTTCTGATCACTGACTGCTATAACAAGGGCACCCGGGAGATTCTACAGTGGCTTTGCCAGTGAGACTTTTTCCTCCGTCCCCTTGGCGTGCCAGTACTCACCACATGGCCATGGCTGGAAGGCTGCAGTGCAGGGAACCCTCAGAGATGAGCCTCGTGCTCCTCTGGGCTACACGGGGCAGAGGACCACAGACTCTGAACGCACTGACTTGATTTTTAGATTCTACTTAAAACCAAACAGGAAAAGGAAGCTGAACTAGATACAAAGGGGAAACAAACCCCAGTTAAAAACTGAAACCTAGGTAGAAAAAAGAGGAAACAAAAAGCTAGTGGGGCAGAGTGGCACAGGCCCGACAGCCCTGAGGCCGCAACCTCAACTCTGCAAGCTTCCTGTAAGGGCAGAGGGCTGCGGCTTGGGCCGGAGGGGGACCAAGCCCTGTGTGGTGCTGGCTCCACCAGCAAGCAGCAGCAATGCAGGCTCCTGGAGTCAGAGGCACCTACGGGCCTGGACCTAGGGTGCCCACCTGCTGTGGACAGAGCATGGCCCCCAGCCCCTGGAGGAGGATGCCCAGACAGCTGGTCCCCAGAGAGCCAGGGGCTGCAGGGTGCAGCTTTACTAGCTGCTAGAGCCATTGTACTGGACTCTAGGGTAAAACCTGCATTTCTACCTGAGGCTAAAATTAACAGGTTGGAGGTGTTACTATTTCCCGTGAGCTCCGGAGAGGCCCTTGCTTGTACACCTCACTCGCCCGGCCTGCGGTTCCTTCTCCATCTTCAAAGTGTGCGCTGCATCACTCTGATCCTTCTTCAGTAGTGGCATCTCCTCTGACCACAGCTGGGGCAGGTTCTCTGCTTTTCAAGGACTGGTGGGGTTAGACCAAGCCCTCTGAAGAATCCAGGATAACTGTCTGGTCTCGAGGTGACTTCGGGCTCAGGAGGCAAAGTCCACAGCGTCCAGAGAGTAGGGAGGGGTGCTGGCTCCTGTCTCTGCCTCCTGCAAACCCTTTCCTGTCCACCTCTCTGAACACTAGTCTTTAAAGAGTATAGCTTGTAGACAGGAAATGATCGACTCTTGCAGTTTCTCTCAGCCTAACAACTTCTATTTTTTAAAAATTGGAATATTTAGCCCATTCATATTTAACTTACTGATTTAGTTCTACTATTTTGGTGTTTCGTTTGTGTCATCTGTTTTTAGTTCCCTTGTTGCCTCTTTCCTCAGTTCTTTGGGTAAGCTAAATGCTTTTTAGAATTTCATTTCTCTTCTGATGATTTAGCTATACTTCTTTATTTCTTGGCAGTCTCCTTAGGGATTTCAATATATGTCCCTAAGCTTTTTTTTTCTCCTTTTCTCTGTACTGGGGAGTGAAAGCCAGGGAGCTGAACCTGGGGCACTGCTCCTGCTAGGTGAATGCTCCAGCACTAAGCTGCATACCCAGCCCCTGCACCCCTAATTTTACACAATATACTTAGTACTGTAGCACTTGTGAAGTGTAAGGACTTTGTAACAATGTCGTTTTCCCCTCCACTCTCATGCTTTGCAACACAGCATTCTCAGCATTACATATGCATGACGGTGTTACATGCTGGGGTTTCAGATGGTCACACGGAAAATATACATGCGGTTAAATTACATGTCTTAGAAATACACAAATAAATAAAAATTTACTTTAGCTATTTCTTTATATTAAGGAACAGTCCTTTACAATTACCCATATATTTCTATTTTCTGGTACTTTCTATCCCTTCCTGGAGTTTCCTGGTATCGTTTTCTTTAACCTAAAAAACTTGCCTCAGCATTTCTTATTCAGCAGGTACGCTGGCCATGATTATCCTAGTTTTCCCTGACAAATACCTTTATTTTGTCTTCATGCCTGACACCCCTCTTTCTGGTATTTCTTTCAGCACTTCCAGGATGCTGTTCTGCCATCTTCTGGCATCCGAGGTATCTGAGAAGGTGGTCAGCACCTGTATAGGATGTAGACAATGCATTTTCCCCCTCCTCATTTAAAACATTTCCTCTTTTGGGGGGGTCATTAGCAGTGTGATCATGGTGGCTTAGGTGTAGTCCCCCTAGTATCCAGCTAGTGCTAGAGGTTCGTTAAGATTCTTGGATATGTGAATTAAGACTTGAAAAGCCAAATCTGGAAACTCTGTGGGGCATTATTTCTTCAAATATTTTTCCTCTGCTCCAACTTCTCCTCTCCCTCTGCACTCCACATCGATCTGGCTTATCATGCACTGCTTCTCCGGAGAGCCAGAGTCGTGCGCTGCCTTTTCAGGGTCTGTAAGCGGCAAGGGTTTAACGTGTTGTCTGAGCTTTAGAACACTGCACATATTTCTCGCTTTGTATATTCTGGTCATCTTCAGAGCTGTGTTTGCCAAGAGACTAATCTTCAGCAGGACTCCAGCATGGCCCAAGTGGAGGTCGATTATGGCTATTAAAGTACCATCGTTTCCTGACGATGGCAGCCTCCGTGTAAACATCTTCACCGTGAGAAAGTGCCCTTCAGTTTCAGGCCTCGCTTCCGCCCTTCGCCTGCTACTCCTGTCTGTTACTGGTTTCACTGACTAGGTACCAAGGGCGAACCTCCTGGGAGCAGGCTTTTCAGCCCCTCGTCAAGCTGCACTACAGCACTTCCGTAGATTTTGAGCAGGAGCAAAAGAGAGGAAAGGTTTCTGACCGAGACACTGGCCTTGCTTCACGCTGCAAGTCCTTGGGCACTCATGTGCGGCTCTCACCCCTGGCTTCCTATTCCAGCAATGGCCTCGGTAAAAACTACAGACCACAGGTCCTACACCAGTCAGGTCAAGGCAACAGAAAATGTGAGGAAAGATAAACAGAAGCTGTTTGCACTGGAGAGGCAAGGCAGTGAGGAAGGGAAGTGTCCTGAAGGCAGCACCTCATAGTGTGATACCGTGAAAGGAGCTCAGCACCAGTACACTGCTTAGGCTGCAGCAGGTGAGAGGTGAATGGTGACTGCAAGAATGAACTCATGAATGGGCGAATGATGAGAAGGGCACCAAAGCTCACAATCCCAAGGCATCTGGCTATGCATCTTCAACACGGCAAATGCTCAGTAAACCAAACAGTACTGGCTTGAGTTGGAAGAGGTACTTTCCATGTGCCTAGACTCCTACTGAAAGCAGAGAGGGCTACAAACAAGCCAGGGACTATGCTAAAAGACACCCTACTTAGGAGAGCTGGTTGGGAAAGCTGCCACACTTCGGTGGACCTGGCTTCCCTTTCTGTGAAGAGGTTAATCTTTTCTCAGCTCTCTTGAGATGGTCAAGCATTATATTAGTTGGCTTTGCATCACTGCAACAAAGCACCTGACCAAGGCTACTTGTCAACACTTGGCTCATGTTTCTGGAGGTTGCAGTCTAATGGGGGCTTGGTGAGGACAACCCATCATGGACAGCAAACTGCTTCCGTCTCCAGCCAGGGAGCACAGTGACACTGTGTCACGCAGCTTATCGGTGCTTTGGTGGAGTATCAATCATGAATAACTCAGCGGGGGAAGGTTATGTGGCTCAGTTTTGGAGGTTTCAGCTCCTGGTCAGCTGTTCCACTGCCATGGGCCTGAGGTGAGGGAGGACAGCATGGTGCTTCTCATGGCAGCCAAGAAGCAGACAGGGAGAGGGCAAGAGCCAGGGAGGAACCTGGAGAAGATACAGTCTGGGCAGCCCTGCCCCACAGCCTATTCCTTTCAGCAGCTATGAGCTCGTGGCAGGACTGGTGGGATGTCTGAGTACAGCACTGTACCATGAAGCATGATGCTCCCTTTTTATCGAGACAAGTCTTGCTAAGTTTCCCAGGCTGCCCTGGAACGTGTGACTTGTGATCCTCCTACCTCAATCTCTTGATTATAAGCGTGAGCCATCATGTCTGGCAGCCCTAGGCTTTTTCAATGTAATTTATTTGTGATATCATTATTTAAGTCTTAGAGTCTCAACTCTGGCTTCAAAATCGAAGTGGAAATCGGCCTGCTGGAGACTGTCGTACTCTCAGTACCTCTGCCTCAGGACACTTCTTACACAGCTTACACTAGAGAAGCACAAGATACTGATGCCACCTCTCCCCTGTTCACTTCCCCAGCCCAGCGCTGCCCTTGCTCTTAGGCCCTTCCTAAACCTGCCAGCTTGGTTTGGCCAACTCTGCTGCTCATGCCAGGGGTGAGACATGAAGAGCAGAAAACTCAGGCAAAGAGCCAAACTCCCCACTGCCTGCCTGCAGTCTGGGCTTATCTTCTGCGAAGCTGTAGAGGCTGAAAAGAAGGTATGAATGACCACAGAAGTTTCCATCACACTTGTCAGTGAAGAGACGTATTGTAGTTCCTCTAAGTGACACTGGACTGTCCTTCTGTGGCCATTTACACTGTGAGGACATTATGCTGTGATCTTTCTTCATGTACAGCCATCACACAGATGAGAAGAAAGGAAAATAAGAAGGAAAGGTAAGGCCCAGTCACCAGTCTCCCATTTCTTGCAGACCCCTGGTGCCTCAGGTCCTGTGCTTTCATGGACATTGTTGTCCTTACCCTCTTGAAATAAAACTTCCACTCTATCTGCAGTTAAACTTGAGTTTGTCCTTTGTGATCTTATCACACCATGTTAACTTGACTGGACTAACAGTGGCCCAGGGGCTTAGTAAAGCACACTGCTGTGTGTGTCATGGAGGCATCTCCTTGGGTCCTGTTTCTGGTCCTTGGTCCTGTTCGCATTGGTGCTGATCCTCTGCCCTGCTTTCTGGCCCCATGAACTGAACAGCTTGGGTGCACGCAGCCCATCCACCATGATGCTCCTGCCCTTGCAGATCATGAACTGAACTCTCTGAAACTGAGCCAAATGTGACCTTTCTCCTTTTAAGTTGTGGCTGTTGGGTTTTGTGTACCAGCAATAGGCAAGCTGACTAATACAGAGTTCAAGAGCTGACCTATACATTCCCTATTCAGAGCAAGATGAAAAATCATTTTTACTATGTGCTACCTTTGTATTTCATAATGCTACTGAAAAGTTTTTGCCCTAGAATAAGCTTCGGTGGGAGGCGGGACCAAACAGGGTGTTTACCTTGAGGTCACTTCCTCCTTCCCCTATGACAACTTCCTTTTTCCTTTCCCAGTGGCGTGAAAAAAGTCCCAATCAGTCTCTGTGCATCATCAATGCCCACCCTAAGCACCACCCCGGTCAGAGGTTATATATATATATCCCATACCCCACATTCTGGTCAGAGAATGCCAGGCTGTCTATAGTCATGGACTTCTCTCCACATCCTTGGAATAAAGGCTACTTTTATTTTATATCTTCTTTCTTATTGTGATGAAAACCTAACAGTTACCAGCTTAGTTGTCAGAGAATATCGCCTTTTATATGGTAAGGCATACCGTGTGTGTGTGTGTGAGTGTGTGTGTGTGTATTGGAGATTGAAACTAGAGTCTTAACACTAGCTGGAAATGAGTTACATTTCTAGCTCTTTAAAAACCTTTTTTTTAAAAAAAATTGAGACACAATCTCACTAAGCTGCTAAACTGACCAGGGTGAACTCAAAGTTGCAATCCTCCTGCCTCAGATTCCCAAGTAGCTGGGATTACAGGCTTATCTCACTGTGCCTGGCAGGGGATACCATGTTTAATTCATCTTCTGTAACCAATGGCTGCCAGTACAGTTCTTGGTATGTAATGTGTATTCAAAATCCTTGTTAAACTATTCTGAAAAGATGGGCCTGAAGATGCACCCAAATTACTAGCAGTACACAATGGAGGCAGATACAGCTTTTTAAAACAAATATCAGCACATGGAAAGGGAGTGGTTGATTCCAGCCTTCAATACCAGGGCAACTGTCTCTAGTGCTTCCATCCCAGACAAGCTCCTGGCCAACCTCATCTGCAGTGTGGGAAGGCAACCTCACCCAAGGCAGCTGAACATTCCAAGCAGCAGCATAAACTCTGAAGGGAAAAGTACTATGCATCTCTGAGGTATGCAAGCACCATATGAGGAAGACTTAAGAGACAGACAACAAATGAAACAGCTGCTACCAAGGAATGCAGAATTTCAAAGCCAACAGCCTTTGGGTGTTATGGTTTGTGTCAGGTGTCCCCCCAAAGCCTCATGCAGTTATGGAGATGGCTGAATCTAGTGTTTATGATTGCTTCATTGTCTAGCACTGCAATTGGTGGTGTGAGTGCTGCATCCACCTGGGGTGGAGCCGACATACTATATACGGGGAGGGAAGGAAGCGTGCTTTTCTCCTTTTGCATTTTTGCTCTTGTCTCTTGCAGTCTCTTGAACGGCTGCCCTTCAGCCAGGCCACCCTGCCTTAGAGCCTGCTGAGTATAGACTGAAACCTCCACAAACTGTAAGCTAAATAAACATTCCTTCATTTTGGGCACCAAGTATTTTGTCTCAGAAACAAGAAAAAAGTAACCAAGATATTGAGTAAATAAAGGAAGATAAGCAATAAGAAAGGAGAGGCAAGCTGTTTTTAAGAGTCTGAAAATACAGTTGTTAAAATAAAGAACTCAATAGATAGGCTTAGCAGGACCCAAGAGAAAACGCTGAGGAAAAACAAAAACAAACAAAAAAACAAAAACAAACCATCATAAGGTCAAAGAACTGACCCAGGTTTATCAGGAAGGGAGGGCAGAAACAGAAGTATCAATTTCAGTGCAAAAGGCATCTCGGAAGGAAAGAAAAAACATTTGGTGAAATAATGGCAGAAAAGTTTGTAGAATTCAAGGAAAATGTGATACCTCAGAATAAAGGTGTAAAAATGTGCCAAGAAGAATTGACAAGAAAAAAAGCATGAGTGTGTGTATGCATACATACAGACCCAAATGATAATAATATTTAAAATATTGAGAACAAAGAGAAAATTGTAAGAGCTTTCAAAGCAAAACCAAATAACTTACAAACGAACAAAAATCAGATTTCCACATCCTAGATGCAGTACAATAGAGACAGTATCTTAAGAATACTGGAGTAAAAAACCTTGAACCTAACTTTTCATTTTATACCTAAAGTATCACTTAAATGTGAGGGGGAAAAACATATTTTTAGGTATGCAGAGCTCAGAAAATTTTCTTGGATGGTTTGTGTTTGAGTAAGTCCACTGGATGTATCAGTATGAAGGCAAGTTTAAGAATAAATAATGAGATATGGAAAGTGGTAACATACATTTGAATGCTATCTAGTCATAAAAATGGAAGGAGGTACTGCCTTGTGCCACAGCATATGTGAACCCTGGAAGCATTACGCTAAATGAAATAATCCAGACATAAAAAGACCATGTTCTATGTGATTACATTTGTAAGAAATATCCAAAATAGGTACATTAACAGAGACAAGACACAGATGAGTGGTTATCACAGGCTGGTGGAGAGAAAGATTTGTGTTCAGGCCTTAATCTTCTCCTTGAAATGAGGGCCCTTGGCAATATGCAGGGCCATGGCAGAGAGCACCAGAGTCAATCAGGAGGCAGATGGGAGTGAGAGAAGGCACAGACTCAGCCTTTACTGGAGGTTCCATAGAAAAGGAAAAGACGCTCAGCTAGTTGGTGTAATTCTAGTAGGCTTGGGGCACATGGCTGTCCTTGGTTGTCAGGGAGCTGGCTCTGCATTGATCTAGAATGGAGGAAATCCTGGCTTGTTTATTGCTTAGGTCTAGCTATCTTTCCAATGCCTCACATGCTTAGAGATGGGGCTTTACAGAGCTTGCTGATCTAGGGTGTGTGACACTGGGATTAAGAGTGTATGGTACTAGATGAGTCCAGTGATTGGTTTAGCATAATTCTGGATATGAATAATGGGAAGCCTTACCCTGGGTGTGGGTGAAATCAACCAATAAGCTTGTAGCTTGGATGGAATAAAAGGGAAAGAGAGGCTTGCCGCTATTGCCCACTACTTGCTTGCTCACTTCCTCCTGCCTGCTGTCCCTGACTATTTCTCTCCCGCGGTTCCCCTCTGCCATACTACCCTGCCCTGGAATGAGCCAACTGTGGACTGAAACCTCTGCTACTGTGAGCTGAAATAAACCTTTCCTCTTTGAACTTTGGGTGTTGGGCACTGTGTCCTAGCAGTCTGAAAGGTAACTAAGAAATGGGTGTGTGAGAGATGAAGTGGTTGGGTAATGGGGTTGGGATTGGTTTGTGTATGACAGGGAGGCTCTCCTACTATCTCCAGGTACTAGGCAGCCCTGGGAGAGCCCACAAGGCCCCAGTCAGCAAAGACTCAACCAACAAGGACTCAAAAATTGTCAAAACATCATAAAACACAGAAAATATGATTACTACATGGTAGAGAAGCATGGGAAGAGACTACTGAACATTGAGTTTTCTTTTGGGGTGACAGACATGTTTTAAAACTAGATAGTGATGATGGTTGCAAGCACTGTGAATGTACTAAGTATCACTGAACAGAGGTACAAAAATTTAAATGGTTTATCAAAAAGTGAGAGCAAAAATCCAAAATTTCTGATGGCCTAAGGTTTACATGTAAAGAAGTAATGATAATCAATGATCACTGTTAAAGAAAATACATCCATAACTGTGGAACAAAGATTCTAAGTACAACAACTTTTGTGTACACATGGAGTGTTCAGCTATGAGGAACAGAAGGTGGGGACAGTGTATCCAAGACTGAGAGAAGCCACAGACACTAATCATCTTTAAAACAATGGTAAAGAAGAATAAGCATGGAATAAAGACAGAATAAGATAGCAGGAATGAAAGCTATGACTCTGGTCTCCGAACTTTATTTATTTATTTATTTATTTATTCATCTGTTGCTTGTGTACTGCAACTGTGTCTTCCTAATTCACAATATGATGGTATTTGCAGATCTGGCCAAAAGGAGGGAATCAAAGAATACGTGCTTGTGAGGGTATGAGAGGGTCAGTGTTGTATATGAGGAGACACAATGCATGTAAGCATTACACGATTTCTTTGTGTGTATACATGTGAGTGTTCTTTCTACTTCTCAAGTACGGACATGGCAAGAGAGCAGTCCTCTGTGTAGCAGGAAGTAACCAACTCCATTGGCACCTTCATTTTGAACTTCTGAGCTTTTAGAACTGTGGGAAAATAAATTTCTGTTGCTTAAAAAATATCTAGTCTATGAAATTTTACGGTAGCTCATATAGCCTAATACTTTCTAAAAGACTTAGAAAAACTGTATCCTCTTGAAGATTTTAAAGGTGACATGTACAACTATTCATCTTTAAGTTCAAATGGTTGCAAAGGATGTATATTGAGAAACAGTATATTATATCGTGTGCACGCATTAAATGTTAAATTTACAAGTGCAGCTTAATATGCCAGCTTACGGGTCTGCCATAAAACTGAATTGGAAGAACCTGTTTGCTCTGTCAAATCACTCGGTGGGGTGGATTTATTTTCTGTGAAAAAAAGAGGTTTGATCTAACTTTCAACTTAAACATGCTTATGCACATCACTTCTGAATTCTTAATTTCATTTAAAATTTTTTTATTTTTATGAGTTCACATTTTGATTATATTTAGAGTGGGGAGTGGGTACATAAGATATTTTAATTCTTTTTACATTTCCATCCTCTCCCTGAATTGTTAATTTTAAAACAACTAAATAGGTAAGGCATGAGCCATGCCATGAGCTGGTGGCCAGATGAAATGGCACCAGCTAGCTTCATTATGTTCTATATAAATAGTCTTTGCCTTACTCTCATGACGTTCCTTCAGGGCCAGTGTATTACTGTCCCAACAGTCCTAGTCCAAGGTGGTCATTATGTCCTAAGGCAATGATGACTCAGTGGAAAGGGTGGGTGACACACCTTTCTTCTGTGGTGACAGAGGAGAAATCATGAATGGTGACATGCATCGAGAAAACCAGCACACAGGCAAATTGCTAGGCAGACCAGCATTAGCATGGAATAAAAATGGAGATGGAAACTCTTTCTTGTAGTCCCAGGAAGATGCAAATCCCAGAATAATTGTGCCCCGGTCTGAATTTTGCCATGCTAATGTCACAGTAATGACCAAACTGTAAGAAGGAAAATAAAAAAATGGGAAAACTGCAAGGCAAAGCAATTACAAATAAATGGAAAACTTAGCAACTTAAATCAGGCACACAAAATTTAAGGAGAAAATATGATTAAGGAATCAGAGGACTGTTATAAGCAAAAATAAGCATAAGCATGTATGCAAATGATATAGCCTCAATATGCAAATAACTAAAAATTATGAAAACAGATAATCCCAATGATGACTTAAAAAGTTTTTCAAAAATGTTGGGTGGCATTAGCCCCTTAGATGTGTTTTTTGACATTTCTTTTAAAGTTAGATATGCTTACAGTTAGAAAATTCAAACTACAGAAGGATACAGGTAGCAAATTAAAACTCCTCTTCCCAAACATAACCTCTGTTGACATCATGGAAGATATTTTTATGGGGTGAGGATAGGAATTTAATAATCTTGTCACGGTCCAACACTGTTTCCGTTAGACCGCTCTGTGTTCTGCTTTGCAGAGAGGGCATAAACATTATCTCGCAGTGTAACGTGAACACACTGTAACATCGGTAATGTGAACACATGGTAGCACGGGTGGGCCTGAAGGACATCAGGCCAAGGGACAGAAGCCAGTCATGAACAGCCACACAGTGCATGATCTCATTTATAATGCATGTCCAGAACAGTCAAACCCAGAGACAAAAGTAGGTTGGTGACTGCCCGGGTCTATGAAAATGCTGGTGGGCATGAGATTCAGCACTAATTGTAGTTGACTTTTTTTTTTTTTAACAAGGTCTCATTGTGTAGTTCAGGCTGGCCTCAAACTCACAGAGATCCTCTTGCCTCAGCCTCCTTGCAGAATGCTGGGATTACAGCATGTGCCATCATGCCCAGCTGTAGCTTCCTGTAGGGGCATTGGGCATGTCTTCAAATCAGTTGTGATGATCATTGCAAAGTCCATATATACTAAAACCCACTTTAAATGGGTGGATATTACAGCATACAAGTTAATAAAGCCACTGTTAAAAAAATGCCTCAAATGCAGACTGGAAATATAAATGCCCAGGCTGGATTCAGACTCACAGCAACCCTCCTGCCTCTGCCTCAGCCTTTCAAGTGCTGGGATTACTATAGGCATGTGTCACCTTGCCTGGGTTTAAGTTATCTTCAAAAAGCACAAGGCAAGCTTATAGGCGTCATACACACGTCAATCAATTGGGCAGTTCATCCACTTATTCTGTGTCCTAGGCTGTGACACAGGCAACCTAGTCTCTCTCCAGGTTGCAGCACGCACGCAGCACTTAGACCAGCTTTTGACACCACAGTTTAAGAGGGGCACCCTCAGAGCGACTGAGATGAGGAAGCAAATGGGATCCGTGATGGGTGAGGGCGGGCTGGAGAAGGCGCAGAGTAAGGCCTGGAGAAAGTCAGCGTGAGCTCATGGGCAAGACGGTCCTGTGTGACCGAGGGGAGGAGCAGGACCCACACAGCACCGGGAAGTGCGAGGCAGAGGCAGAGATGAGCAGGGGACGCTTCTCATGTTGAGAGGGGGACGCTGGCACACTATCTGGAGCTAGAAACATCCATCCCGCCAGTTGTAACCGTAGTGCATATCTGCTTTAGGGGACAGCCTGAATCAAATGACTCGCTTTGATCTGGATTAAAGATCTGTCCAAGGTCTCACAATCATGGTTACAGACCTGAGTTTGGAAACTAAGCCTTCTGCTTCTTCCTTAGTCCAGGATTTCTTTCTACTATTTGACAGAATTCTTAATCAGCACTGTGTTTGCTGAAGGGTGAGTATGCCAGTGCTGCCTTTCTAGACACACTGTTTCCTGCCCTTTGGGCTCTCAGTCTTTCAGCCTACCTCATTACAGAGAAAGGAATCCTACAATCTGAAGTTTTAACATGTTTTAAAATGACAAAATGAAGAAAAAATCAAATCAAACAGGTTCTCTTTTGAAGGCTTTATTTGTGCTCTGCGCTGTTCTGGGTGACCTACTGCTCTCATTAGGCTGGAAATAAACTTGGCTTTTATAAGAGCTGGGATGTGGCTGGGAGAAGAAGTTGTCATGACTACTTAAGATCATAGGTGCCCACACTAGCCGCCGAGCATTCCAGGAATCCATCGATTCATTCCACAACTCATTCCACTGATGAACCACCAACACAGACACCCGAGAGAACACACACCACTGGCTGATTCAGTTTTACTCATCTACCCAGGGCAGGTCAGAGATCAGAAAAACAGTAACACTGTAGTTTCCTGATAACCCCTCCCTGGGGCAGTGTAGCCCAGCAGAAAGCTAGCACACACTACCGGCAGCACTAATTCTCTCTCTGAACGTGTTCACCTAACAAGTAGAAGAATAATCCTGGCCCTCTCTTCCTGGAAGAGCTCTGGGAAGGATCAAATGAGACACATAGATAGGAAAGGTGCTCTGCAAACTAAGAAGCCCTGTTCCCTCCATGGGAAATTTTTTCATCTAACAAACACGTGTTGGGCACTTACTGAATGACATGGTGCCAGCTGAATACCATGGAGATAAAGCAAAATACAGTTCCATCCCTCCAGAAGAAATCTGCTGTGTAACAGAGTGTGGGGCAGTGAGGAGGCTGACAGGAGGGACAGCCCAGGCTGTGAGCAGGAGCACCGCACCGAGGTGGAAGGGGGAGAGGGCCTTGAGCTCCTGCTAGGGCAGGAGCAGGAGCTGGGTACAAGTCTATGGAAAACACTGCACACTCCTTCACTTATTTAACACTCAGACCAGTCCCACAGAGTGTGCACTAGTATTATTATTATTATTATCATTCTACAAACTGCGAGGCAGGGAGGTGAGTGTGCCCTCCAGGAGCACCTGGCGGCACTTGGGGCATTCTGGCCCAAGTGCCGCCAGTTTGGGAAGGGGCTGCTGCTGACACCTTGTGGGTAGAGGCCAGGGATGCTACCCATGTTTGCTGGAAAATAATCTGCCTTGAAAACTAGAGCTCAAAAATGCCAGCTCCAATCAGCCTAGCCTTGCCTACCTTACAGAGTAGCCACTGAGCAAGAAAATAGTGAAGGCAATAAGGCTGACCGGGGCTGGCTTTTTTTTCCTTTTTTTAAAGACAAGGTGCTGATGTGTACTTCAGGCTGTCCTTGAACTCACTATGGAGCCCAGGCTGGCCTCAGACTCAGCAGTGATCCTCCTGCCTCAGCCTCCCAGATGCTGGGATTACAGCACCACCACACCCAACAGGGGGGCGGCATTTTTGATCTCTAGTTTTCTAGACTGATTATTTTCTCCTTTTATTTTTAGGGAAAGAGGGTACTAAATGCTGCACAAGCACAGGGCAGTCCACAGAACAAAGGCTTCCTGGGTTGGCAGAAACAAAGTTTGCTTAGCTGTGGGAAAAATGGCTGCAGCCATGTGTCTCCTTCCTGCACAGAGCCTCAGCAGTCCTGAGGGCTTCCGGGTCGTTAACAAGCCCCTGCCAGCTCAGGGTTTTCTCGTTTGTTACCTAAGAATGCACCAATGTCACGGCCTTTCGCTGCGTAGATTACTTCATACTACACCATCAAGAAAAGGACTGGAAGAATTTTTTGATGACCCAAACAATTGGGGGCAAGAAAGAGTGAAATGTGGAGCTCCGTGGAGCTGTCACCAGTTAACAGAGCAGAAGCAGTGAAGATTTACACAGACTTCTACACGGCTCGCTGAAAGAAAGGAACAGGCTCTAACTCTGGAGCAGGAGGCCAAGGGCAGAGCCTGCCAATGCCAAGCCCAGCACCGTTAGAAACGGCAGCTGACTCCACAGAGGCACAGCATAGTGCTGCCCAGGAAAGAAGATGCTTCAAGGCTTCTCCAGACAGAGCTGGACCTGCAGCTGGCAGAAGAGACCTGGCAGGAAGAACCACTTGGCACAGGTTCAAGCAGGGGCCTAGACGTCGGTACCTAACTACAGACACAAGAAGAAATGCTTCTCTGCAGTGCCTATGTGGATCGTTGTCAGACTGCGAACTGAGAAGCAGGTCTGCCTGAGGCAAGAAAGAAAAGTCTGGAGAAAAAGAAACAGAAAACTGCAAGAAAAGTTGCCCCATTTTGCTGAAGCCCAGAGTCTTGTCAAAAACAAAAAAAATACACTAAATTTTTTTCTTGCATAGTAGTCTATCTACAAAATATATACTAAGTGGTTTAAAAAAACCAAACAAACCAAGAAACCCCAAAGACTTCCTGTCCCCAAATACTGTCAGAGGAAATGGAGGCCCGAGAGGAGTGGCAGCCACCCCTGAGCGCACCACGGCGCAGTGGAAGGTCTCCTGTGGCCAGGGGCCTCGGCGACCTCTCCCGGGCTCCGAGCCTCCTGGCTCCACTCGGAGGACCATGAGTGGGGCCAGGGCTTGACTCAGCTCTGGCATACCCTCGAATCCACCACATGTGAGAACAGCGAGGAGGAGGAAAGGGCAGAGGAGGCGGAGAGCAGGAAGGCCAGGAGAGAAGCCCCGGCTGAGTGTATTTCTGACTCTGTATAGCTAACACCCTTTAATGTCTTGGTAGCGATCTGCACTGAAGCAGCTTGTTTCACACCCCGAATCTAATTCCATCTTCTCCACAGGCAGAGCTGCGAGGGGAGGAGGCAAAGACAAGGATTTGGAGTTTCTGGAGCCTTGAAGGCACTGTGCATCTGCCAGGCCCCAGGGCCTGCTAAGGGGACTGGACGGAGAGTGAAGCCTCTCTCCCTGGCCTGTGTCAGCCACAGAGGTGGACAGGAATCCTGCAGGAAGAGCTTCCCTGTGGGCTTGGGAGATGCCAGTGACCAGGAGAAGGGGCAGGGACTCGAGACCGAGGAAGGAGCCAGATCCCATCCTTCCGGTCAAGTGAGTAGCTCCTGGCTGGTCACCTGGCTGCTGAGTACTGTGTCCCTCCTGACAGCGAGTGAGGGCCACGAGGACCCCAGGATCACTGTCAAGGGCGCTGTCTGCTCTAAAGTCACTCTGCTCTTGCTCTCTTCCTCAAGCCAATGACAGGCTTTCAATCGTGGCCAACAAAAATTGTTACTAGGAAGGCAGCTGGGACAGCTTAGTTTCTTGGCCTGCCTTGAGAGGTGACACACTTACTCAGTGAATGAATTAAGTTTCCAAAGAACTGACACCTTTAAAAGATGCATGCAAATTAGGCGTTTCAAACAAGGCCGCTATCTGCCGATTTAAATCACTTTCACAAGCTGTGTGCTGGCAGCACTGGGATGGTGTGGACAGGGGCAGCCCTCACAGTCCTGCAGAGAGTGTCAGGGCACAGCTGACCCCATCCCAAGCCCTCTGGTAAACTGCTCAAAGTTCGGAGCCCTCTTTCCTCATCTTGGAAGTGAAGAGCCTGGTCTCAGGGGTACCTGAGCGTGCCAGTCCTGCTCCCCTAAAATTACTGTCTCTGTCGGAGCTGCTTTTCTTTGTCCTCGGTTACAAAGATTAAAAGGAAAACAATGAAGTGGGGAGATGCTTGAGAAGTGGAACATTTTGCTTTTCCAGAGAGCTTGTCAGAGAGGAGAGCAACTCAGTGAGCACCTCTCTTTATTAACGATGCTAATGGCTATTTATGCTGGTGACAGTTAACTCCCCACAGAGAATTTCAGCAGTAGTTCTCAGCCAAAGAACTTGCTGGTGTCAGGAGCAATTGTACACAACATTGCAAGCGCACTGCCAGAAGTTGATACGAAGTACTGTTTGTAATAATTGCATCTTTCCCATTACAAAGCCAGTCAGTTATCCCTACAGCCTCGTTCCCCCTAACTTAGATTGCAAATGATCTTCTTGGTGGGGTGGTATAATTACATTACACACAACCATGTGTGTGCATCCTATAGAGGACTGCTACCACCTGACTGTTATTTCCTCCTTGGGGGACTCCCTTTAATTTCCATTAAGTTTCACTTCAATTTCGTCAGTCTGGATGTAGCTAATAGCAGAGTGCATTTTTTTTTAAAGCTCCTCATTGCTGTTGTTTAAAACCCTACCATGCTGGCCTGGAATCCATGAATTTGTGTGTCTGCTCTTGACACATGCCATTCAAGTCTTTTTACGCCTACAACAACCCGTACACTGGATGAGCTTTGCCTCTTTTGGACGGGCACAGCCCCAGGATCCCAGTAAAAACTTCTTAGAACCATTGTCCTCGAAGTCACTCATTAAACAGTAACCAAAGCGGTTTCCATTTGCCAAATCCTCACAGTTCAGATAAATTCTAGTTTTTCACATGGCATTTAGTGTTACTGGAAACTCTGGCTAGCATTAACCTCCCCTCCCCCTCTACCTTAGTTTTCCTCCCCTCACTTTTTAAATATTTTTTGAAGATCAATTTTCGGTTTCTAACAAAAGTGAGTAGAATACAGATTTCCCCTCTGCCCCCTCCCCACGTGTGCAGCCTACGGATGCTATGGTGACAGGTTCATGTCATTCTCCGTTCGTCCAGACTTGCACAGGCTTGTACATGCTTAGGCACACACACTGGGAGCAGACCACAGAACCCTGGTGAACAGGACGCGTCCATGCTGGCTCATCAGTTTTGGTGCACACACCAGCCTGGTGGGGGCTCCTTAAAGGACGAGGCTGTGTGACAGTGCTGGCTGGAGGTACATGGGAAATTCTGCAATGAAATTAAAAAATCTTCTAAAAACAAAAAAGGTCAATGTTTAAAAAGCCTCTGTGCTCTGCTTGTCTATCTCCACCCCCCCCCCATCTCTAGCAACCACTGACTTTTTATGGTCTCCGTAAGTTTTGTCTTTCCCAAAATGTCACCTATTTGCAACCAGACAGTCTACTTTTCAGGCTGGCTTCTTTACTCAGTAGCACGCAGCTGACGCCTCCCTGTCTTCCGGTGCTCTTTTAGCCTCGCGTTCACTGGCAGGAGATCTGTCCTCAAGTGTGCTCTTGCCAAACTACTCAGAAAAACACACCTTGAGCCCTGCAAGGGGAAGACAAGAGACCAACACTGGCGGCTTCACCCGCCTGTGCTGTCGCAGAACCCAGGTCCTCTGTGAAAACCTGCCTGGCCACACCTAGGGCGACTCCTTCCTCCCCTCGCCAGCACTCACGAGCCCCACAGCTGAGGTCTGTGGGATGTGATGCACTTCAGTTACCCATTTAAGGGTGCTGGCAAACCGAGCCGCATGGGCAGGGAAGCACCTCGGGCTCTGATGAAATAGCCGGTCTCTGGAACCAGGGGCCAGTGGGACTTGACAAGTCCCTCCACTTCACTAGTCTAGGTCTGAAGTAGCCACAGGACTGAGGGAGGGAGCGGACCTAGAAGTCATGGGTATAATAAAAGCAGTGTAATCACGATTGGCTAATTTTATTTAATAAGAAGCTTTCATGGCCTGACATTTGTGATAGCTACTATTAGTTAGAACTTTATTACTGGGTGCTTTTCACCCTATAAACATGAAGGATGCCAGGCCAATCCCAGGCACTAACATTTTCCATAAAAGATCAAGCTTAGGAGAGAGCAGTTTTGAGGCTCAGGATCCCCACTGAGGAGTCAGGAGACTGGGCAGACAGTCCCGCCTCTCCGACTAGTCCTCTAGTGCCCTTGGACCAATGAGCCCTCCTTAGGTCCATGCCACGGTAAAAGGCAGATGTGGAGATCGGAATGCCTCCTCCTGCTCCTGCCTTCAGGACCACTTCTGGCACTCCTGCCCTTTGGGCTTCTGTCTCCGTTGCTGGTGACAGTGCCTGTTACTACAGATTATACATGGCTTGAGCTACGTCAGCCCTGTGACAGCGCTCAAAACACTGACTGCAATTAGCTCTTTGGTCTCTATGGTCAGCTTTTCCTCCAGTATTTTCTGCTTTAATTAATCAATGTTACCACAATTTATTTGGCAGGCAATCTCGAAATATCTTCCTCATCCTTTACTGTCAACATTTAATTAATTGCCACGTGCCACACCCAGGTCAAACCCTAGCAGTCCTCAGCTGGGCTGATTCAAGTGGCTTCCTTCACTCTCACCATAGCACCTTCAAACTCATCTTCTCGGTTGTTCTGGGAGGAGCCCAGCACGCAGGCAACCCGTACAGTGTCCCTTATCTCCGCACCAGTCTTCGAAGACCTGTCCCTGGTGGGAGAGCGGTTAGTGCATCTGGGCCTGACCTGCCCACCCTTCCCTGCAGAGCTGCTGCAGCCGTCACGCATGTCCACGCCACCATGGGGAGCTCATCCACCCGCGTCATGCTCTGCGCCCTCTCTCACTGTGGCGAGGCCAGTCCCTGCCGCAGCTCGCTTGCGATGATGTGCAAGGCCTCCGTGTGTGCCTGGCTGCCTCCAGGAACCCCGGGCCTGGGCACTAATCTCCAGATAAACGGCAAGGCTGTGGCACTCCCTGGAACACACTATAATCACAACGGTCTGTTTTTTGGGGTCTGTCTTTACACTGTGGGCTCTTGGAGGGGGTTTTCCTCAGCACCCACCGCCAGGACGTCCAACCTGTTTGCCTTCCTGTAGTCTTCTACTGATGCTTTCTGGACATTTTAACACGTTGATTCTTGTTGGTGTCTCATGTTTAAGCCCAAACCTCTATTTACCAAATGTTGCACGTCATGAAAAATTAACATACTTTAAAAAGAGAGTACAATATCTCCTTCCTACCCTAGCTCCTTCAAGGTGACTGTCACTTGCATATCCTTTCACAGCCATGCACACGCACGCGTGCTGAGTCTCCCAGCCCTCTCCTCTCACCACCGGGCACGCATGGTACATGCTGTTCTACGCCATTCTACAGTGAGGGCTGCCTCCCCTGGGGCGTGGATGGGCTTCAGGGGTCCCCAAACCCTGAAATCTTATGTAACACTGTGGTGTACTTAAGTGCATTGTTGTAATTGATTTGCTTTGTAAAATTTTTGTTAACACCATTTTTAAAAAACATATTTATTTTGGGCTGGGGATTTAGCTCAGCGGCATAAGCGCCTGCCTTGCAAAGGCGAGGTCATGAGTTCGATCCCTGGTACCGATTAAAAAACAAAAATTTATTTTGGTACCAGGGATTGAACTCATGATCTCACGCTTGCCAGGCAAGCACTTATGCTGCTGAGCTAAATCCCCAGTCCAGTACCACTATTAAATGTTTAAAATTTCACATGTAGTTCCCACTAATTCTCTACACCATCCTGTGAAATAAAGAGAGCAGTTCAGTGACCATAATAAGACGAGGGTATTTGCCCCATGTGAAAGAATTTCAAGGTTTGTAATGGGCAAACACAACTGTATGCATAGGAGTCCTGAAAAAAACAGTAGGTTAAAAATAATCATTTTCAAAAGTATTCTCTCTAACCCACCAAACAGAAGGTTCTCCTTTTACAACTGTTTCCCTAGTGTCCAAGTCAAAGGGAACACGGACAACCACAGTTACATGGTAGCAACCATGATGCAATTGTTTCTCAACACGTATTTCTGTTACTATACATTACTATATTAGTATCTGAACACCATGGAGTTTCAGTGTCACCTCTTATGTATTACTATGGCTACTATTTGGTCAGTTCTTCCATGCTCACAGTGGCATTTGAAAGAGGAGAAACTGAGGCATAGAATGGTAGAATGACTTCCAAAAGCTCTCAGAGCTACTTAGAGACCAAACAAATTGAAACACTGGCAGGGAAGGCCATGGAGCATTAGTTGGAATGGAGCAACACTCTGAGGAAACCTCTGCTCCTGGGCTCTAAAGGTCTGGGAAGGTGTCGGAGTGTAGACGCAGAGCCCATGGGTGCAGACGGGGGATGTGAAAGTGGAGAGACTGGAGGAGTTGTGCACAGACCGGCCGCGTGGAGGTGAGCTCTGCGCAGTCCTGTGCAGTGAAGACGAGTTTTCTAAGGCGCAGAGGAGTGGCCACACTCTATTCTCTCTCTGCTTCAATGCTTCAAGAAAATACACAGAAGAAACAATGAGAAGGAGAACAAATCCACACATAGGGTAGTGGGTAGCGGGAGTATAGACGGGGAGCAAGCCCACAGAGGGAGGATGCAGGGGCAGGGGAGGAGCACGCAGGGCATTAAGAACCAGAAGAGAGAAGAGTTCCAAAGAGAGGCGAATCTGATGGACCAGCAGGCCCATGGGGTATACCTGTAACCACAGCGACTGGGGGACAGGCTAAGCCAGGGGGAGGGAAGCTGGTGCCAGCCAGTGAGACCCTATCTTAAAGCACAAGAGAGCCAGAGAGGAAGCAGGGAAAAGGAGCTTGGAAGAGCGCGCAGTAAGGCGACCAAGTATTAAACACAGTTATTACACACCAAGCCACTTGCCAGCGCTGTCCACGTGCCGGACCTACCACTGATAGGACAGCCACTCGGCTGGGACACACGAGCCCAAGAGAACAAAGCAGGCTCAGACAAGGAAGCTAGCTACCGGCCACCCCACCCGTCGGTGTGAGGAGGAATTTTCTATGCACGGCTTGCTCAGCAAGTCAGTCAGTGACGCTGTTTCTTCCATCCACATTGTGCATCTGAGTTCCAATTATTTGACAACTTTTGCTTTAAGAAGCCTACTGAGGACTGTTTTAATCAGAAAATAATTAAACTTCATCCTCACCCATAATGGAAATCTAGAGCAATGGAATTATGGAGTATGAGGATCCATATTCAAAACTGTTTATCATCTGCAGGGCTGCTGTCCCCATGGCTTAACTTGGGAGGCTGCGAAGTTCCTTTTACTATTCCCCCTCTAGGTCTCATGCTTATTTAGTGTCCTGGTTAATACCTCTGTCCATGCTCCTGTGAGATACACCCGCCTGCCTGCTTAGAGAGAGCGGGATAGACTCAAAACCCTATTTTGAACAATGGGATGTATTATGATAATCATGGTTGGTTTCCTATTATCTTGTTTTCATTTGTTTGTCTAACTGGTTTTATTGTTTTGTTTTGTTTGATTTTATTAAGTGTGATGGTATGAATAGCTATTTTGAAGAAAAGGAGACATTTTGGTAGCTACTGTTGATTTCCTAACATCTTATTGTGAAATCCTATTATGATTTTATTCTTTTGTTTTGATGGGTTCTATTCTGTTGTGTTTTATTTGATTTTATTACATGTGATGGTATGGGCAACTGTTTTGAAGAAAACAAGATATTATGGTAACCACTGTTCATTTCTTGTTATCTGTTTCGAAGTCCTATAATGTTTTCATTCTTTTGAACGGTTTTGTACTATTTTGTTAGGTTTGATATTATTGTGTGTGAAGGTATGGACAACTATTTCAAAGAAAACAGGAGACATTATGGTAGCCATTGCTGATGTCCTGTTGTCTTGTTTTGAAGCCCTGTGTTGCTTGCATTGTTCTATTCTGATTTGCTTTGTTCTGTTCTGTTTTAGTCTCTTTAAAATAAAAAAAAAATTTTTAAAAAGTACCCAAAGGCAGTCATCAAGCAACCAAAAACCCAAACTTGCTGCCTGCATTTTTTTTTTTTGTGCCAGGAATTGAACTCAGGACCAGGAAGGCACTTATGCCGCTAAGCGATATCCCAGGCCCCATATCAGGAACTTGCCACCTCATTTCTAGTTCTTTTGAGTAACCAAATCTGTATTTTCTCTTTATAGCAACACACACACACACGTGTGCACATACACTCCGCTGTCATATACTCATGCTGAGGGCACACAGGTCCTGCGTTATATCCAAGACCATCCCAGGGAGCTATGGTTTCTGCTGAGAATTTAAGGATCTCAGTGAGGTTCTAGCATTATTCTCTTTGGGGTTTTAATAAGGAACATTTTTAAATTTTCCAACTAATAAAACACACTTCATTAAAAGAAAAAAAAAAACCTAAGGGAGCAAAGGGACAAGTCTACTGTAGAGGGTCCAGTCTTGCTCCCAAGGTTATGACAGAAACCTGCTTGGGGCGAGGCCTTGGTGGCCCAAACTCTGTGGGCTTCCCATCGAGAGCATGGGCCATGACTCCTCTGGTGGACAACAAGGCCAAGGACTGTGTCGCCCAAGAGCGCTAAGAAGTCTGCCGAGCAGATCTGAGGGTCTAAAACTGTTGTACCTGCTTTGCCTGTGTGCAGCAGTTCTCTCCATGCAGCCCAGCTCCTTTAGGTTTTTCTTTTCCTCCTCATTCTATAGGCAGTGACCAGCTTTATTAAATCAACAGAGCTGACCACTGGCATTTCTTCTTGCTGCCTTACTCTATGTCCGTGGCCTCCTAATGGGTTGGGTCTTCCCTGCTTCACACTTTGCTTTCTTACAAGGTAAAGGAGGAAAAGCCACAGAATGGGAACCAGTAGGCGAGTTTCAATCCTGTCTCAGCTGTGAACCTACTGACCATGACCAAGTACTGACCATTTTTAGCTTTGCTTCCTCAGCTGTAATTAATTTCTAATCTGCTGAGTGTGGTGTGAATTAAGTAATATTCTGTAAATACGGATCCTGGCACTTCATAGCAGGGTAAACAGAAGCTAGGCCCATCTGTATCCCTACTGTTTAGCTCTCAGCAGCAGAAATACACTCGCACACTGCCTGGGACATGGTCACTACTGCTTCTCTTTCCCTTACCCGCTGGAAACCCTCGGGGCCCTTCTCACAGCTGCTCCAGGGGAGTGAAAAGTAAGTACTACGTCCCAGAGAGTGATTCATGAGATCTGAGCCAGCAGATACCTCAAAAGCTGTTTTTCCCACCTCATCCTCTATATTCTGTTTGTGCCTTGACTTTGAAAATGTCACTATGGGCTTGGCATGAGGACTGGATGCCAGCCACACCTGGAATTAATAAGCCAAGCTTCCTCCAGCCACTCATATCTAGAAGTGGGGGCCAACCAAGATGGCAGCTGAAGGGTGTGCAAAGCATGTAATCACAGGGAGGTGCGGAGTACTTCCAGAGTCAGAGAGAAGACTTTGTCTACCTGGGGCAGGCGAGGTGACGCTAGGCCGTGAGCCTGAGCAGGAGAGAAAGGCTGCCCTTGCGCTGGGCAGGAATCCCTGTCCTGGGCGTGTGATGGCAGACACTTCATGGGTTTCTTTGGAGGCGGTTCCCTCTGTCCTCATACAGTCTCCTCTGTGCCCCAGGGCCCTGGTGTCTTATTCTTGTCCTGTGAGTCCTGCTGGGCTAAGGCTCCTCCTATGGCCTTGTTTAACCTTCACTCTCCCCTTAAAGGTCCGTCCCTAAGTAGGGTCATGTGGGCTGGGGCTGCCACCTGTGTCTCTGGGAGGGCACGACTCAAGTTGGTAGCAGGGTCCTAGAGTGCCAGAGTCCTCCTAAACACCTAGACAGAGCAAATACTGCAGCTGCAGTGCGGGAGTTTGAAGATGACTGCAACAGTTACCCCTTCTGGAGGTAAAATGGCAGGAGACTTGCTCTGCTTCTGCTCTCCAGGGCACGTTACTCAGCACTGATGGTGACGCCTGGCTCTCACGGGCTACCTGCCTACGTGCACACACTCGGGTCTGCAGTGAGGCCGCAGGCTTTGCAGCCATCGCCGACCTCCTCTTCCCTCTCTGACGGATCCATTATCTGACAGTCTTTGCCCATGTGGTAAGAAAGAGAGCAGCCAACGACTTGAGGCTTTCCTGATCCTGACAGCTCCTTAGCGCAGGAGAAAAGTGTACTGCTCGTAATTCTTGCCTATGTCTTAGGGATGAGTTTTAGACGATGAATCTGCCCTGAACCTGATTCCAGCTGGCAGGGGGTGGGGTCAGGTCCGTACTAACCGTGGCATGGGGCCAACTGCTGTCGAAAGGACACAGCTAGTTTCTCTCTATCCAACTCCTCTCCAAACTAGGTGCTGCAAAACATAGTACATTTCCAGAAATAACAGTGCTATTTTAGCAAACAAATGGATGTACTAAAAATGATTTGGATGTCTTTTTATAAAGTTCTTCTTTGTGTAATACTTAACCTATCGGAATGTGCTGAAATGTATCTGTCTCTTTGGCCATGGGCTTAACACCAAATGCCTGGATGCAAGCGGGTAAAGAACATATCTGCACACTCTGGGACTCTCCCTGTGAGGAGCAGCTGCCGCTGCCTGCAAAATGCAAGCTTCCCTCTGAGCGCCCCGCATAGGCTAGAATTTACTATAGACACACCTGGAGTAGCGGCACCACCAGATGATACAGTGTCGATTCTCTTTAAAAAGAAAGAAAAAAAGAACAGATGGTCACCTCTAAAGGAATGAGCAGAATAAAAAAAAGAAGGGAAAAACCGACTCTCACACACACTGCTGAGTAAGAGTTACCATTTTGGAACTATGTAAGAGATTCTTTTCTGCCAGGGATGTGTCAAAAAATAAATAAAAAAACCCCACAAAATAAACTGCTTAGCAATCCAAAGTGAATTAGACAAACATGATTTCTGACTTTCCAACTCATTAACTTCATTAAACTCCAGAATTATAAAAAACAGAAAAAACGCAAGCTAGAAAAAAAATTCAAGGAAGAAAATCTCACTTAAAATATTTTTACTTGCAGACTTGTACTGTGCTAGACAATACAGCAGAAATGAACTTGGTAAAAAACAACTTCAAGCTTTTCTGTTTACAAAGTATTTTTGTATAAATAATCATACTTTTCACTACAACCCCCTCTTTTTTTAGCCCTTGGGAAGAACTGAGCCAGTGGTCAGAGGCACAGGTTCCAGAGCCACATGCTATTGCGTTCAAACACCAACTCTGAGATGCTGAACAAGTTATTAGAACGGTGGCATCTGTCTCAGTGCATGGCCTGTGAAATGGAAAGACTCGGACACCAGCTCTCTCCAGGGTGCTAGTAAGGACAGAAAGACCCACGCTTATGCAGACAAGGGCCTAGCAGGTTACAGTGACCAGGGCACAGGGAGTGTGAGGTGTTCGTCTGTTCAACCAAACCCAGGAGACAAAGGCTGCTGTAACACACCGCAGAGTCCCTTTAGTTACAAAATTGGGGGGGCAGCTGTAGAATGATAACAACAAGCTTTTTTTTGGGTTGTTGTTGTAAGACTTAGGTCCAACTTGCAGTTTTACCACCTGACCAGTGTGACTTCAAGAAGTGAGTTAACCTCTCTGACTGTTGGGGCTTCTTTAGGTAAATATTACTATTAATGTAACAGGTGAACTCTGCAGTCTGTGCTTTTGAGTGCTGCTCATGGGGCTGCAGTGAAAGTCAGGTGAGACAGAAAAGTGCCTGGAACATAATAGGTATGTTTGTGCATGGGTTATCCTGTTTGCATTTGAATCTAGAAGAATCAGAAATTACATTTAAATACCTAAAAGCTTTTCAAACTTCATGTGTATTTTCACTAACTTCAACCTTTTGGTAAATATAGCTTTGGAAACCCGTCGTGCAGGCAGTTTGGGCCTTCCTGCCAATCGCCCTGTCTGGATAAATTCTGCCCATCCACAAGCAGGTACTGCTCACTAACTTCAGCATCTCCATCAAAATCACACAAGCCCTTCACACATAGGAAGGGGACAACTGTCCTTTTTACTGTCATTTCTCCTTCTAGGACCTAAAACGATGCCTGGCATGTGGCAGGAGATTTTAAAAGGTAATAAATGTGAATAAACAAAGCGTTGGGAAGCTAAGATGTATCCAGCTCTGCTCCAGGGTGACACAGAATGAAAACACATCAAGCATCGTTCCTGCCTTCAGGTAACCTTGATCTAGTTATGAGACTAAGGCCGAGAAAAGCTAATGATCGCACTGTGTTACACACCTGAGTGTGCTACGGGAGTTCAGAAAGAGGGAAACGTATGTGGCTGTAGAGTTGGAACCGCTCCTGAAGGAAGAGCGCGTGTGCAGGGCCAGGTTTAGGGCCATTCTGCTGGAGAAGGCTAGAGCTGGAGAGCGAAGGGGCATGTGCAAGTACAGACAGACGCACTTCAGGTTTGGAACTCGCTGGCTTTGGGGTTTGGGTGTGCTTGCTCACTTCACGCCTAGTCAGCTGGACCTCAGAGATTGATTTTGTCCTTGTGTCCAAGCAAGAAGCCGTGCCTTCACCCCTGCTGGCCCGTTCACAGCTTTTGTGAGCGTTCTGTGACCTCATCGATGTGCGGGCTACGAGAGGAAGCGCCGTTCTCGTCAAGGTTCTGGAGGACAGAGAACTGTCCTTCCTGGGAGCTAGGTTTTCAGAAAAGGGCTTCATGTATAGGAAATGGTAAGCCGCACCAGCAGGGCACAGAGTTCTACGTCACGGCTTGGTACAGGGCCATCCTCGGAGTACCGGCATCCACTCCTCTCACTCGCACCTGACTTCAGAGTGAGCCGTGTTCACAGTTTCAGTCAAGGGCAAGGGTGAGCTGGTTCTCACACCAGAGATCTGTAACCATGAGTGCACAACCGCGGAGGCCAGGACAACCGAAAAGAACTTTATCAACTGCAGCAAAATGTATCTGTCTTCCTCTTCCTTAGAAATCACTTCTTCAGTAAGCTGGCAAATAATCAAAGTATGCAGTCTTCATCTACTGGCTTGGAAACGCTCCAAGGTGCCTTTGACAATGTATCCTCCTTCCAGAACAAATGCATCTTTAAATCAGTTTGTTATGTTACAAACTTGGAGCCCTCACCTCATCGCCTTCTGCACAGCTTTCTCGTCTTAATACACAGCGGTCTAAAAGCTGAACACGGTGAAAAGATGGAACAGGGCAGAAGCTTCTGAGAGCCCAGGCAGGGAGACCTGCAAGGGGGGCCCATCTTCCTGCCCCCAGTTCTCTTTCCTGGTGCCTCTGGTCTGCGACTGTGCATCAGGGCCAGGAAGTGGTCTTCAGAGATGAAAGGGCTCCAAGTTTTTATGTTTTCTCCAGGGATTCTGCAGCCCGCGAAAGCACGGTGCTTTCCACCTTGTAACACTTGTGTGGGCCAGGGGCTAGTCTCAGAATGCACACGAATGAGACCAGCCTGCCTTTGGCCGGCTCTGAGCGGGCAGGCTGGCTGGGGTGAAGGCACTTCCTCTTGCTTGTGAATAGGTACAAAACTATCCCTGAGTCCCGCTGGTGAGGCATGAAGACAAGAACCCAATCTGAGCCCCGGAACCAGTGTGAGTTCTGGACCTAGTGTGCGCCTGTGGACGCCCCTTGCTTTCACATACCTGGGCTCGTTGTGCTTCATGAGGCACAGCTGAACCCCAAGCATTTATAACGGCCCCTCTCATTTTCCAGTGCTACTGACCTTGCAGAGCTTGCACATGGCCACTCCTACTCCCTCTCAATCAGTTTCTGAAAATAAAATCTTTCTATTTCTCAGGTGGCAAAGCTAAGTCTCAATAAATTTAAAAGAGACCAGGGATTTAGCTCAGCGGTGTAAGCACCTGCCTGGCAAGCAGGAGGTTGTGAGTTCAATCCCCAGTACAGAAAAAAAAAAAAAAAAAAAAAAATTAAATGATCTGCCTAAAGTAACACAGTATCATAGGAACCTTGGGTTCCCAGGCTCCCAAGCTCAGACTCTTCCTGCAACTTCTAACTAAGGGGAAGTGTAATGGTTGACACACTGTGTCAACTTGAGAAGTTCAGAAGCTTAACTAAGTAACTCAGCAGTTTACATAGGCAAGTAGAGGCCATGCTGCAGGGCCGCTGTTTGGCTCCAGGATGTTGCAATTCACTGTGTGAACTTGAGAAATTCATAAGTTTAAGTGATTCAGCAGGAGACCAGGGTCCTTCTTCACTCTCTACACACCCTCATCCTGTGCAAGAGGAGGCACCCAGATTGTATGAGTCTCACACCTGCCCTAGCCTGCCTATAAGGAGGAAAAAAGGCTTGCTCTCCCCCTTTCACTCTTGTTGCTTTTGCCATCTTCTGCCACCATGAATTATCTACCATGAATTGTCCCTGTGCCATGCTGCCCTGCCTTGGAGCCAGCTGATCATGGACTAAAACCTCTACAAACTGTGAGCTAAATAAACCTTTCCTCCATTAATTTTGGGGGTCAAGTATTTTGTCCCAGCAATGAGAGAAAAGTGACTAACACAGGAATCTATCAGAATCAACAGTGGAGTCTTAAAAACTGCACATGCACAGGGTCTACTGCTGCATGTCTGGGCTTAGGAGGTTTGAGGAGTGTCCTGGCACCTGTGTTTAGATAGTGATGGGCTATTCCAGTTGGGAACCAGTACACAGGATTCCTAAGGCTAAGGTCACCCCTGAAAGTGTTTCACAAGGACAAGTACCACACAATAATCCCACCATAGCTGCAATAGCTTCTTTTGTTGGAAGAGTCCTCTCACTGAGTTCTCACTTAAAAGGCACTGATCCCTCCCAACAGAAGAGACCTCACAGGTCAGCCTGTCCAGTATACCCTAAAGTAGTTCCATGGACGTTCACATTATGCCAGACTCTGGAGATAACAAGAGGTAACAGAGGCCTGGCCACGGACTAAGTGTGTGGGGTCGGTGGACGCAGCCCCCTGGGGGGTGCCAGGGAAATGCTACCGGGTGGTGACCTCCGCCTATATTATCCTGGCCAGGGTGTGCCCTCATCCATTTGTCAATTTCAGGGAACATAATCAGTCTCAGAGCAGTGAATCCATGTGCCAACCATAGTTGGTTCACTGTGTCATAAACATTTCAGTAGCAAACAGGGTTATCATCCAAGGACTGGTTTCTGGCCTTCTGAATCTGAATACTCAGGCAAAGGGGAGATTAGAAATGTCTGTCCTTAGAATGTGTCAATTTTTTCCTGGCTCTGATTCAGTCTCTAGCCCAGGACAAGGGTCTAAGGAATTGTTCTGTTGCTTGCAGTGAATGAAAAGGAACTATTTATTGAGTATTACCAAACACCAGGCTGTTTGCTAGCTGTCTTAGAGATACAATGTCATTTAAGCACAATAACTCTCAAGGTAAGTGATAGTCCCATTCACAGACAGAGAAACTAAAGGACAATGAACTTAGGAAGTAACTTACTCACAGTAACAGGGCTGGTGGAAAAAGTGAGGTACCAGCATTGTAAAACATCGAGCAGGGCTTTCTACAAATATTACTTACTCCTTAACGGTAAAAACATCTACCTCTGCAAAGTAGTGACCTTTAGGGCAGAGAGAAGCCATGAGTCACAGGAAACACAATGTGGGTGAAGGTCATGCCCTGAGAAAGAGGAGAAAAGTCTGTCCTTGGGTTGTATCAGCCCAGACACACGCTGTACCCAGCTCCTGCACAGCCCCCCATGCCCTGCACACCTTCTCTGCAGCTCCACTCACCCAGCCTTGCACCCCAGCCTTCCCGAGGCTCGTCCCACACTCTCCATGAGTGCCCCCCCCCATATTGGTCTCCTCCCACACCTGGGCTTTTGGTCTGCTTAGTCACACCTCATGAGTCCAGATGTGCAGCTGTATTTTAGACTGTGGCTTGTACTGAGTAGCTGTTTGGGAAATGTTTATTGAATGGAATGTTATCCTGATTATCAGTGCCCTCCACCCTCTCCACTTTCGAAAGGCAGGGCCTACACAGTTGGAGATAGTCCGTGACTGTCCTGTTGCTAGCCAGAGTCGTATGGAACCAACATAGTATTCCAGAATGTTCTGGAACTCATTCCTCTTGGTAATGAGTCCAGTTATGCTTATTTTGCTTTTAACATAAGAGACTACTATTATAATAAGCAAAGAGTAGGGGACGGTTCCAAGGACTGTTTTAAAAAGCAGTTTTGGAACCAGCTAAACATTGACTAAGCATCCACTGATCCCAAAATACAAGATGCAAACGTTATAGCAATGTTTTTGTTTTATTACTTATACACTTCATTCCTATATATTATTCTCAAGAGTCCTTTTCCACGAAGGAAGTAATCAAAGCTGAGAGAAATAAAGAGATTTGTTTATGGTCATAGCTTTTACATTTCCATTATAAAAACTGGTGCTGTTTGGGTTGCAGACCCACAGCACTGCCTCTGAGTGAAACGCGCTGGTCACTAACGTGTGTTTAATATGGGAACATAGGTGGTATTTTCTGCTTTGCCATCATATCAGCAAACCGTGTCCCAAAATAGCAGCACTGTCAAGCCAGTGAGGGCCATCAGTCTGCTCTGCTACTTGCTTGCTCTTCTTGTCACTGTCTCCAACCAGCTGCGCTTACTGTCACTTGATAAAAACCTCGTGGCTGTGGTCCTGGGGATCAAAGGCGGAGTGACCACAAAGCCCTCGCTGTAGGGGCTGTAACTGGTTTAATTCCAGTTACACTGGTTATCAGACCTTGAATGCCAGCAGTTGCTACAAGGTGACGATGGCACCTGCCAACCTTTAAGACCTCGTCCTTCAGTAGGGCAGAAAGACGCTGAGGAAACAGACCATGATGCGATCACGCTTCCAGTAAGCACTGTGTGGAGTGGGGATGTGAGAGCTGTGGGAAACGGGGGGGGTCGGCCCCACTCCCTAGGGAACCCTCTGTTCCTGTTCCATTCCCTCCCATTCCCTTCTTTTCCCTGCAGCCTTGGAGCCTGGTCCAGACACTGTGACAGGCCCTGGACTCCAGGAGGGCTCTGAAAGGTTGTGCTAGCCACTAGGACAGGATGGCACTGGCCAACTGACAGGACGGCGTTCCAGGCACAGTATAAGGAAGATGACCAAGCTGAAACCGACCAGACCAGACCTCCCTGGCTGGGTGGCTTCAGGCAAATTATGTAACCTGTCAAAGCCTCTGTTCCCAATTCCTTCATTTGTTTAACAAATATTTATTAACTACCTACTTTGTACAAGACACCAGGATGTAACAGTGAACAGAATCAACAAAAGATTAAAATCTGTGGCAGGGTGGTGAACCTGTGGCACGCGTGCTGCAGCAGGCTGTCTGTGTAACTGAGGCTCCAAAAGGTTCGCTGTCTCTGCTCCGTAGCAGGCAGCGCACTGAGACACGGGTTACCCAAGGGGTGACGGGAAAAGGGACCCCTGGGAAATGGGAGGGTCATCGTACAGCACTCCGGTGGGCATTCTAGACTCCGTCCCAGGACCAAGCCTTCTTACTGATTCCACTATCCTAGTGAAAGGGCACGAAAAACTGTAACATCCCCAAGACCAGCTAAAAGTCTGCATTAGTAAGTAAAGACAGCTAGTTGAAGTTGAACTTCAGCTTTTCCACAGCAACATTTTTGTTTAAAAATGAAATAAAACAGACTTAAAATAGCAACTGTTCCTGTGACTGATACATTCCAATTGTGGATTTTAGATCTTGGAACTGGTTTTCTGTGTTCCTTGTGGAGAAGTCACAGGAACTCTGAGAAGAACAGAGGTCTTTGATTTGGTCTCTGTTCTCACTAGAAAAATGATGGGGGAAGCACATGTAAAAGTGATGACTGCTGCCTTGATAAGGGAATGTAGTTGCTGTTCTAGTCCAGAGGTAGGAGGAAAATGATCCGGTATTTCCCAGAGAACCCAGAGGAGAATCTCTGTAGTGTGTAGCAACAGGTAAATATCTGCTTAAAACCATCAGTTCAGAACACATCTAAGAATATTTAAAGGTAAAAACATCCCAGTTCCACAAAACAAGCCAATAAAAAAATAAAAAGGCCAAATCACAAGTGACCTGTGTCCAACGCAACAGCCAGCTGGTGCTGGTGTTAGAGTATCAGCCGGTGGTCAATGGCAGACAAAGCCTTTCCCTGGCCAGCTGGACAGTGCCGGCCCCCGCTCTCCAGCTCTCAGCACCCAGACACCCTGCAGGCCCCAGATGCAGGCAGCAGTACATCATCCACCTGCTGCATGGTCTAGAGCGAGATGGTCAGTGGTTCCCTGCGAAACGTGACAGAGTCCTCTGGACTCCAGCGAGAGGGGTGCTACTCTGAGTCACTGCGTCTTTCCCCAGAGGTCAGTGGTCCGCCTTTCTGCACACTCTTGTGAACTAGCGCACACCACAGCACCAATCTCAAAAGACAGCCAGACAGCCTGCATGGTCTTCATTCCTTGTTAAATGCTGGTCCAGATGAAGCACATCAATCGCTTACTAAGGCCGTATTGCATGTCAGGCAATTGTAAGCACTGAGGCAACAAAGCTAAAAACAAGCTCTCAAGGACTCCATAGTCCCACAAGGAAGAAAGGTGTGTAAATGCTGTGGGTCAAAACCCGGTCTCCTTTTAAATGAATGTGGCCCTTGTGCTCTTGGTGTGGAGTGTGCATGGAGGAGTGTATCCACGCACAAGGCCCAAAGCATGTCCGGGTAACTCAAAGGACTTGCCCCAAGAGTCTTCTTTGGCGTTTATATTTACGTGGAAAGAACTGCTATCATTTATAAAGTTCATGCTATGTCATTTAATCCTAACAGCATTGTAGATTTTCTTGGTAGGAATCCCCAGCCCCATTTTTCAATCAAGATGGCTGACACTAAGGAAGACTGAAAAACCTGCCAAACCTGCAAAGGTCCTGTGGCAGCAGGGTTATGAACAAAGTTCTCTGAGTCTCACAAGACTTCTCCTGGAGAAAAGGGGCTATCCGTTCAACTGACTTGGCTGTAGTTTAACCCCAGGAACCTGCCTGGCTCTGGTCTACTGCCTGAAGGGCTGATCATCCACGGGCTCAACCAACTTCAGATTTAAAGGACTTGGAAAAAGTCACCACACCTGTACCAGATGGGTAGAGACTTTCTCTGTTATTATTCTCTAAACAATACAGTGTAACAAGTACTTATGTGGCATTTATATTGTGTTCGGCATTATAGGTAAGCTGAAAGTGATTAAAGAGGCGAAGTACATGTCACACAGAAACACTGTGTGACACTGTTCTGCACAAGGGACTTGAGCATCTGCAAACTTAGCGATGAGCAGGACGGTCCTAGAACAAACCACCCATAAACTCCGGGAGACAACTGCACTGGCAGTATCTTCCTGCTCCTTACTCTTTCCTCCTTGTATCTCCACTGGTCCTTTCCCTCCGCAAGAGTCAATCTGTCTGCTTTCCTAACTCACTGGTTCTCAAAGTCTGGTCTTCAGACCTGCAGCATCACAATCACCTGGGAACTTATTAGAAATGTAAATTTTCAGCCTCCCCTAGACCTACCAGAAATTCCTGCAGTGAAGTGTGGCCCAGCAGTCTGTTTCAGCACACTCTCCAGAGACTGTGCTGCATTCTAAAGCTTGAGAACCACCCTGCTCTAAGCTAGAAAGTGATGTTCAATAATCCCATGTTGCTCCACCATGATCACCTGTCTGCCACGTACACGAGCCCTGGGACTACGGAAGAAAGCTATTTGGTACCAGGCAGCAGGTGCAAAATGAATCACATCCAGAGAAATTCTTCTGGGGCAGTTTGTGCAGAAACCTGAAGAAGAGCTAACAGGACTTCCGTTTCCGGTCTGCTCTGTGCAGCGATGAAACCTTTGACTCAGCAGCCTTCCCCGTCAGACCCAGCGCTCAGCTCTCGGGCCAGGAGCCCAGCACACGGGGGCAGGGGTGTGCTGATAGGTACCCTCCTTCCCTAACTACGAAATGCAATGAAAGGCTCCAAACTCTGTCAAGGTGGTAGCTACGGCTTACTCCAACTACAGTAAATGCTAACGACAAAATACGAACTTCACAACTCTACTACTTTCTCAGAGCATTTCCACAACTTGCAGGAGGACATGAAATGCAAACTAAGTCTTGAACTTGAGACTCTTGATCTATTCCTCATGGGCCTATCTACTATAACATAACAAGGCATTTAATACATTCTTGCTAGCTATCTAATGGAGCTATCCTAAGCTATCCAGTAACCTAAGTTTGGTACTGGAGGGCCAAGGGCCCCTTGTCACCAGTGCATATTGCCACGTGGAAAGTTTCCTTCTCATAAGCTCTGCCCATTAGAAATAATGCAGACACACTCTCTGAAACAAAGGTTAACTTTCTGGATCCAAAGCATCAAGTTTACAGACAGGGCGGGAACAAGCTTTATACCCTGATTTTCTTTGAGGAAATCTAATGTTCCCCTCTCCTACTCCTTTGGTTGGTCCAAAAGTCTCGGATTTTCTCTTAAAATAATGAAGGGGAAAGAGGCTCTTCTCTTACCATCTCAGTGCTCATTGCAGTAACATTTGTAGGGAACAAAAAAGGCCTGCCGAGGTAAAGCCGAGGTCCTGCATTGTCACTCTCTGTGCTCACCCATATGGTATATACATGTGACTCCAAAATTCAGAGAAATTCCACTTGAAAAATGAGAAGCCATCAGAGGTCAGAAACAGACACATACATACACACACACAAACACACACACAGACACACACACACACTCTTGTTCATATGCTCCAAGGAGGTGGAAATAGGCGCCAGAAGGATTTGATTACCCTCCTGTTCTGCCTCCTTTATTTCCATTTCTTAGAAACTATCTGTGTTTCCACATTCGCACCCAGGGACAGATTCCCAGAGACGAGATAGAGGAAACAGAAGGAATCAGATTCACAAAAGATCTAATTTGGAACATTAATAATTACAGCAGCTGAAAAGCTTATGAAAGCAAAGGACCCTGTGAACAAAACATGACAAGGGCACTTCCCAGAAAGCAGCCTGGCCACGAGATTACCATTAACAATGATGAGGAAAAAATCACATTTCCACTATGCAGACAGATTTGGAAAATTTTTCACCTTCACTGCTTAGATTCCTTTTTTTTTTTGAACAGCAGTAGATTGCATGAGTTTGACAAAGGAGGTAAAACAAAAGATAGCAAGAGTCTCATTCTGGATAAACAGTTGCTATTCTGTATTCATAACTCTACACCAGCAAGAGCAGCTCAAATGAGGCACAAGGTGGGGTCCTGCACAGATTCCCACACGATCAGACCAATTATCCATGCTGCACTTCTGCATGCAGTAAACACCCCTGACCCGCAGCACCTCCGTGCCTCCCGTCCCCACGCTGGGATAAATCCCACCAAATGCAGATGCAAACCCTTTTTTGTGTGTGAGAACCAGCCAGAGCCTAAGCTGTCATTACACAGCAAAAACCTAGCGAGAACAAAAACCCAGCAGCAGACTGATGTAGGCAACCCAGAACATACCTGAATTCTTCAAATGCAAACATGACCTAGTCAGAGACAATTTCCTTAGACTGTATGGTGGTCTTTTTGGTACAGAGGACAACCATTTAGTCAGTCCGGTGGTGCAAAGTGCAGAAAAAAGAGGCGGGGCTTCCACACACCCCCAGTATTCTGAAGTAAAAGGCTTTCTGCAGACAGGGGCCTGCAGCCTCCAGCTCCGCCAGCTGCTGACGAGTGGCAGCTAACAGAGGAGGCAGCTAGAAAACCATGTGATCATTCCAGCAAGTCTGATTAATGCAGTGTATGCTTAGGCTTCAGGGTGGGAGCGGGATTAGTCTAGAGAAGTAAGTCCTGGGTAAATCACGTAACCCGCACCCCTCCCATAACTGTGTAGGTTGAGGCAGGAGGGAGGAGGTTTAAAGGAATGGAAAAGCAACCTGTTCCGTTGTGATGTGCCTAATTACCTCATCCTCCTGTGGGGGCTGCTGCTACCAAGATCAGGCTTGACCCGTGTTATAAATGAGCATAATATATGGTAAGCGCCTCGCTACATTTCACAGAAGAGCTAGGTCCTGAAAAATTCTTCCACATCCTGCACTGTAGCAGTCGCTGCTTCAGAACCGTGAAAGTCCCAGCGCACGCCCACCACTTTACAGCGGCTGGCGTGACCTTGCAGGTCCACTGTGACTAGCTAAGTCCTTCACTTGATCATCCACCGACTGAAAGCGTAATGTGTACCATCCATTCCTTGAAGTACAAAAACTGTGCTGTAATAATTTCAGAACAGAAGTTGAGAAAAAAGAAATGAGACCTCAGCCAAAAACGGAGAACGTTTACCAGTCTGTAAAGCCCAGGCTGGCAGGCTTTGGCAAGTGCGCCGCGGCTGTCTTCTGGGACTTGCCATGACGAGCACTCCACATTCGGATTGCAAATCTTTATAAACTAAGGGAGACAGATCGCAAATGAAAACGTATGAGCCACATGACTTTTCCACAAGCAGCATCTCTCACTGGCTGGACTTCTCCCTCAGAGGAGCTGCCCGAGGCCGACCCCTCTCCTCACCCCTGCCTGGGCCTTACATAGCTCTGGCTTCGCCCCTTCAGCCTCTTGCATTGTTAACCGAACTTCCTCCTTCCTCTCTGTCTCTAAAACTTTGCCAAGGCAATTTTCTTAAATCCGATTTTGATGTTACCCTCTGTGAACCCTGCACTGGTTCCTCAGTGCCCATCAGACTAGATAAAAGGCCTCAGCCTGGTGTCCAGAGCCTATTCCTCCAGTTCCTTCCTCCATGAAAACTTTCCCAAACCTCTGAATTCAGCCAGCACTCATAGTTCTCCAAATAAGGCAGTCTCCTTTCTTGGGTCCACGGCCCAGACGGACTTCATGCCGCACAGGGGTCTCAGCTGCTGCCTCTGCAGGTGCTGCCAGGATCTGGCAGCTCTCTTTCCTCCACTGTGGACTGTGCGGCCTTACACACATGTCCAGGGGTTCCAAGAGGGCTGGGTGTCCACGCAGGATTCACTCCTGCATTCCAGGGCCAGGGCCTGGTAAAAAAGCGTTATTCAGAAGGCTGTGTTGAGTGAACCTCCTTTTCTGTGTGAGAGAGGAGGGGCCGGTGCCTAAGCTCACACGGGTGCTCTGGGATGAGGGTGACGCTCCTGCGGTTACCTCTGTCTCCGTGAGCATTCGGGGTCCAGAGGCTGACCCAGAGCAGTGCAGGGACAAAGGGCCCTGAAGCAGACTGAGGCATGGGGAGCCGGGGATCCCTGCAGTCTCTGCTGACCTGGAATGCCTTCCACAGACGCCCCGTCCCCGGCAAAACTCCGCTCCGCCTGGGCCCCTCTGCTGAGCTTGTTGGCAACGCCTTGTTATCACAGCAAACACCAGGTATTTTTAGTCATTAAATAACCCAGTATTAAATCCCAGATCTGCCACTTACTAATTCTGTGATCACTGGCAAACTATTGGAATTTTCTGAGCCTTAAATTCCCCATGCATAAAACTGTGGTAATATGAATACTTCCCATGCCTCTCTCATGCAATTGTAAAGAGCCAACAAGACAGAGGCGCAAAAGCTCTTACCAAGTATTCTTCACCCTTTTGTCAACTCAAAAGATGCCCCTCACTGGACACCTGGTGTCCAAAGCCTATTCCTCCAGGACTGACCACCTCTGGCTCGTGGAGGGCTCTCCCTCATGGTGATCCACCTCTACTGACCAGTGTCCTGTCTGCTCCCTGGTAGCTCATTTACTTTGGGGGTGGAGGGGTATTTCCGTCTTGCGATTCTCAGGTTAAGCGATCTGTATCTGTATCTGTATCTGTATCTGTATCTGTATCTGTATCTGTATCTGTATCTGTATCTGTATCTGTATTTCAGTACCTGTAGATACCAAAATCTGAAGCTCTTGAGTTGAGTATGTAAAAGAGTGTGTATTTGGCTATATCTACACGTCCTCCCATATGCTTTAAAGCATCTTTTGATTAGTTGCGACCTTAAAGGTATGTAACAGCAATGTAAATGCTGTGCAAATAGTTATAATATATTGTTTAGCAAGTGACAAGAAAAAATTATCTGTATATGTTCAGTATAAATGCAATTCCCAGCCAGGCATGGTAGTGTATGCCTGAAATCGCAGTACTCAGGAGGCTGAGGCAGGAGGATCACCTTGAGTTCAAGGTCAGTGTGAGCTACAAAGTGAGTCCAGGTCAGCTTGAACTATGCAACGAGACCCTGTCTGAAAAAACGAAACAAAACAAATGCGTTCCCCACTTAACTATGTCAGTCTTTTCCACCATGCTTGATTGAATCCATGTGTACAGCGGGCCAACTTGTGTGTGTGTGTGTGTGTGAGAGAGAGAGAGAGAGAGGGAGAGAGAGAGAGAGACAGAGAGAGAGAGAGAGAGAGAGCGAGAGAGAGAGAGCGCGAGAGCATGTGTAAAAATCATTGTCCTAAGTCCCAGGTTTAAAACACAGTTCAGAACACCCAAACCTAAAGAAGAAAATAAACATTTCCATTTAGTTTTTCGTTTGTTAAACCACCTGGGTGTAGTCCTAGATGGGGTGGGACAAAGGGCAGTAGGAGTGAACTCTACATAAGCTTTCAAGAGGAAGAGACACCAGAGGATCCTCTTGCCAGTCCTTCACAGCCACTGTACAGGCCCGTAAACAAGTGGTCCTCCATCATTATTTCTGACTGCTGGGTTTGCTGGTGGATGCCCAAGGGCAAAACCTCCCCCTCAGCACTCTGCACAGTGTGAAGGGAGAGGCAGTGGTGTGACTTCCAACTCTCTGGCCGGGTGGGCACTGCTCTGATCTGGCTTAGTCTGGGGGAGCCCATAAAGCAGGTCAGGTCCAGTGCAGTGGAGGCCCGGGGGGACGGAGGACCTGTAGACCCTGGGCCTGCTGTGTATGGTGACTCAAGATTCTCTTACTCAGTGGGTGGGCTGTACCTTTTAGGGTTACTCATAAAATCCTGACAGACATAGGAGGTGGCAGAAATGGTGAAAAGTCAAATCCAAGTGCATTTTAGCATTGAGTGTATGTAGACATAATTTCATGAGATACACTAACTTACTTGTAAGAAAACAAGGGCCAGTGTGCGTAAGTAACCCGCCCATTGTCACACAGCCGCTGTTGTGTCAGAGCACACCTTGCACCATGGTGAGCCTAACTTCAGTGGGCCACGCTGGTCTGTGAACACCCACGATCCAAGTCGCTCAGGCTTCTCCTGAAGAGGAGTTACTCGCAGAATGCCGGGCACCCTGGCCAGCGGCCCTGACATTGTGACCCTTTGGGGCTATTTTATCTGGTTGGCCTGGCTAACTCTCAGATTTCATGGTTGGCAAGATACCTTTAAAGCTGGAAAACCAACTAAAATGCCCAAAGAGTAAGGGGTAGAAACCTGAGCTGACAGTGCATTGGGATCCCAGTGGAAAAGGAGTCTGAACCAAGCCAGGCAGACCCTTGGTCACTGCTCACTGCAGCAGGACAAGTACGAGGAACAGGAACCTGAGCAAAGGGCGGTGACTCCCAGCAGCTCCAGTCTTCTCCGGAATACAACTCAGAGCTCCACAAGATGCTTCTGTGACCACACAATTTTTTTTAAAAGTCACATCAGGTTTTCACTCACCACAATGAATGCAGTCATTATGTACTGCAAATGTATACTAATAAAAATAAATATTTAAAAAAAGAATTGAACAAAAACCCTCCAGTCATGTCAGGTCATCTACCAAAGACTACATGTGCATACTCCAGGACTCTATTTTCCTTTGTATTACATGTATTACGTTTTTAGTTTTTTATTTTTAAAATAACACTTCTCTAGAATCCTAATATAAAAAACTGATAGAAGTAGAAAGGTTCTGACTGGAGAAGGTGTAAGAACCCTGAGTCCTCTTCCTAGTCTCATTCCTAAGTATAGAGGCCTCCTGACTGGTTCCTGCTGTCATGACAGAACCTTCCCTGAAGTTCCTAGACAGACAAGCTGCCTGAGGAGGGGACACCAGGTACAAACACAAACATTTACAGGGGCTGTCCCCAGGGCCTGACAGTTTGTGAAATTAAGGGAAGATATTTTTAGCCAGTGACCTTAGGTTAATCTGCATCTTAGATGTGCAAACAATGTCTTCTCCTAGGAAATAGTTCTCTAATAAAGTGAATCTTATGGTAGATACATTGTGTCAACTTGAAGTTTAGAAGTCTAAGAGACTCAGCATGGAGCCAGGGCTCTCACTTTGTAAATATCCTCATCCTGTGCAAGAGAAGGGCATAGAGATTTTGTGAGTGCTATGCCTGCCCTGGAGGTGGGAGGATGGCCTGAGTACAATATAAGGGAGAAAAGGAGGCTTGCTTTCCCCCCTTTTTTGCTCTTGCTGCTTTTGCTGGCTGCTGCCATCAAGTGTTGCCCCTTTGCCGTGCCACCCTGCCTTGTAATCAGCTGATTATAAACTGAAACCTCCACAAACTGTAAGCTAAATAAATCTTTCCTTCCTTCATTTTGGGCATCAGGTATTTTGTCTCAGCAACGAGAGAAAAGTAACCAAGACAATGAGCTTGTTATCTCTTAGTACTAAATCTTGTCACAGTTCCTTTGGAGATGGACAAGCAGGAAGTTTGAGACGCTGATGTCCTGTGCATTTGAAATGCCAACTAAAGTTTTCTCTTCATTTTTTAGTCTGTAGGCACACACCCATGATGCATGTGCTGCAAAATAAGAGTTGAGCATATGAACAGAGCCTACTGTGCCAATCAGCTAAGACAAGAATGCTACTTCTGACATTTATGGATATGCACATTCACTACAGCACTGTGCAGAGATGAAATAGAGACATAGATGGAAATCACTTACGATCATGACTAAAAATACTATTCTCACAGCCTAAGGCAGGGCTTTTCCAATGAGCAGGGGACTAAGTGGTGACAAGAAGCACTTGATAACGTCCCCAGACCCTGCTTTTTCCTTATCTCACTTCTGCACCTAATGAAGACCATCCTTACTTCCCTGATCTCTCTGCCATACTCCCTTCCCACAGACAGTTACCAGCCCCAGCACTTCGGTTCAAAATCCTCTTTTTTTTCACTGTCTGCAGAATAAAATGTCTGCTCCCAGATTGGTATTTGGCTCCTCTGCAGCCTGACCATCCTCTGCTCCAGTTCACCTTCCACACACGATGACCTGGACCTCTGGCGTGGCCAGGGGTCTCCTCATTGCCCTGACCCCTTGATTCATGCCACCTCTGCTTCTGCTCTCCTTGGTCTCCCACCCACAGTACCTCTGAGGTTACGGAAAGTAAAGGTTCTGAATCCAGTTCTACTGCTACTACCTGAGAAGCCTAGGGCAGATCCTTTCTAGGCTAAGCCTCAGTCTCTGCATCCTAGGATGAGGAAGATGGCACATATTTTGGGGCCTCTTCAAAATGAAATGCCTGGCACACAGTAACTACAGTCAACAGTAGCTGGTGTGATCACTTATGTTTCAAAATTCCATTTATGTGTTTCTCATCTTGATCCAAACCAGCCTACATGGGTCTCTAAAACTCTGGAATTTCTACAAAAATTAATAGTCATTTACAAAAATCTCACATATTGCCTTGTGCTGAGTAACTTGGCCCACTGCCTGTAAGTAGACAAGATTTACTGGGTGCAAAAATTAGCTCTCCATAACCCCATCACACATGAGTCCTCACCCTAAGAAATGTATATGCAACCTAAGAAACAATAACATGCTTGTTATGCAAATATAGCTTCAAAAGAAATCCATTATAATTTTAGGCCACTATCCCTAAATTGTCTTATTTTGAAATTACGGGAACCCAATAGCACTAATCCTTGTTTTTAGTTCTATCTAAATTTCAGAGGGCACAAAATATTTGTAGGTATATACAGGAGGCCTTTGGTTAAAAATGTTTCAGATTTAAAAAAAAAAGTTTCAGATTCATTGAGTACCCTTAAGTTTTAGTTGCCTTAACATTTGTAAACATTTTTAAAAATGAACCTTCTTGAATTGATAGGAAATGTGTGAGTTTTACAACTCCAAGCTGTCTTTCCCCTAATTGTAGTTCAACTGGACTTCTACAATGATATTTAAGTTTAAAACAAAAGTTTTAGGTAAGTCCATCTCTTGATTCTATTTTGAAAGTCCTATTTAAACAATGCTACCAAAAAAGCATTCTATTATAAAGCAAATACAACTTCAATATATTTTTAAACTTAACAGTGCTCAAAATAGGAGTTTACTGGTAATTATTTCTACACTTCAGTCTATATCAATCTCTTCTATGAAAGAAATATTCTCTGAATACCTTCCAGATTTATTGAAATATATCCTTTATTTTCTCAGCAAATACTTCACAGGCTACTCTAGGGCTGGGTACTATTCTAGGCACTTCAGAGAGAACAGTGAACAAGATCAATTCTTGAGTTTCAGTGGTTATATTCTAATAAATAAAGTCAGATGACAAATGAATAAGAAAAGGATCACAAAACAGAGCAATGTGCCAGAGCGTGAGCTGGGGACAATCAACTTCGAAGAGGTGATAGACAAGGTACCTCTAAGGTTAGGACACTTCAGCTGAGATTTAAATGACCAAAAGGGGCCAGTTGTGCAAATATCTGGGGAAGATCATTAGGACCAGAAGAAATAGCTAGTGCTATTTCTCCTAGGGTGTGGGGGGAACAGACAAGGTAAAGAGGAGAGCTGCACACGGAGTCAGGGAGGTAAGCAGGGCTTTACCAGCCAGGGAAGCCTCTGGGAAGTTGTAGGCAGGGCAGCAATGTGATCTGATTTTAATTTCTAGAAGGAAGATGGAAGCAGGGAGACCAGTTATAAGTGAGAATGCAGTGTGGACCCAGCTGGCAGCAGCAGCAAAGATAGAAGCCGGGTTTCAGGCATGTGTTAAAGACAGTCCTTCTCACAACTCGACTGCTTCCTGTGCCTCTTGATTACTAACAAAGCAGAGCAAGGACTGAAAACATTTCACACGAGATCAGCATATTCAAGACAGTATGGCCACAGATCCCTGAAACTATTTCAATGGAAAAAGTAAGAAGACATTAGCACTAAAAGCCAAAGGGAGCATAAACTCTATGAAAGGAAGACCTGGACTCTTTTTTACTATTCTGTGCCAGAAATTGGCACATGGAATTACTCATCTGTTGAGTTAATCAATCAGAGATCTGTGGACTTAGAGAGATTTCATAAGAAGATAAAATTGGATTAAGTCAGCAGTCCTCTTTCCCATGCAAGCATCAAATAATAGGGCACATTATCCTTTTGAATGAATAAATACAGCTGCACTGGTATTACCATGAAGTACTGAAATTTTCCCAGAAAGCCTTTCTATGTTTTAAGAAGATAAAACATAGAATGAAAACATATATAATCAATCAAGAAACACTTATTGACCATGGCTGCGAGGCTAGAATTGGTCGATCCTTGAGTGGAAGAAGGTCTAAGAAGATGGAGCCTTAGTTCAGGCCTTTGTTTGAAGGCTTTTTCAACAGTTAGGCAGACCCTCTGTTACAGCTACATCTTACATGTCCCCAGACGGTCATGTGCTAAAGGTTTGGTCACCAGTCCATGCTGTTACTGAGAGCTGGTGGCACCTTTAGGAAGCTGTGGTAGTGGGAGGAAGTTAGGTCACTGGGGGCAGGTCCTTGAGATGATGTTGGAAACCTAGCTCCTTTTTTTTTTTTCTTTTCATTTCTTCCTCCACCCTTCCTTTTTGGCTTCCTGGCCATCATAGGTGAGCAGCCTTTTCCACTGTGCCCTTCCACTGTGAGGTACTGTGCTGCCACAGACCTGAAGGAAACAGTAAAGAAAAAGTGGACTAAACCCTCTGTAACTGTGAGCCAAAATAAAACATTCCTCCTTATAAATTGATTGTTGCTTTTTTTGGTGGAGGTCGTGTTGGGGATTGAACCCAGAGCTTCATGCAAACTAGACAAGAGTTCTGCCATTAAGCCACACTCCTGATTATCCCAGGTATTTTTGCAATAGTGAAACTGACACAGAATACTGTATTCTGGTATACAAGTGAGGTCATTACTGTGATTCTACCTGACCATGTGATTCAGAAACCTGCAGAATTGGTTTGCAGGAGTTTGGAAAAATTTGGAGAAGCAGGCTAGACAAAGCCTCGAATGCTAAAGTGGAAATAAATGCATGATTCTGGTGGAAACTGAGAAGACCAGAATGCTGTAGGAATGTGGACAGAAAAGGCCATACTACTGAACTTTCAGATGGAAATGAGGACTCAGTTGGGACTTGAGTGTTACATTCTGGCAAAGAACTTTTCTACATTTTTTCCATGCCCTGAGACACTGTAGGAGGCTGATTTTTAAAGGCAATGGACTAATTGATCTGGCAGAGGACACTTCAAGGCAGCACAGCATTCAGGCAGTATCACTGCTGGCTGCTTATAGCCAGACTTACAGCGAGAATTGGAAATAAAAAGTAGCGTGTGAAGATTTGAAAAACTTGAAGTTTGTCCAGAAAAGAAGTATGTTTAAAGTGGCAGCCAGGAAGGATGAAGTTGCAAAAGTTTAGTGCCATTAAAAAAAAGCCAAGTAGTTTGTATCAGTATACTAGGAAAAATGCCTGCAGGACACTTCAGAACCACCAAGACCCCACCCACTACAGGCTCAAAAACTTGAGATGAAGATCCTGCATCCACAGAGATGTCTAAGGAATTGTTTCTCCAGGATTTATTTCCCTGTGTTTGGCTGTTCAGGTACTCAGAGGCTGCCTCAGCCGTGGTTTAAGTGGGTCCACGTACAGCTTAGGGCACTGGCAGATTCTGGCACTGCCCATGTGATGCTGATTTTGTAGGTGTTCAGGATGCAAGATTTATGAAGCTTCCACTAAGATTTAAGAGGAAGGTTTGGGAGGCCAGGCAGTGTGGCAGGATCACAGTTCCTAGGAGTGACCTCTGATAGGGCCACACATGAAGCTGTGAGAGTGCACCAAAGCTGCAATGGAGTCCTCAAGAAGTTGGAAATGACAGGAACGTGGAATCCCTGCCAAGGGAAGCTGCAGGCAGCAAGCAGAACTAGCTCAAGGGGCAGGCCATGTGGGCTGCAGCTTGCAAAGGGCTTGTATTCCACTAACATGCATCCAAGATGCCAGACTTGGAGCTGCAGGATTTAAGGTTTGCTTGCTGAGTTTCTGTTTTGCGTTGGTCCAATCCCTCCTTTCTATGCCTCTATTATACTCTTTTAGAGTGGTGATGTTTGCCATGTTTCATTGTTTCTGGGAAGTATACAACTTGCTCCTTTGATTTTTACAAGACCTAAGAGTTTACCTTGAATCTTGGAGGGGCCTTTGATTTAGACTTTTGAGTAAGGCTAGAGCTGTTAAAGCTTTTTTGGAGAGGGTCTAAATATATCTTGCATTATGAGATGGACACAAGCCTTTGAGGGCCAGGGATTCCCCAAAGGCCATGTGTTTAAGGCTTGGGCATTGCCTGTGGCACAACTGGGAGGTGGTGGAACCTTTAAGAGGCAGGGCCTCATGGGGGGAAGTTAGGTCACTGGAGGGGGGTATGCCCTTGAAGGGTAACTAGGATCCCAGCTCTTTCCTCCCTCCTTCAGGCTCCAGCCACCATGTGCTCCCCACTGTGATCTCTCACTACAGGCTCAAAGGCAACAGAGCAAACAACCACAGACTAGCATCTCTGAGAGCAGAAGCCAGAATAAATCTCTCTTCCTTTGAAGTTGCTTATCTCAGATATTTTGTCACAGCAGATAAAATCTGACTAACATACCCCATGTACTCTAAAATAATAGTAACGATAAATCGCGTCAGGTATCTAGAAAGCTGGGGCAGAGGATTTTTTATTTATTCTGTTAGCGTGAGCCTTCCCTCCTTCTTCTCTTCATTCTCTTTTTCTTTCTCACTCCATTATGTGGTTGCTGAATTAACTTGGTGCGTGCATAGCTTGGATGTAGTCCCAGCTCTATGCCTGTCACTATCTGAGTGTATTCTTCCTCAAACAGAAATTTTGAAGACTGAAAACAATAATAGGATGCTATTTTTTGTAAACTTTAAGTGGTCTACAAGTCAATAACAGTGTTATTATTGATAAAAGATATTATCCCTTTGCATTTTGTGTGTCATCTGGATCCTTAAAAGGCAAGAATTTTAAAAAATCATCTAAGCCATACATAATTACATGATCCACAAATGTGATTTGCAATGTACTATCCAAGTGACCAAGAAAATTTAGATAAGCATAACTATAAGAATGCACGACTGTAAGGGCCCCAAAGCCCTTAAACTTTGACGCCTGGCAAATAAGCTGTCTAAGATGTGTATATGTCACGAAGTACTAATTTCTGTCAGTGTTGACAAATCTCATAGAAGTATAATACGAATGTGTCACAGACTAACTTAACCCATTAACAAAGGCAATGCTGGTTCAAGGTAACGATAATGTGCAGATAGTCACTGAAAAAAGGATGTTGTGGCGATCTTGCAAAGTCAGATACAAAACTAGTTAATACCCTATAGAGCAATCAAACCAATGTTTGGAATTATATTTTCTACTAAACAGAAAAAATTCAGATCTCCAATGGAGAAAACACTTGTAAAATCAATTTTCTACAAGTTAATAGCCAATTTTACAGAGTTTGGACCTAATCAAAAATAAGCCAAATAGTTATCTTCTCCAAGAGTGTCTTTGGAATTGCTATACAAATGCTCTTGAATGATAATGAATGGACACACAACAATCTTTTTGCCTTTTCTCCAACTTCCAGGTAACATTTCTAAAATAATTTTAAAATAACTAACCATAATTTATTATCCCTTCCAAGGAATCAATTACTAAGTGTTCTTTCTTATTTGGCCTGTTTTGGCTTCTGCCTCATTCACATCTTTTTTATTTATGAAAACCTTTCAAACAAATGGACTTAGCTGATGTTTTCAGAGTGTTCTACTCATCATTACTGGAATATACGTATTTCTCAGCTGCACATGGGACATTATCTAAAATAGACCATATACTAGCCCACAGGACATGCTTAAGTAAATGCAAAGGAACTGAAATTACCCCATGCATATAATCTGACCATAGTGTGATGAAAATAGAAATTAATGGTAAAATAAACCACAAAAACTCCATAAATACATGGAAACTAAATAACAACTTCCTAAATAACCAATGTGTCACAGATGAAATAAAGGAAGAAATTAAACAATATCTACAGCTAAACAAGAATGCAGATACAACATACCAGAATGTATGGCATGCAATGAAAGTGGTCTGAACAGGGAAATATATAGCAGCAAATTCTCACATCAGGAATACAGAATGAGCACAAATAAATAACCTAATGTTACACCTCAAGCTTCTAGAAAAAGAAGAGCTAGACAAACCCAAAGCCCATACAAGGAGGAAATTATAAAGATCAGAGCAGAAATTAATCCAATGGAGACCAAAAAACAATACAAAGAAGTAATGAAGAGTTAATAAAATTGATAAATACTTAGCTAACCTTATCAAAAAAGGAAAGAAAAGACTCAAATTCATGCATTGAGGAATGAAAAGGGTGAAATCACCACAGATCCTGTGAAAATTCAGAAGATCAACACCTACTTCGAAAATCCTTACTCCTATAGGAAGGAAAACAGAAGAAATGGATAGATTCCTAGATATATATAAACTGCCAAAGCTGAATCAGGAAGATATAAAAATTCTGAATAACCCAATATCAGTTAATGAGACTGAAAATGCAATTAAAAACTTACCAACAAAGAAAAGCCCAGGTCCTAATGGATTCACTGCTGAAATCTATAAGAAATTTAGAGAAGATTTAATGCCAATATGCTTCAAACTCTTTAATGAAATTGAAAGGGAAGCAATACTCCTTAACTCAGTCATGGAGGCAAATATTACCCTGAACCAAAACCAGAGAAAGATCCAAGCAAAAGGGAGAACTACAGGCCAATCTCCCTAATGAACATAGATGCAAAAATCCTCAATAAGATACTGGCAAACAATGCAGCAAATCATCAAAAGGATTATATACCATGACCAAGTTGAATTCATCCCAGGGATGGTTCAACACCAATCAATAAATATAATACATAATTTCAACAGAGCCAAAGACAAAAATCATGTGGTCACCTCAACAGACGCAGAAAAAGCTTTTGATAAAGTCTAGTACTCACTCATGATAAAAGCCCTCCGGAAAATCAGAATAAGTGGTCTTTACCTAAATCTGATAAAAGCCATCTACGACAAACCAACAGCCAACATAATACTAAATAGACAAAAACTGAAAGCTCTCATTCTAAAATCAGGAACAAGATAAGGATGCCCTCTATCACCACTTCTATTTAATATAGTTCTGGAAACATTAGCCAGAGCAGTTAGACAAGAGAGAAATTAAAGGAATAAGGATAGGAAAGGAAGAAGTTATATCAACATTATTTACAGATGACATGATATTCTACATAGAAGACCAAAAACTCCACTAAAAGACTCCTAGAGATAAGAACCAAATTCAGTAGCACACCTGGATATAAAGTCAACACTTGAAAATCAATAATCAATAGCATTCCTGTACACAAACAACAAACTCACTAAGGGAGAAATTAGGGAAACCACACCCTTCACAATAGCATCCAAAAACATGAAATATTTAGCAATCAACTTACCAAAGAAAGGACCTACATATTGAAAATTACAGTATTCTGAAAAAGGAGACCAACGAGGATATCAGAAAATGGAAAGATACACTTTGCTTATGAATAGGAAGACCCAACATAGTGAAAATGGCCATATGCCCAAAACTGCTTACAGATTTAATGCAATCCCAATCAAAATACCATAACATACCTCACAGAACTACAGAAAACATTCCTAAAATTCATCTGGAAGCAGAAGAGATCTAGAATAGCAAAGGCAGTCCTGGGCAACAAAGGCAAGACAGGAGGCATCACAATCCCTGAAATGAAGTTATACTACAAACTACTGTGATAAAAGCCGCATGTTACAGGCAAAAAAATAAATAAATTAATTAATTAAAAAAAATATATATACACCAGTGGAACAGATTAGAAGATTCAGATACAACTACAAACACACTCAGCCACCTTATCTTTGACAAAGGGCCAAACATTCACTGCAAGAAACATAGCCTTCTTAATAAATAGGTGCTGGCAAAACTGGCTCTTTATATGCCAAACATTAAAACTAGACCCATGTCTATCACCACGCACTAAAGTCAAAATGGATCAACGACCTAAATATTAAAACAGAAACATTGGAAGGGAAAGCAGGTAGAAATTTTGAAAATACAGGGATAGACAGAGAGACTCCATAAACAAAACCCATACAGCATGGGAAACATTTCAAAGAGTCAACAACTGGGATTTCATCCTGTTAAAAAGCTTTTGCACATCAAAAGAAATCACCAACAAGGTGAAGAGACAACCCTAGAGTGTGAAACAAACTTTAACCAACTGTCCCTCAGACAAAAGACATATCTAGAATATATGAAAAACTGAAAAAAAAAAATCAGACAGCCCCCCAAATTCAAAGACCCAATCCAAAAATGGGCAGCTGAGATGAACACACACTTCTCAGATGAAGAAATACAAATGGAAAATAAATACATGAAAAAATGTTCAACATCATTGGTCGTTTGAGAGATGCAAATTAGAACAACACTAAGATTTCATCTCACTCCAGAAAAAATCGTTATTATCAGGAAATCAACCAATAACAAATGCTGTCGGGGCTTTGGGGTAAAAGAAACACTTTTCCATTGTTGACAGAAGTGTACACTGGTGCAACCATTGTGGAAATCAGTGTGGAGACTCCTCAAAAAACTAGGATTAGAGGTCCCATTTGACTCATCTATTCCCCTTCTAGAATTAAAAACATAGCATGGCAATATATATGCACCCCTGTTTATAGCAGCACAATTTGTAATAGCTAAATCTTGGAAGCACCCCAAATGGAATGGACAAAAAAATGTGATATGTTTGAACAATGGAGTACCACTCAGTTATAAAGAAGGATAAACTTGAGACATTTATAGGGAAATGGATGCAACTTGAGACCATACTCATAAGTGAAATAAATCAGACTTGCAGGGGTAAACATTGTATTGTTTCCCTAGTGTAAGAAGCTGAAAAAGTAAATAAGAAGCTGAAAATGTAGAATAGATATAGTGAAATGGGAAGAAACTGTTTCAAAGGAAAGAGAAACTGGGATGGGGGAAAGGAGAAAAGGAAGGAAAAAAATACACACACACACACACACACACACACACAAAGTAGTTATGATTGTTATACTACTCATTGCTATTAGGTCACTGAAAAGAAAGGTTTGTGCCTATATTGTTTGATCAATTTTTCCTGTCTATATCTTGTAATATGAACAATTACTTTGAAGATAAAAATGCGCAACCACTAACCATTGTTACTCTCTTACAATCTTATTTTGAAATTCTGTACCATTGTTTTTATCCCTTAAAAATATCCTTCAAATTTTAGAAGTCAATTATAAGTAACTGCTTAGTTTGCTTAGTCTTCTTAGATCCATCGCTGTGAAATTTGGGGGTAGGACACAGTGCTTGCTGCTTCTCTGCATTCTGTTTCACTTACGGGTCTTCCGATCCCTAGCCTTCCCAAACATCCTAGAAGCTCGGGCTGTTCTGAGGCAGTTACCATAGTTAACCCTTATCGCCCAGTTTTCACAAACCCACCCTGTCATCCATTCCTTTCCAACCTAACAGTGGCTGTAGGTCACAAACCAAATCCACTTTTGAGGCACATAGAAACCCAACCCAAGCTAGCTGGCAGAATAGTATAAGATCAAAGAAGAAATCTAATCAGATGATGTCTTGTGCCTTTCTCACAGAGGACAGGGAACTCGAATGAATGAATATATCAAATGAATTGAAGAACTGAAAGAATGAATGGATCCCAAAAGCTTTGGCAAAGAACTGAAAGAATGAATGGATCTCAAAGGCTTTGGGATGCCTCAAGAAACCAAGACAGGAAAGGAATTTCCGGGAACTAGCCTGGTGAGGGCATTTGGAAATGGAAGACAAATGAATGAACGGTATGAGAATTTCGAGGTGTGGGTGACGACGTTCTTGTTTGTCCGTTGAGATGGGTCTCACAATGTTGCCCAGGCTGGTCTTGAAGTCTTGGGCTCAGTGATCCTCCCAGCTCAGGCTCCTGGGCAGCTAGGGCTATAATAACTACGCGTTGCTGCCCCAGGCATAATATTTTTATCTTGAAGGCAGAGAAATCAAGAAGAGGTGTACACACATGTATCTGAAATCAGAACACATGGGTCTGACGGCACATAGGCTGCCCTTTAACAGAACAGCAGAGCGTATGTTCTCAGCCTGACCACATAACCCCTCCTAATCTACGAGCACTGAGAAAGACCTTCCTCCAGGCCACGTCCTGACAGGGGAAGGAGTCAGAGGGCAGCTGGGAGACCATGAAGGAACTGCATGGATATGAGCAAAAATGGCTGTGAATGTGTTTTGTTCCCTCAGAAAGCTAGTTTTTCTTCCTCACCTTACATTGCTAATAATCAGGCATTCTCTTTTTCTAATTTCCTACAAAAATGTACAAAGTAGTGTTTTTCCTCATCCAAAATAGCACTCCTTAGTTTTCAAAGGAGCTCTGTTTGTGTTTGTCAAGAGTCTTGCAGTGCTTACATACCTTCTTTCAGAAAGCCCCAAGATCCAACCGATTACTGTGGTGTTAAAACTAACAGAGATGAGGACAGTCTGCCCAGGACCTTCCCCGGACTGCCAGTGCCACAGTGGGACTTGTTAGGTGACTAGCTAACATTCGGGACTGCGGCTCCCCAAGGCAAACACTGACAACGGAAGGAAAAGGATAGGGGAGTGCATACCTTCAGCTACCTGAACCCTTACTGAACCAACCGGAGCTTCAGAACAACTGTGTAATCAAGAAGAACAAGGACTTTTACAGATTTCATTAATGTGGAAGTGACCTTAGAAAAAGCTCAGCCCAATCTCCTCCCTTGACCAAGAAAAACCATGCCTCGGGTCACAGAACTTCCATCAGAGACCAAGATGGAGTGGAAGCTTCTGAGTTCTAACCACAGCGCTTTCCAACCCCTGCGCTCTCACAGGCCAGGTCTCTGCGGAGTGTGGGGCATGTGTGGGCGAGGCTCCCAGGCCCTCTGGAGGCCCGGGGGGTGGGGGTGGGCAGCGCCAACACAGACTCCCTCCAGGAGTCAGGTGTGCATGCTTAAATCTGTGCTTCTTCCTGACAGTGTCTGCCTGCTTCAGCTGAAGCTGTCCTGTGACACCGTGCCTCCTGCACTGGTAAGGGAGCCCACGCACTGGTACCCTGGCCTCCTTGGAAGCCAGAGCCCAGCTTCAAGGCCAGTCACTCCCTGCTGGCCAGCTCCCAAGTGACACACACACATACTCATCATTTCCTATGAAAGCCATGGTGTGGATATAGATTACAGGGTAGCACTCATCTTAAAAGAAACAGAGTGACCTCCCATTTCCAGTAACCAGACAGACTAGGTTTTTAAAATCGACACTTCCCGTAAGAATAACCAAACCAAGCCAAGCAAAACAGCTAAAAACAAGCACAAAAAACCTTTCTAAAGACTTCAAATTGCCATTGCGATGGTAAAAAATAAACAGGCTAAAACTAAAGAGAAACACAGGGGCTCCAAAAAGCAAATGAGCATGGAAGCTTTTTGACCTGAGAGCATTTCATCCTGGAAAAAAACAAAACAAACAAAACACATAGATAGTTTCTTGGGGAAAGAGCTCTTCTTCAAGGTGGTTCCTCATCAAGGTAAGCTCCAGGGACCCAGAGAGAACTCCGGGCAGAAGTAACGTGCAGGAACTCAGGGGAAGAAGTGCCACACCACTTTTCCCTAAGGATTAAAAGTCACCAAGTCACCAAGCAGGTGTTACCCTCGGGTGCTGCCCTATGTACTTCACATGCACCAAGCGAGCAACCCTGGAGCAGCGGTAAGGAGTTGGGGTCTCTCATTTCTCCCACCTCACACATTCGACCCTGAAGCAGAGAGCGGGGAAGACGTGTGTGCGAGATCACGCAGTGGAAAGCAGCTGAGCCCATTACACTAGAACTTAAGCTGCCTGATGCCAGGGTCTCTGCTCCTAACTGCTGCAGAATAAGTGAAAACCAAAAGGGCACAAACGTATTTATTCCTGTAGGACTTCAAATAGCAAAACTAGTCACCAAGAAAGGATTTGGCCAAATACAGTATGTGGTGGTTTGACAACTTGGAACACCCGGCTGAGCTGAGTCAGCATGGCACTGGCTGTGGGGGGCCCACCTGAGGACCTCTGCCAACAGCACAGACAGGAGACCTGGAGAGGAAGAAGCGCCGTTGCTGGTTCTCCTGTGGCCGTGGGTTCCCCTGGAGGAGCTTGTCAAGCTTCTTTCTTGGTAAGAACTTTGCCATTCTCATTGACAGATGAGCTTAGGACTGTGGTTCTGCCATTCTCAGTTCTGCTCCATACTTTGACCATGGCTTCCTAGCTCTGGAGGGGAAGATGTGTGCTGTTCAATCTCCAGAAGCTTGTCACCTGGCTTCCTGATAGGAACTCGGCCGTTCCCATTGCTGGAGGAGCTCGGGTCCTCAGTGTTGCTAAGGATGGCTGTGGTACTGTTCTGGGGAACTCTGGTCCATCCTTTGAGCATCCTTGCTGGCTCCAGTGCAGATCCCTCAGCCTGCTGGCACAGACTTTCTAGCTTCCTCAGCTGACCTTTGGGCCTTCCCAGGGCAGATTCATGAAACAGACTCGCATGAGGCATTGTCATGGCCTCTAGGTCTTCAATTGGACTTGTGGGATCCAGACCCTCGGCTGGATTCTTTGGGTCATAGTGTGTGGACAGATTTCCTGCACTTTTTCATGTTTGACTCTTTGTGTGACTATTATAAAATAATTCTATAAATTATGTGTCCTGTATTTTTTCTTGCAAACCCTGACTACAACAGAAGCCCAAAAACAGTCATTATAAATATTGATCGTTTTAACTGTGTAGACATTATTGCTGAGCAAACACATCATAGATGATTAAATAAATTATAACTTAATAGTAAACACCTTTGCAAACAGAGAGTACATCACAGAAAATCACATGCAGGACACTTGCAGCTGTGCATCATCTCTTCATTACACGCAGCAGAGCTGAATGGAGGGAAGCATGGCCTCCGCCTTCAGATCCTGACTGCTACCAGACCTTGGGGAACTACTCCCCTCTTCTATGCAGCAGTTTCCCTCTGGGCAAAACTGGGTAACACTCTGTATCTCATAGAGGTTTATTGTAAGAACTGATATACATCAAATTGCTCTGCCCTGAGTCGGTATGTAACAGCCGGTAAAAATAGCTGTTCTATTATTATCGGGGCTTTTCCCCGATTATGTATTCATATATATAGCAATGTTTACAAGTATATTAACAATCAAAACGTTAGCAGGGCTGGTGATCTAGCTCAGTGGCACAGTGCCTGCTGGGCAAGCACCAGGTCTTGAATTCGAATCCTGGCACCAGAAAACCAAATGTTAAAAACAGTTTATCTTCCATAGATGTCAGGAGATTTGTCCTTTATTTTTTGTACTTTTAGACAGTACTAAATTTATATGATGAACAAGTAAGGTTTTCATAAAGCCAGCAATGTATATATATATATATATATACACACACACACACACACACACACACACAAGTATACATGTGTGTGTGTCTGCTCCCAGCACACACACAAAAAACACACTTACAATATGAGCACACTCTTCCAATAGCACTAAAGTAATGCGCAACAGGACAGCTGATGTCACAAGTTAGAGATCCACGTGAGGTAGAAGCAGCAAGCTGAAGACACTGAGAACCTAGACCTGGAACACTGCCAAGCACACACAATTTTCTTAATAAAGGAAGGAACAAATGAGTTGAGAAGCAGTGTAGTACAGTGGCATTGAATTGTGAGCCAACTGCAGCACGATTTAAATATCAGCTCAATCACCTCCTCCTTGCTAATCTTGAACAATTTACTTTTAACCCCTTTATCTGGTTTCTTAATATAAAGGAATAACAATTCCTAGAACTATTACATGGATTAAATGAGACAGTAAACATGAAAACAGTTTGCCCTGAACAAAACTTCAGTGAACACTAGTTTTTTCTTCCCAAGTCCTAGGTTTGCCAATGACAAACTGCGTGCGATATGGGACAAGTTTCTCCAAGCCTTAGTTTTCCCATCTCTGAAATGAGAATATTTACCTACCCCAGTGAGCCAATGAGCTAATTGTTCTAGGTACCTAGCATAGAATAAACTAGATGGCACAGTGCTGGGCAGCTGTGACTTCAGTTTTACTCCCACAGTGATAAAGATGAAAATCATCCCTTCTTTCCCTTTTAAGAGAAAACATTAGCTTCCCTGAGGCACCACCAGCTGCAGTCCTCACATAAGCAGAACATCCAGGTCCTCGGCATGTGTAGCACCTTGAAAATCCTAACATGTATACAGCATTCTTTCAAGGAAGTTCCCTACATTGTCTCCTAAGCCAATCAATCATCATTAAAGCAGACGAGGCAGGGGTTATCACCCCTATTTACAGATGGGAAACTAAGGATCTAAGAGGTTAAGTGATTCAGTCAAGGTCAAACCTCACATTTTAAATCATGCTTGATAAAAGAAAGAGACTTACATCCAGTACTTTTCTTCAGGCAAGGTGAGGTTGGGGGGAAATGAAGCCAAATACTGGACCCTACTTTATCAAGAGTATGGTTAGCTGGCCAGGACAGCCAAGGACATCAAGAGTATGGTGGCACACAACTGTAATTCCAGCACACTGGGAAGCTGAGGCAAGAGGATCACATGTTCAAGCTCAGCCTGTGAAATCTGGCATCTTAGTGAGACCCTGTCCTAAAAGTGAGACCCTGTCCTAAAAAAAAAAAAAAAATTAAAAGGCTTGGGGATGACATAGCTTAGTGCAAAGGCCCTGGGTCCAGTCTGTAGAGGGGGAAAAGAGTCAGGCTAGACTCTGAAGTCAGAGAAGATGACCACTTCTCCTTACTGCAAACCACGAAGGAAAGAGATGTTTATGTTTATTATTGCAGTCGACCGAGCTCTGTCCAGCACCCCATCCAGGCCCTGTTCTCAAATGAGAAAGAGCCACGCGAGGACGGGTGAAGACAGCGCCTAACCCACTGCTCTCCTTTCACAAACAGGCGGAAGTGCCAAGGCTGGGGTGGCTGGGGTGGGGGCACGATGTTGAGCGTCACCAGCGAAGTCAGGCGGGACCAGCTGGAGTCTGGCTCTCTGCAACTTGAGCCCCACACTCTTTCCACCCCACTCCTCAAACTGCCGACTTCAAACCCATCTCCATTCAATAGCAACCCCACTCCCATCCCTCCTCACCACAGCTCCCTTGCTCTCATTCTATCACCTCCTCAAATAAAAGTCACTCATCCCGGCCAACAGACATTGCGGGTACAGAGCACACCCAAGAGCAGTCACTCCCCTGGCCCTGCCCACACGCAGGGTGAGCCTGTGCACAGACGGGCATCGACTCACCCTGCGGCAAGGCCAGCTGAACGACAAAGCCCTGACACCATACTTCACTGGTAGCTTGACTGCCTTGATGCTCCCCGATCTTAAAGAGAGATCAGGTGTCTCTGTCGGCTCTCTAAGGAAGGGCACAGGAGTCACTCTCAGGCAGACAGTTATGTTTGAAGAGATTTTTAAAGCTGGAGGCGGGAACAGAGATGCAGGAAAATCCAGAAGGCCTAGAGTGCATGTAAAACAGAGTATCTGAACTCCTGGACCATGAAATTTTAAGCAGGCCAGTGTAATGACTCTCACACTTGAAATATGCAGAGTCTAGATTCTCCAAAATCTCTTCTAAGCTCAAGCTACTTCCTTCTCTGCTCCTCAGGGTCCTCCCCTACAAAAAGAAAGCAATGATAACATCTATCCCCATGGTTACGGTGCAGATTAATGAGGTGACACATGTTAAACGGTCACAAGAGCATCTGGCTTGGAAAATAACCTAATAAATGAGTTGTTATTATTTATGTCAATCAAGACATAGAGTTTAGAGCTTCTTATGAAGCTGCAGTTTTAAATTTGGAGTTTATCATTTTTTTTACAAATTAGAGAAAGAGATTAAATTATTCCTTAGAGAAAGTTTCCGACAGCAGAGACAGCACTAGAGAGCTTACAGTCCGCGGGATGGTGGAAGAAAGCTCCATGCTCGCCCTCCCCACAGGGACTAGTTAACAGCAACAGACGGGCCAACTGCTATGAAATCCAGAGGCAGGTGAGAGGTTTGTGTGTCCTAGAAAAGCCAAGAACCTTTTCTGAGCACAGGAGGTAAGGATCGCTCCTCATATACAGCCAGATTCTACAGTTTAGGAAGGCAGTTTTCAAATGCCCAAGTCCCAGAAACAGAAACCAAAGAAACAGGGAAACATGGACCAAAGCAACACAATTGATTCTATAGCAACAGAGATAGGTGAGTTAGAAAGAATTCAAAATAACCTTCATAAGGATGTTCAATGATCTAAAAGAGAACACAGACAGACAACTGAAAGAAATCAGAAAAACTGCCTGAATAGAATGAGAATGCCAACAAGGAGAAACTATGATGGATTGCAAAATTCACTACAGGTGTTCAAAAGCGGACTTAGCAGACAAAGAAAGAACCAGCAAACTTGATGCAAGACATTTAAAATTACTGTCAGACCAGAAGAGCAAAAAAGAAAAGAAAAATGAAAATAGTAAAGAGATTCTTGAGGGACTTATGGGACACCATCAAGCAGAGTAATATATGCATTTTGGGTATCCTGAAAGTAGAAGAATAAGGAAAGGAGCTAAAAATCTATCTGAAGAAATAAAACTAACAAATCTGAGAAGAAGAATGGATACATGAATTCAAGAAGCTCTCAAACTCCAACTAGGATAAGTCTAAAGTGACTTATGTGAAGATATGTAATAACCAAACTGTCAAAAGCCTCAAAGGATCTTCACCGCAGCAAGAACAAAGGGACTCATGTGTACAAGGGACTTCCCATCCTCACAGGACTTCTCAGCAGAAACTGTGCAGGCCAGAAGGAGTATGCTGGCGTATGCGAGTGATGAAAGAGAAAATACTCTGCCAAGCAAACAAATTGCATATAGAAAAACCACTCTTCAAAGACGGAGAAATTAAAACTTTACCAGATAAACAAAAGAGACACTAGACCTGGTCTACAAGAAATACTAAATAATGTCCTCCAAATTGAACCAAAAAGATGTTGAACAGCAGCAACACCATCTGAATATAAAACTCCCAAGTGAAGGTAAATATACAGATGAATAGATAATGCTACAGTATTTTAATATAGACAGACATTTTAAAATGAGGCAGAATTTAAAAACCAAAGCATAAAAGTAGCTATATATCTATGTTAATGGACACAATAAAAAGAAGTAGTTTGTATTATCAGTAACATAAAGGGGGGTAGAGATGTAAACAAGTTTTTATGTGTAACTAAAATTATCTGTTTAATGTAATTATTATAACTTTAAGATGTTTTATGTAATTGAAAAGGTAACTTCAAAGAAAGCACCCATAGGATATACACAAAAAGAAAAGAGAAGGGAATCAAAACAGGTTATTATGGAAAAATCAACAACATAGGAAAGAAGGTTGCAGGAGAGGTAGAGACAAAAAGATGGACAAGACACATGGAACACAGTTAACCAAACAGCAATGGTAGGTCCTTTCAAATTAGCAATTACTTAAATGTAAGTGAACTAAACTCTCCACTTAAAAGAAATGGCCAAATGAATAAAAAATTATGATCTAACTATGTTGTCTACAGGAGACCCATTTTAGGTCTAAAGACACACAGCCTGAGGTGATTTGACATAGAAAGATATCTCATGCAAATAGGAATCTGAAGATATAATTAAATCAGACAAAATAGACTTAAGTCAAAACTATCAAGGGACAAAGAATGGCACTACAAAACGACCAGAGGATCAATTCACCTGGGAGATACAAATACACCTAACAGTACGAGTTCCCAAATATATATGAAGCAAACACAGACATAACTGATTGGAGAAACAGAGAGCACACTTATCATAGGAGGTTCAATACCCAACTTGAAGTTATAGAAAGGAAAACCATTAAGAAGATCCATAAAGAAACAGAAGACTTGATCAGTACTATAGACCAACTGGTCCTAACTGACCTACACGGAGACCCTGCCGAAGCACAGCACTCAGAACAGCTCCAGGTGGCTCTGGACTGACCCAGCCGCCCTCCGTTCTCACCTGTAGCTCTGGAGCAGTGCTGTAGAGCGTCCTGGGAACACAACATCCTATATAAGGGGGTTGCTAGCCAGGAAGCTCAGGCTCGGAGCCAGTCTCTCCTAGGATACCCGTCAGTCCTTCAGCTCAGTGAGTCTTGTAACTCCAGGGGTGCTGCTTTCTGCATCCCTCAGCGGAGGTGCAAGGGGGACACACAGACGATTCCACTGCCCAGGAGCCTGTCAGTCTCGGGGCACTGACTCACAATGAACCCCAAGCTCCTGCTGTCCTGCACTGCTAATCTGTAAGAATAAATCTCCTCCCGGTAACTGGCACGTGGATGTCCTTCACCACCAGACAGGCGACCTGGTAATCGGTACACCGCAAACCCTGCATACAGCCTGCAAGTGCTCCCCAGGTGCACACAGAACATTCTCCAAGATGGAGCGCAAAACAAGTTTCAGCAAACTTAACAATGGAATCATGCAGAGTGTTTTGTTCAAACATAGCTGAATGAAACTAGAAATCAATAGCAGAAAGCAAGAAGAAAACTCCCAAATGCAGGGAAATTAAACAACTCAAGCTCAAGGAAATCATTGGGTCAAAGAAGAAATCATAAGCTATCTGGAGACAAATTAAAATGAAAATACAGTACACAAAAACTTCCTAAGAGGAATATGTGTACTAGCAGTATGCTTATAGTAAAAAGAAAGACCTCAAATCAACTAATTTTGTACTTCAAGGAATCAGAAAAAGAACAAACTAAAACAAAAGTTAACAGAAGGATGAAAATAATTAAGACTCAAGCGGAGATAAATGAAGTACAGAATAGAAAAGCAGTTTTTAAAAACCAAACTTGTTGTTTAAAAGCTCAACAAAATTGACAAACCCATGGTTTGACTAAGAAAAGATTCAAATAATTAAGAATACAAATGAAAGTGGGGATACAATACCCAACAGCACAGAAATAAAAAGGTTAAGTGACTATTATGATCAATTTTAAACTAATAAATTGGATAACCTAGAGGAAATGGATAAATTCCTAGAAACCCATAGCCTAACAAGACAGAGTCATGATGAAATAAGAAGCCTGAACAGATCCATAATTAATAAGGAGGTTCAAACAGTAATCAAAAACCTCTCAACAAAGAATAGCCCAGGCCAGCTGGCTTCACTGGAGAACGCTAGCAAACATTTCAGGAAGAGTTAACAACGCTCAAACTCTCATAAAGAACTGAAGATGAGGAAACATCCCCAAGCTCATGTTGTAAGGCCACCATTACTCTGATACTGAGACCACACAAAACATAAGACAACAGACCAATGCTCATGATGAGTATCGATGAAAAAGTCATCAACAGAATACCAGCAAACTTATTTAAGTAGTACATTATAAAGATTACATACCATGACGAAGTGAGACTTAGGCCCAGAATGCAAGGGTGACTCGGCAAATCAAAATCATCACCATAAGACATCATGCATACAGGACGAAACATAAAACCCATGTGATTGTCTCAACTGGCACAAAAAGGAGTACATAACAAAATTCTATGCCTATTCAAGATTGAAAGCACTCCATAAACGAAGACAAAGGAAGCTGTCAATACAATAAAAGCCATAACCAACATCATACATGGTAGTGAAAGACTGCAAGCTTCTCCTCTAAGATCAGGAACGAGTCAAGGATGCCCATTACCACTACTTCCACTCCACGCAGTACTGAAAGTCCTAGTCAGAGCAACTAGACAGAAAGAGAAGTACGAGGCACCTACACTGGGAAGGAAAAAATGAAATCTTATTTAAAGATGACAGGATCTTATGCAGATGATCCTAAGGATTCTACAAAAAAATCTGCTGAAATTAAGAACCTACCTCAGCAAGCTCTAAGACACAAAATCAACGCACAAAAATCGGGTGCATTTCTATACATTAACAATGACTGCCCAGAAAGGAATTTTAAAAAGTATCTCATTACTGTAGTGCCAAAAAGAATACATTACTTAGATGTAAACTTAATCAAGGAGGTAAAATTCTTGTACACTGAAAACAGGAGGACTGCTTGTGGGAGACTGGGCTGTGTAATGGTTAAGCTGCTGACCACAGGGCTCTCTGGATGTATCAGAAAAGTTCATATTCACGGTCCCTGGAGACAAGATAAAACTACAACTGTGGGCTCACTTCCTGTTCCAGAGCAATAAACTCCAACCTTAGAGATCAAACAGTTCTCTTAATTATCAAGATTCACTGCTTTGAATGTCTTTGTTGTGACTTCTCGAGGTCCAGCTCAGCATTCTGCTTTTACCTCAGCTTTTCCCTTCACTTTCTCTCACACTCCCTGAATTTGTTTGAAATTCAATAAATATCAGCTGTCAAGAGATGTCTTTGCCTTAGCTCCAAGAGAGTTCTGACCTTCCTGGATGCCCCACAAATCATATTTGTATTGTCTTTATTTAATTCTTTTGCATAAAATTATCTCTAAGATCTGGAGCCTGATCAGCTACTGATCACTGCTAACAGAAATCAAAGGAAATGCAAATAAGCAGAAAGATACCCCACACTTGTGGACTGAAAGACTTACTGTTAAAAGTCTATACTACCCAAAGGGTGGTACAGGTTTAATGGAATCCTTATCAACATCTCAATAACATTTTTTCCCTAGAAACATAAAAAACACCTTGAAGTTCATAGGGAATCTCAAAGAACTCTGAAAAGCCAAGCCAATCTTGAAAAAAGATAATAATAAAGTTGAAGAGCTCACATTTTCTGATTTAAAAACATACTACTAAGCAACAACAACCAGCAGCAAAAACAGACAAATGAGATTATGCCAAACCTTAAAACTGCTGTGCACAAGGGAAACAATCAACAAATTGAAAAGGACAAACTACTAATGGGAGCAAATATTTGCAAATCATGTCTGGTAAGTTTTTAATATCTACACCAACTAATAAATAGACAAAAGATTTTGTGACAATTCAGCTGGATTGGCGATTTGATTGGCTAAGGAGTTTCCAAATAGATTAGTAAAGCACAACTTGGGTCACAGTGGCTGCCCACGGTTGGCTAGTTCCAAAGTGAAAATAGCTACCAGTAAAACCTAACCTGTTTTTTAAAAGTTCAACAAAACTGACAAACCTATGGCTTGACTATGATATTTTCACTTTGGAGTCAGCCAACCACGGGCTGAATTCCCTGTAACTATGAGCCAAATAAACCTCTCCTTCTCTGTGTTGTGGGTATCTGATAATTGGTCCCAGCAACAGGAATGCTAACACAGACTGGAAGAGAAGATTCTCCAAAAACATGTATAAATAGCATACACACCTATGATGGTCAGCATCACTGATCATAAGAGAAATATGGTTTAACCATATGGTATCACCTCACACTCAATAGAAAAGCACTATCAAAAGGACAGAAGACATCAGATGTTTTAATTTTCTTTTCAGCAACCTCCAGAATGTTTTCCGCAATGACTATACCATTTGACTTTCCCACCCCGGGTGCACAGTGGTTGCAGTTTCTCTGCATCTTTTCCAACATCTGATATTTTCTGATCTTCTGATAGTGCTTTGCTAGTGGGTGTGTACACAAAGGATGCAAACCAGGATCTTGAAGCGGTATTTGCACATGCACTTTCACCACAGCATTATTCACAATAGCCAAGAATGGAACCCAAATGGCCACTGACAGATGAATAGATTTTTAAAATGTGGTACATGCTATAGTATGTTACATCAACCTGAAGAGAAGAACATGGAGTTACGTATTACAACATGGATGAACCTCAAGGTCATGCTACTAAATAGATCAGTCACGAAAGAACAAATATTCACGTAAGTGGTAAAATTGTTCTTTACATGTTCTCGATAGTAATCCTTCGTCTGAGGAACAGCTGGCAAACTTTTTTTCCAGTGGTAAAATAGAAACAGGAAATATAAAGGTAGTTGTCAAGGATTGTTGGGCAGCAAGAGAAGAAGTTAGTGTTTAACAGGTATACAGTTTCAGTTTTACATGGTGGAAAGAGTTTTAGAAGTTTGGTGCACAAAATTATGTATAAAGTTAACACTACTGAGGTCTACACTAAAAAAACGGATAACATAGTAAAATTAATGTTACTTTTTTTCCAATAAAAAGATTAAACTTATGTGGGCATGCTGGCACATTCCTGAAATTTCAGCTACTTGGGAAGATCACTAATTTGAGTCCCACCTAGGCAATTGAAATTGTCTTAAAATAAAAGAATTAAAAAGGATTAGGGACAGGTCTCTGTGGTAGAGTGCTTACCTACCATGTAGTTGGCCATACTACAATCCTCAATGCTACAACATTTTTAATCAAATAAAAAACTGGAAACATTAGGAAAATAATATTTAGTCTTAAGTATGTTTTCTGAGTTTTGCGGGTATCTCAGCACATGTCAGAGGGGTATCTTTCACAATTAAAGCATTTCATCCAAATGTTTCTGTGAAAGTCCCACTGATTAAATCCACATATTTTATCACTTATTTTCCCAGGCAAATTACTAATCTCTGCTGAAAAGAAGAAAGACGGGAATAAAAGCATGTTCCTACCCATACTTTCATGACTCTACAACTCTCTTATACTATGTCATCCACCAACCAACAATCAAGAATTAATCCACCATGGAAAGTAGACTGCTTTAAAAAAGCTTGGGATGAATGAAGACATAGGAGTAGGGCAAAATAGAATACAATAAAAATGAGAAATTCATTCTATGTTGTATAGGTTAAAAAATGAATAGGTGGGTTGTCATGATTTTAAGAGTGGTGTCAAGATAATCTAAATGGGAAGGGGGGATCTTTTCAACAAATGATGCTGAAATAACTGGAAATCCATTCAAAAACTAAGTGTGTATGATGGAACTTTTATGTCCCATTACACACAAGAATTATTTCGAAATGGGCCCCAGACAAATGTAAGATTTTAAATTGCTATAAACCTTTCAGAAGAAAACATAAGACTCTAAACTAAGCATGATCATTTGAGAAAATATCGGTAAACTAGACTTCATCAGAATTAAAAAATACATATTCTTAAAAACATAGTAAGAAAATGAAAGAGCAAGTTATAGACCAATAGAAAATACTGCAAATCATGTATCTGATAGGTGAATTGTATTTAGACTATGTAATGAAATCTCAAAAGTCAACAATAAGAAAACAAAACACCGAGGTAGAGATGGAAAATAACCTAAATATTCAACAACCACAATCAGTGGAGGGGTCTAGATCTAGCCAGTCGATGAGGTAATAGTCATTTAAAAAATTAAACTCATGAAAATATGCTGAATTAGTAAATAGATGAATAGCCAGATGGACAGAAGTGAGAAAGCTACTATGGTAAAATGGTGGCAGGTATACAGGTGTAAGTCTGAATTTATTCATAATAAAATGTTAAAAGATTAAAATAAATGGCACAAACATGTCACTAAACATGATACATTGAGGCCAGGGGTTTATTAGCTCAGTGACACAAGCACCTGCTTGGCAAGTGCAAGGTCATGAGATTGATCCCTGGAACCAAAACCAAAAACAAACACAAAAAATCCCCCCAAAATCATGGTAAAATTTAAAGGGTTATAAAGCTCTATGCTGAGTATATATACATATGATATGCTTTTTAAAAAAACATATAGCCATAGGAAAAGCAAAAAAGCAGCAAGTATTTCTGGATGGTAGGATAATAAGTACTTTTTCTTCTTCTTGTTTATCTATATTCTTTAAATTTTCTCCAATTATCAAGTATTTCTATGATTTAAGACATGCCTGAAAAGCAGACAGGCAGAAAATAATCTTGGTCAAGAACAATTATGACTTACTCAACCACAAATTCAGTGCTGGAAAACACTGTCTTCCAAAAGAAGCTTTAAAGGGTTTATCAACATACATTTAGTATCTTACAACGGGGGTTGCACAAATTGAAAGGTAGGTCTGAGAAAGCCAGGTGACGCATCCTTGTGTTCTGCACTGGTCAGACCACAGCTGATTTTACCATTTGTAGACGCCAATGCAGTGGATTAACTAATGGGCACCTGGTAACACCCAGCTGAACTGAATCGGTGTGGTGCTGGGTGTGAAGGCCCACCTGACAACTGTTGCCAACATCATAAAAGGATGTTGATTCTCCTGGAGAAGCTTGTCACACTGGTTTTCCTGAAAGGACCTCGCTGTAGTTCTGGGTGGCTGCTGTGCCCTTCAGGCGAGCTCTAGTCTTCACTTTGAGCACCACTTCCTGGCTCTAGTGCAGATTCCTCAGCCTGCTGGCACAGATCCTTCATCCCGCTGGTGCAGACTTTCTGGCTTCCACCTCTGACCTTCGGGCCTCCCCAACGCAGATACTTGATACAGACTTGCATGAGACATTGTCACGGGCTCTAGGCCTCCAGCTGGACTCGTGGAGGACACTGTCATGGGCTCTAGTTCTTCAGCTGGACTTTCGCAGGTCCGCTGCTGTGGGATCCAGGTCCTCAGTGATGTTTTTCCTCATGTATGAGCTGCCTTTGGCGCTGGACAGCGCCCCCTTGTGTTTATTTCGCAAACCCGCTAGTCAAGCCTCCGGCTCTGTGCATGTGCAGAGGCTCCTCCTATCGGCTGTCAGCGCATCTTTCCACCCGCCCCTGTAGTTCCAGATAAAAAGGCCGTGATTGTTCAGGAAGCTTCTGAAGATTGCCAGCGTCTCAGCAGTCCTCCCCTGACCTCAATGAAGGCCTATTTTCCTTTTGTTCTCTCTCTCTCCTCTCTCTCTCACACGGCCAAACACCACTCACCTGGATTATTTGGGTCTCTAGTGTGTGGACAGATGTCCCATACTCCTTTGCACTTTACTCTTTGGGTGAATACTATAAAGTGATCCTATAAATTATGTGTTCTGTACTAAATCCATTGCCTGTAAACCCTGACTACAACCATCAGTGAACTGGAGCCCACTGACCACATTACATGAGGTTCAAGTGAGCAAAGTATCTTAAGTTTGCGTAGACACTACTTGAAGAAAAGACCATTATATTCTATTTCTTGGATGCTGGACTATATAAAACTTGGATGAATCAGCAGAAATCTCAGAGAGAAACAAATATCGGCCAAATAGAAGAAGGAAGAGTTGCCTAGGGCTGATTTGGTAATCAGTAAGTGCTTCATAAACCATAAACTCGTCCCTTGAAATATAAAGGAGCAGTATAAAGTTTGCCTGTAATATATAATATCGATTGGAGAATTGGGAGAGGGGTACCAGGCATTGAACTCACAATCTTGCACTTTCCAGGAAGGTGCTTATGGCACCAAGTTAAATCCCCTGCCTGTCTGTCGTATATAATAGCTATGATTACATTCAGCCATTCAGAAATATTTAGGAGGGCTTACTATGGTAATCATTAAACTAGGCCAGCATTGTCCAAAAGAACTTTCTACAAGGTGGAAACATTCTGTCATCTACGCTGTCCTATTTGGTAGCCACCAGCTATGTGTGATTGTTGATCTCTTGAAATGCGGCACCACAACTGGGAGGAATGTCATATACAGAGAAAAAGGTTTATAAAGAACACATGAAGTTTCCAATTGTAAGGAAGACAGAGGAGGGGAATCTGTGAAGTCTGAGAGAGGCTGGCGTGTGCAAGATTTTACATTCTATACTAGAGTCACGAATATCCAGAAAGAAACACCCTAAAGAAATGGGAGGAGCCTATCAGTGCAGACTTGAGCAGTAACAGTTTAACAGCAAGTGCTTCAGCAGCACATACACTGAACAGTTTAACAAAGCACAGAGCTATTTTAAGAATAAAAACGGAATTATGGCATTTGAATAGTGATGAAGACCTGAGTTAGACCAGTATCATGGCTCCAGAAAGACAAGCACGGAGCGAAGGTATTTTAAGGCAGGAGAAATGATAATGAAATGTCCACCTGGGCGGGGCAGGAGGTGCTGAATGACCCCATTGACCCTCCAGTTTCCCAGTGTGGATCACAAAGTGCATCCCTCTGAGAATGGAGGCTCTGAAAAAGTAAAGCCCTAGGAAGGAAGGCAGTGAGCTCAGCTTTCTCTTTCAGTAACAGCTTTATTAGAAACATCTTTAACTTCATAAAACTCACCCATTTAAAGTTTACCATGGTCTTTAGCACATGCACGGTTGTACAACTCTCTTGGATTACTTTCCACTCTTTGAATATGTTTGCCGCGCCCCAGAGCAACGCCATACTCCCTAGCAGCAGACGCCCCGTTCTCACTACTCTCCCATTCCTAGCTCTGAGCAACCACTAATCTACTTTTGACCCTATGGCTTGGCTTCTGTGAAAGGAATCACAGTATGTGTGCTTTTGTGAATGGCACCTTGCACTTAGCACAGTGTCTTCCAGGTCCATTCATGCTCCATCAGCACTGGTGCTTCGCTCCTGCTCCACTGTTATTCCAGCCACCCAGTGGGTTGTGCAATGGCATCTTACTGTGGTTTAGGTTCATGCTTGTTTTAGTCTAATGATGATGAACGCCTTTTTAAGTGCTTATTGGACATCTGTATATCTTATTCAGAGAAGTATCTATTCATATGTTCAAGTACCTATTGCCCATTTTATTTGTTTGGTGTCTGGAATCGAACTGAGGACTTCGGGCACCATGCTACTGAGCTATATCCTGGGCTCTCTGTTGCCCACTTAAAAACTGGGTTATTCATCTTTTCATTATTGCGTTGTCTTAGTCCATTTGGTCTGCTGTTAATAAAAATACCACAAACTGATGATGGCTTCTGAACAGCACTGATCCCTAGTTCCAGAGGCTGGGAGGTCCAAGGCAAAAGCTCTGGCAGACCCAGTGTCTGGTCAGGGCTGCTCCCCCAGATCACTTTACAAAGACACTAACGTCAAACAGGAGAGCTCTGCCATGGGCCCTCTGCACATCCCACAGTACCTGCGTCCGTCCATCATCACCTTGGGGTGAGGATCTCAGTGCAGGAATTCCGGAGAGACACAAACTGTCAGACCACAGCAAGTAATAAGAGTTCTTTATAAATTCTAGCCACACATCCCTTAGCAGATATACGATTTGCAAGTATTTTTCTCCCATTATGAGGGTTGTTGTCAATTTATTTTATTTATTTATTTTTAATTTGTACCGGGGATCGAACTCATGACCGTGAGCTTGCAAAGGAAGGCACTTATGCCACTGAGCTAAATCCCCAGCCCTTTGTCAATTTCTTGATATCATTTATAACACAAACTTTCTAATGTCAGTATTGATGAAATCAAATTTATACCACTGTGCTACATCCCAGATCAATCAATCTATCTTTTTTTGGTTATTTGTACTTTTGGTTCCGTTTCTAAGAAACTATTACCTAACCTAAGATCACAAAGATTTAGTGTTATATTTTCTCCTATAAGAGTTTAAAGCTTTACCTCTTATATTCAGGTTTGGTTTTTGTGTGTTTGAGGGGTGGTGGTGTTTTGTTTTGTGTATGTGGCACTGTAGATTGAACCTAGCACCTCAAATGTGCTAGGCAGGCACTCTGCCATTAAACTACGCTTCTAGTCCTTTTTGAAACTTTAAGACAGTGTCTTGCTGAATTGCCCAGGCTGGCCTCGAATGTGTGATCTTCTGATCCTGGTCTCCTAAGTGGTAGCTGGGATTACAGGTCTGTGCCCCCACGCAGCCTATATCAGGCTTATGAAATACTTTGAATTAATTTTTGTGTACAGTTCAAGGGCCGAGTGCATTTTTGTGTGTGTGAAGAGCCAGTTGTCCCAGTACTTGGTGAAATGGCCTTTTGCCCTACTGAACTGTCTTGACATGCTTGTTGAAAACCAACCGCTCATAAATAAATGTAAGAATAGCGAGTCTGTCACCCAGGTTTCTGAAATGCTGAACTAAAGGGACTTACGTTCTTTCTCCTTGGGGCTGAGGGACACGTGCAGAGGACCATGTCTTCCATTCACAGCCCAGGAATTAGCCCAGGGAACTCAGTAAACATCTGAGGAACCAGGACCCTGCCGTGGGATTCGCAGTCTCACTGCCACATCACCCACAGACCTGACAGTGCGGCGTGTCACTGCCTGCTCCTACAAAGGGACCAGCTGGTCTCTTCCCAGGGCTGCTCCTCCAGCTGAGACTCTCTTTATCTGATCAGTCTGTGGCTTACAGTTCTATTTTACTTAGTGACACAAACCGAAGGGACTAATTTCCTTCTCACCAGGAAAGGAAATATTTATAAACAGGACCCTGAAGCTGTTCAGCTGAAATTTCAGCTGGTACAAGGAAGCGGTGTCAGTCGATACATTTGCTTTTGTTTTGTTTTTAATGTATTTTTTACTGATACAGATTTGCAATATGTAATGATCACATTCCTTATGTGGAGCTGGTAGAGGAACATGTTCTTTTTTTATCCCTTTTCCGTCTCCCTCCCCCCAGGTCTTGGTCTCCTTCCCATCTGAGAAAGATCCATCTCCCTACTTCTGCCATCTATCTTTTATTTCAATTTTTATTTATGAGACGATGTGACATTTAAGTGTGGGTGTCTGGTTTATTTCACTTAACACTGTGGGTCGTCCATCTTCGTGTGTTCAAGACCAAATCAGAGGATCTAAGTTGGTAATGGACTTCCGCGGATCAGAGGTCAGTGAAAGAAAGGCCCTCAGAACAGCCATGAATTGCCTTTTTTTTTTTATTGGTACCGGGGATCGAACTGCGCGCTTGTAGGGCAGGCGCTTAGGCTCCTGAGCTAAGTCCCCAGCCCCATCACTCACTTTTTTAAGACCAAGGACATTTACCCAAGTATTTGGAAAGCCAGTTGGAGGAAAGACTAGCCCAATTCAAAGAAGTACAAATGAGAGGAACCAGAACAGAAGACAAGATGCCCTACCTAAGCCAAGGTCCTGCCGGTTTCCCAGACCCATCTCGTGGATAAAGTGAAATAAAAAAATAGAAACTGCACTCCTCATGCCCCTTTCCTTTCATGTCAAAGCCTCATGTTTTTCTTCTTGGCTATACAGTTGCACCTTGCTTTCTGAGGGGGACTGGTTCCACCAACCTCAAGGATACCAAAGCCCAGAAATGCTCAAGCCGCTCATATAAAGCGGCATACAGTTTCCATATAACCCACACCTGTCTCCCTGCATACTTTTACTCACCTCTAGATCAGCTGTCATACTGCACTGTTCAGGAAAGAACTACGCATGTTGAGAACAAACACAACCTCCATGGCCTAAGGACACATCCGCAACAACACAACTGCCTCCCCCACACATCTTCAACCCACAGGTGGCTGAATCTGCAGACTCGCAGCTCACCCGTTCAAGCCAACTGCACATTCCTCCAGGGTTCTGTAGGTCTTTACAGCCCTATTCTAACTAGTATCTGCCTAGCACATAGTAGGTACTCAACAGACATCTGTCAAGTAAAAACGTAAGCAAATATGATGCTGAAAACATAAATAAGGAACAGTCATATGTTTGTAATATAAACTAGTCTATGCTTTTTGAAAAGGTATCCATATTTAGGATAGTAAGTTTAAAATATAAAAATATTTTAAAACCAGTCACATTTACTGACAGTGTATTTACTTTAAATACTTAACATCCCTTTTATTGTGTAAGATAAAACATACATGTATATATGTTACTTAAACCAATCCTATACACACAAACCTCGACCCTAAAAAGGTCAAGGTCGAAGTACTGACCCACCCCTAAGCTCTGGGCCTCTAAGCTCCGAGAGTCTAAGGTCATCATTCCGATTTCCACTCCAAGCCTAAAACTACACCTTATGGGATTAAGCAAAGCTATTCACAACCATGAACCTCCAGAGGCCAGAAGACACACTTATTCCTGTGTTCCTAGAAACAATCTTATCTGCCCTTAGCTGAGGTCTCAGTATGCTGAGATGGCCGAGAGGGACAAGAAAAGGTTCAACGCAAGTTCCCTCCTGCAACATAAAACAATTATTTTGTAATTAAAATCCAACTCAGATGGGGCTTCCCTCCTGCCCCTAGCCATCCAGTGGGGTGCGGCCTGGCTGGGCCCGGGTGTGGCCCACAGCAGCCCTCCAGAGCAGCCTGAGCCCCGACAGCCCAAGCTCTGGCAGGTGTGGACGTGCAAACACGCTGCGGAGGTGTCACACAGGCATTCCTTGTCATCGTGGGCAGGGCCCTCCGCCAGCGGCTCTCTGATGACTGTGGGAAAAGGTAACAGCATGGATCCACCGTCTGTGTCTCAGACCCCTCTTCATTACCACAGCATGTCACATTGTGTCATGGATGAAGAGTCACTTAAGGACCCTGGAACATTCTCAGCTGTGTGCCAGGATGGTCACTGTCTCACGCTCTCTGGTCAGGTCTCCCGGAACCTGGCCCACTGGCAGCCCGCATGCTGGTCAATCTGCTCCCGGCAGCTGGGGGACCCATTTGTGTATTTCTCTATGTGGAAAGTATGAAGTGACCGAGCTCTTTTTCTAGCTCACAGTGAGATTTCCCGCAGGTGTTGGTGGTGATGATACCATGGACCGCACGGGCTTGGTGGGGCTCACCGTGTCACTGGGAGTCGCGCTGCAGAGCGATGCCATCGATGCATTTGCCCGAGCCACCTGGCACCTGTTCATGACAGCGGCGGCTTCCGTGGTTTCCTGCGCCGTTTGGAAATAGCTTTACTGAAGCCCTACAGACTTTATCTGACATCTATGACTGGTCTGGACCAGGCCTCCAAATTGGAATTATCTCAGTTTGGCATCTGGGAGTGGGGTAAGAGCTGAACTTTGTACAGGGGAAAAAAATGCAACGGCACCAACTTTCTTTGCATCCTTTGAATATAATTATTGTGAAAGTGCAGAAGCTGTGTTCTGGAACTTTCTTACCCCTCACAGCAAACCAGGGAGGCAGGGAATTAACTATTCATTCCATCCCACTGTCACAAAGGACTCTGGAGAGTCTAACTGATGTTTACATCAGAATTTTGTATTTTAATTTTACAGATTTTGCTACATAATTTTTCTAAACTACGAGGTCAGGTTGCAAAAGTCAGTGCAATAAGAAAATTTCCTTTTTTAAGAAAAAAAATTGTTTCTATCACTTTCCCACTCCCTGTGTAAAGAAGTATGGACAGAACTTACACTACTCTTTACCGTGTTTCACCTTGGTATAATATGGCTACTTTTTAAACAGAAACTTTAGGTTCTTGTAAACTTAAGAAGATTTCATTGAAGGAGCATCTCTACAATTCCTCATTCATGCTGTGAATTTCTGCAGCAAGCAAGCAGCATTCCACAAATGAACAAATCTTATACCTCTTCTGACAGTTTTATTAAAACTTGGAGACACTGCCAGTTTTAAAAACTACAGTTTCCCAACTTTCCTGCCAACCTCTAACTGAATTCAGTGCTGCTCTGGGCCACCTCTGGGACCTAGTCTGGCCTAGCAGTGGTGGAAAAGTCTTTGTTGTCATTCACTTTTTCCAAAGACCCAGCTCTTTTCCTTGCCTGTGCTGTGCAGCCCTCGGGCCTCTCCACGCTCCGTCTGTGTTATGATGGCCACCTGCAAAGCACCATGAGGCACGGTGGACAGTGTTTTGCCTTTTTGGTGCCCAGTGGTTAAGCCATTGTTACTGGGCTTTATAACACCTGCTGCGTATCCATTTTAAATTGTGGGCCTACGTGCCTTTCTTCTGCATCTCTCTGTATACTGCTTTTTTATTTTGCTTTATCACAGAAAAATATTCAAAGTATTGACAAGTAGAAACTCACATCTATAGTCCATGAGTTATATATTCTGACTCTCTGGAGTGGCATACATTATTGTTGGGTTTTCCTTCAATGTCTTATATTAAGATTAACATATTAGTTGCTTTATTAATTACTCTTGTTGGTGTTCTAAGAAATAAAATAACTTGCCTTCAGATCAGGCACCCATGTTGCCTGTTTTTCTAGTAATGGGCCTCCTCACTGGAATTCTCAGTTAACAATCAGTTAACAATTCTCAGTTAACAAGTATGAAAACTTATACTGACGTAGCTTTAAAAGAGAGTTTATTTGATGTTTATGTTTAGAACTTTCTTTGGTGAGGAGCAGAACTGATACTTCCTAGTGAATTCTTTAAAAAGGCAAGGTACCTAGTGATGACGCCAATCACACCACCCGTGTGCATGATTCTGAACATCTGCATGCCTGTTGTTTTATGGTGTGTATTTTACTTTTAATGTGCTTTTTGTGTATTCACTGAAATTCTGCCAAAAATAACACTTTCAAAACCACTAAAATGTATGTAAAATACTGTGCTGTACACTAGCTACATGAACTTAAAAAGAAAATCCAAGTCGGATGACTTAATTATGTCTGTTTGTACTGTCCATCTTTTCTCTTGTTTCTAACTAGGCTGTGTCTTCCCATATATCTGGTAATTCCTGATTGGGTGCCAGTCACAGCAGATGAACACAAACCGCTAATGTGAGGCTCTGGATGTCATGCCCACATTTCACTCTGCCGGACAGGTGGGTTAGAAGCCCACAGTCCCAGATCGCTTTACTCTGTCCAGACACCAACCTGATTCAGAGCAGCCTCTGAGTCCCTGTGAGGCACAGTCTTGCTCTGGTTCACCCTGACTCCTAAGGACAATCCTCAGGAAACACCTGGGGGATTTATTAAGGCTCTTCCTTCCTGGCATGCTCAATGCCAATTTTTATCTCCCTGGTTCCATGAATCTGCCTCAAGCTAATCCTCTTCTCAGGTGACGATTGCTTCAAGGGGATAAATGGTGCCAAATGGCCTCCTTACCTGTAGGGGTTTCTGCCCTTCCTAAGTCTTGGTCCTGCAAATCCTTTCTGCCTGTGCCTCTTCTATGCCTTCACATTGGTTTTTTAAAGGTTTTTTTCCCCCACCCTTTCTTGTTAGTAGGACTATTCCACACAACCTGGTAATCTACTGCCAGGAAAAACCCCATATAACACCTTCGTTTAAAACTGAACCAGAGGGGAACTTTCTTATGTAAATTAGACATAATTTCATTCAGTTTTTCCTAGTCTCCAAAACCTCTGCAGTGTTTTCCAGGGGGCTACCCAAATCAAGATTGGATGAAACAAACGGGGTAAGGGAAAACAGAGATTTGGAATCAGTGTTGACTAACAGAAACCCTTAAAAATCCTAATTAACATAAAGCATTAATCCAAATATCATCAAGTATTTTAAAATCTAACACACTTTGCTGCTAGAATTGAAGATGTGAAGCTCCATCAAAGAGAGAAATCATGTGTGTGTGTGTGTGTGTGTGTGTGTGAGAGAGAGAGAGAGAGAGGGAGAAAGAGAGAGAGCGAGAGAGCGTGGTGAGCCAGCCTGAGACTATAAACTAGCCTGGCACTGTACATAGTAGATAACACGCTGAGCTTTAGTTTCTGGTTCCTTTGCCTCTTTTGCCTCCGTCCCCCTCTACCCGTACCCAGAGAGAGCCAGGCTGACACAGGACACAGATGGAGATGTCACCACAGTCCGATCGTCTTTCCACAAGTCTAAGCCTCATCCTCATGTTTTTCCAGAACTGAGGAGAAGCTGAGGTAGAGAACCTAAAATTAGGCAGCGCATGAGTTGAGAGAGCAAACAACGTTCCCATCTGCCTGGAACGAAAGAGGAAGATAAGGATGAAGGGTGGAGCAACAAGGATGAGAGACGAGAAACTGGGTGACATCTCCTTCTCACCCTGCCGATGTCTGAGTCCTGGGCAGTGACTGGAGGCTCGTGCGTCTGTGAGAAGAGGGACTCACGCATGCGTGTTATTTATTCCCAGTCAGCTACTGGGAACAGACTCGTTCCAGACACACTGACAGCACCAGGACGCCAGTGCTGGTGACATCCTGACTTTGACCAGCTCAGTGGGCCTCAACTCTGGCTGCACATTTAAGTCCCTGGAGACTTAAGCCAGCACGCAACCCCCCAAAAAGTAAAACCCGGGGCAGGCCCGTGGCCCCGGGAGGCAGGGAGGGGGTGCGCTGTCAGAGTGCTTCTGATGCGCGGGGTGAGCTGAACGTCACGGAGTGCTGTTCCTGAACCTGCCTTTCCACGGTTTTCCAAGCAAGTCTTTTTTTTAAAGAAGTATTTTTTACAGATCAAAAATCTCCAAAATAAACTGTGATTTCAATTATCTGTGTACATGGATGCCTGGGGACCTGGCAGTCAGGAGGCCTCGACTGTGCTATCAATTGTATCCTGAAAAGCTGTGTCCCTGGGAGGAACCGCTGGCCTCAGTGCTCCCTGGGGATCCCTATTCCAAAGCAGATGCACGGTGGCACAGAGAACCCTCCCCACAGGCTGGGCTGATGCCCGAACTGCATACCGTTCCGGCTTCGTTCCCTTGGGTGAGAGCATCGCTTTCCAAACGTCCATTCATTCATGACTTGTCCTACCTGTGTATCGTGAGCACTCTTCTTACTTAATCTTTTTCTTCTTCTTTTTTTTTTTGGTACCAGGGATCCAACTCACGACCACGCACTTGCAAGGCAGGCACTTATGTGGCTGAGCTAAATACCTGGTCCATTTAATCTTCTTTAAAATCTACTCAAAAGCAGTGAGAGTGTACTCACCCTACCAAATACAAAATCAAATTAGAAAGCCCTTTACTTAGAAGTGAGCTATTAGTGTATGAGTAAATACAAGTCAGTGGGATGGAGTAGAAAGTCTAGAGATAGGTCCAATGACTTACAAGACAGCGTCTCGAAACACTGCGGGGAAACTGACATTTTAACTACTGGGACACCTGAGTAACTAGATAAAACCCATGTCTCACACCTTATTTTTTATTGATTTATGTATTTTTGTGCCGGAGAGCAAACACACAATCGTGCACTTGCAAGGCAGGTGCTTATACCGCTGAGCTAAATCCCCGGCCCTTCACACCTTATGTCAAATGCCAAATGGACTAGATTTAAATATCTGAAAAAGAAAACAAATAAAACAAAAAGCACTAAGTACTGAAACAAAAACAAAACAAACAAATAACAACCAAAAAAATGGCTGATTTCAACCCAGGAGTAGGGAAAACTTTCTGGCTAAGACTAAAAAATTGAGAAGCAATGAGTAAAAGGACTGAAAAAAAAAAAATGAGAAACAAGCACTGGTAAGAAGCAGCTCGTGGGTCCTCTGCCAAGTCCTCTGGGCCCCCACCCACCAGCCCCACTGGGGCACTCTGGGGTCAGGGCCAGGGCTCCACAAATGCTAGCATCCCTGGCTCTCCCTTCCCCACTTCCGCCCCTTCCCGCCTCCCCACTTTCCACAGCGAAGCTTCCGTCCCCAAATCCTCACGAGTCTTGGTTCCAGGCACAGCTTTCTGGGAAACACAGCTAAAACACCGCGGACTTTATGTGCTGACTTTCTAAATATTAAAACACGCAATTATTGCCATTTCAGAAGCATTCCTTAGGATAACGGTACTTCTTCCTCCTGACGCGTGTGAAGAGTACAGAGCACAGGGGTGGGGAGTGACTTAACAGTGAAGAATCTACACGAACACGACTCCAGCCAGTCCTGAGGGGCGACACCATCAGTCACAAGGCACACAGATGTAAGTGTCCTCAGACTCACAGACAAAAAGGACATCCTCTGTGGTCCTGCCCCCGAATCACATAGCTCCAGTCTAACCATGAGAAAAACACTAGACAGATTCCAATAAAGGGGCATCCTACTATACACTTTGACCAGTACGCCTCCAAAACAGTCAAGATCCTTAAGAATAAGGGAAGTCTGAGAAACTCTCACTGTCAAGAGGAGCCTAAGGAGATCTGACCACCAAGGAAATTGGCGTTCCTGGGTGGCACCCTAGAACAGAAAAAAGATGAGACATAAAGAAGGGAAAGTTGAATGAACTATAGACTTCAGCTTGTAATAATGTGTCCAGAGCAATGTATTACGTGGATACCCTAATAATAGAGGAACTGTCCATGGAGGAGGGTATAGCAACTCTCTTCTTATCTGCTCAATGTCTTATATATCTAAAATATAGTGTATTAAAAAAAGGAGAGAAAGAAAAAGGGAAGAATAGAGGAAGGAGGGGAGAGAGACAGAGACAGAGAGAAACAGAGATAGAGACAGAGATCTCTCCCACCTCCCTGAGGTTAGGACCATTCTGAAAGGCCAGACACACACACACACCACACACACACACACACATCTGCCCCCTGTGATTCCATGCACATTCTGGACACCGAGGGACTCCGAGGGTCACAGTCCTCACAGAGGGTAATGTCCTCAAAGGAAACAGCAGGGAACCCCACCTCACACTGTCTAACAGACCCTGTCCCAGGAGCTTGCTGTCTGGAAAGAGCAGGCCAGGGCGCTCGGTGCAGCATTGCACCGTGAGTGCACAGAAGCACTTCTCCAGCTGGCTGCCAGCTTCGCCACTTGGAGTGGCCAGCGGAGCGCGGTGCTCGGAAGGAGCCCCAGCAGGCTGGAGCGACTCCAGGGAAACTCTCGCTTTCAGGAACAGGGGCCAGTGCCAGTGCTTAGTAAGTGTCTCCCAAGTTCCAGGCACAGTGCTAGACGCCACGACCCTGCAGATACCAGCTGTGTCTCAGAGCAGCAGGCTGGAGAGGGCGTTTCACAAGGGGTGGCCAAACTGAGCTCTGGGAAGATCAGAGGCCCACTGCCTCTCTGAAGAGCCACAAAATTCCTGTGATTAGAGCTACATAAAATCATGCCTCACTTTTACTCACAATGAGAAGCACACACTGGCCCTTTGGGCTGCGGCTTCGTGGATTTCACTGCTAAATGTGCTCAACTGTGATAATTATTTCTAATCTAAGGTTTCTGGTACAAAATAAGGCGCCTACTGTTGCGTCATCTGCATCCTCTTCCCTGCTAACTCCCATCCCTACCTCCATACTGTAGCCTGAAAACCAGGGTTTTCTCAATGAGCTACATCCATAGCCATTTTTATTTCTGAGACAAGATCTTATTAAATTAATTAAATTACTAAATTCCAGGAAGGATTTGAACTGGTGATCTGCCTGCCTCAGCCTCCCAGAGTGCTGGGGCCCAGCTTTTTTGTCTTTATTTCAATAGTTCTATCTTATGGCTTTTACACAGAATATCCCTAAATCTGTTTTAGAAGTCAAAGCATCAACAGCAACAGGTTTCTAAACCAGGAAATTACTACATATGTAGAAAAGTTACACAGGGATCTGACAAAAGAGCAAAATATTTGAAATCAGAATTATCTCATTTTCCAGGGCTTACTTTTCTCACAGAACAAACAAGGGTAAGGTAAGCAACCTTTATTGAACTTCATAAGTTAAGAAACTTCTCATATATTTTTGTTTGCTTTCACAAAGCCCTTGGAAGGGAGCTGGATGGTTTTCATTTATATTTCAGGAAAAATAGAAGACAGTAAAGGTTAAGCAACTTGTTCAAAATTAGCACAGGGATAGAATCTGAGTCCAAGAGCCAGGCTGCTTGCAATACAGGGGTAAATTAAACTCAAACTTTAAAAATATAAACCAAAATTTAAAAAAAAGAAAGCTTTCTCACACACTTGCATTAATTGCAATGGGATGAGTAGACCTGCTTCACACAGCCCTGAAGACAAAGGCAGTCCATCTTCATAGACAGGAGCCAGAGGCCCTGTGAGCAGGGCTCCCCCTACTGGTGAGCGGAGAGACCACAGACCACAGCAGCCCTGTGTGCGTGTGTGTGTCCACATTAAACTTTCTTTCGTTAGCTTGCTCTTTCTGTCATCTTTAAGTTTAAAATTAACATTCTGATAACATCTATAAATCCTTTGGGATCCTTTGGTCCCAGTGATACTATTTATCTTAAGGAAATAATCAGAGATGTACATACACATTTATTGCAATGTTACATTGATGAAAAGCTAAAAATAAGCTTCCTTAAAACTGGGCACTGGTAAATAAGTTATGGTATACCACCTGACAGACTAGCTGTTTAAAACGTTTCCAAAGAATATTTAACAAGATATATACACACACACACATATATATATATGGTGTAAAATACTCAATACAAATATACCATATAGTATACTATCAATTGTGCAAAAATGTTACACATGAAAAACTATACAACTTAAGAGGTTCAATGGAGATATTTATTATCTTCTTTGTTGTTAAATTCTCTGCAGACAACGGATACTGCATTTATATCAGAAAAATGGTATTTTTAAAAAGGTAAGACAAAATTATCCAGAGCATCTCCTTTTAGGCTATAAAGGAGGAGACACTACTTGCAATTGTTTGGAGAGACTCTGAACCCCAGTGCCCTTAGCGGGAAGCACTCTGCCCTAAGCATCGCTCTTACCACAGTGCCAGCCGTGGATTCATTTACCAGCGTCAAGCCTTGCTCAAGCTCATGGTCAACTACAAGCTGTTTCAAACTTGGGGCTGTACAGGTTCCTTTAAAGGGAAAAATCTTTAATGAAACTGTACTGACTTATATGATTATAAAACTAAATTTAATGTTTAACTAGATAAGCATTATAAATTTGTAAGTTAAATTCAAAATAACTCCACCACACCAGCAAAATTCAAAGTGACATTATTTTGTAAGCCAGTGGCTTTGCTGGAGATGAAAGCCAGGGCTTTCTGTATGCCAGGCAAGTGCCCTACACTAAGCTATGTGCCCACACAGTGATGCTACTTTAACAAGACAGCGACTGCTGTTCAGTTAAAATCATTGCCCACAAGGTGAAAGTACAAAGGGCACTGACCTGAACACCTAGAAAGATACATATATACACGGAAGCCCTCCCAACGGCCCTTATGGCTGGTGGCCTACATATGACTCCAAAAACTTCTGGACAGCTCCCTGTCCCTGATAATTTGGAAACAGGACTGGACCCAACCATATTAGCTGCAGGCCCAGGGTACTGAGTACTGTATTCTGAACCACGTTGTGCTCTGGAACTGATAAAGTCAGCTGGTCTTGACGAGGTGGCCACCTAGTGCATAACCAGAACTGTCCACATACTAGACAGGCTGGCCCTAGAGGGGGCGGGAAGCTTCCTGGGGACCAGAGGTGACCCTCACCTCTCCAGACACTGTGAACTGCTACCTGATAGTGAAAACATTACCCATATCTGTGCCTCATGAATTATTGATATAATCAAGCATCTGACTTGCAATTTGGAAGAAAAATGTAATTTCAGTCTTCACCTCATATTCCAGAAAAAATTTTTAAAATTCTATTATGCAGAGAAAAAAATCATACTTCTGTAAGAATGTTATCTTAAATGTAAGAAGTAATGGATACACCACAAAGAAAATGACCTAATGACATAAACAATTTAGATCTTTATATACTAAATCCTTAAAAGATAAAAGGCAAATTGGGAAAATACTCACAGAACATTCCCCACAGATCAATGACTGACATATATAACTAGTGCATATCATATATATGTCAACGGTTTCTTAACTAGATGTCTCAGTCACTTTTCTGGTTGCTGACACAAAATGCCTGACACCCAAAGTTAAAGGAGGAAAGGTTTATTTAGCTCACAGTTTGTGGAGGTTTCCATCCATTAGCAGCTGGCTCCAGGGCAAGGCAGCATGGCAGAGGGGCATTGCAGAGGAGAAATAGTCCATGGTGTGGCGGGTCAGGCAGAAGGCAGCAAAGCAGCAAAGCAGCAAGCAGTAAGTGGCAGTAGCAGCCTTTCTTCTCTGCCTTTTATTTTTTTCAGGCTACACACCCTTAGTGCAGGCAGCACTCACACCGAGGGTAGGCCTTCGCAGAACTACGCCAAACCAATCACTGGGACCATTTAGTAATCATGCACCCTAGATCCCAGCACTATGCACTTGGTTCTACCCACCTCTGAAAAGCCCCACCACTGACTGCATGAGGCTTTGGGAGAACATCTAGGTACATGCCACAGTGGAAGATGTAGAAGGGGACTTAGTAATTTCCATAAATTTTAAGGAACGGGCCACTATGGGGGGCCTATCTTGAAGCCCTGAGCCTGTGGGATCTGACATAGACAGTACCAGAACTGAATTAAAGGACACTCAGCTAGCATCCACTCCTACAGTGAACTATTTGCTGGCAGGGAGAAAATCTCCATACTTTCTGAGGTCACAGAAGTGTTCTGGTTTTGTTTTTGAGACAGGAGCTCACTATATTGCCCAGGCTGGCCTTGAACTCCTGGATTCAAGTGATCCTCCCGCTTCAGCCTTCAGAGTAGCTAGGACAAAATGTGTGCGCCACTATGCCTGATCCTTCGGCACTGATTATTTGTTATTGTGGAGTGAGTGCAGAGAAGAAAGCCTGTTTTCCTACACTTATAAATAATCAAATCTGTTGACAACAGAGATTAACAAGTACTTTGGGTACAAGTACATATACATGTAAAGATGTTTACCTATAAGTGTCCTCAACAAAAACCAAATCAAGTTGCTAGCAATGCTTTAAAAGTCTGTATAAAATGAATGACTTAAAACAGGAAAAATAATAACTGAATGATTCACTCTGCAAAAATCATTTAAGAACTTCCGCTTTTGTATCTATGTATTTTTATCGGATCCAAAAGAAAAGGTTCTGGGAATCCTATTATTAGTCAAAATATTAAATATTCTTATTCAAGAGGACCAGTTAAGGGGTGATTTTTGAATCAAATAAATTAAGGAAATCAAATAGAAATAAGCATAAGTATGGAAAGAAGAAAGAAAAGCACCTGTCCCCTAAATCCTTGGTTTTACAATAATTACCCAAGCCAAGCTGTCAGTTTATTCAATTAATTCTATATTAAGGAGTCACAGATTTATTCTTAAAATTATCTTGATTCCAAGCACATTTCGCAAACCAATAGACAATCTAACATAATTAAGGCAGAACACGAGAAGATAGGTGTTATTCTTCTACATAGCTTCTATAAATCTGGTAACATAAATCTCCAGAATTGAGTATCAGCTTAAACTGCCCCTGAACACATACAAATCAGGAATCTTTACTTCCAGTAGCTGTGGACTAAGAAAATCAGAAGAATCTTCGTGCTAAAGAGCACTAAAAAAGCTGGGGTCAATGGCAAACAACAATTGGTTTGGAAGGAGGGGGAAGGGCATGGCAGAGACTGGGCAGCTGTGCTCCCCAGGGGTGTGCGTCAGTTCTGAGGGGTACCGGAACCACCTGGTGATGGTGTGGAGGCACAAACAGGACCAAAGAGACTCCAGATTACAAATGCCCCACTGGCCTGACGATCACATGGGAATTATCTCTGAGAGAGAGAAACGTCAACATCTCAAATCGTTTCTATGATTTTAGAAATGTGATGGCCGGTATACATTTTTCAAAAAGAAGAAAGAAAACAAGTTGAGCATGGTGGCGCACATCTGTAATCCCAGCATTCAGGAGGCTGAAATGGGGACTGTCATGAGTTTGAGACTAGCCTGGGCTATACAGTGAGTTTAAAGGCCAACCTGAAATATACAGAGACATCCTGTCTCAAAAAAACCAAAAAGAAAACAATAAATAATAATGAACACGAAACACATAAGGAGGCAAAACAGTATGAATGAAAATCAAGAAACAGACCCTCAAAATAACTCACAAATATTATAATCAGACACAGACATTAAGATAATTATGCATACTATGTTCCAGGTAATCAAAGGCAAGATTGACTATTTGGGCAAATGACTAGAGACTAAAAAGGAACCAAAGGGAAATTTAAAAATAAAAACTGAAATTAAAGATTCAATGAATAAGTTCAATAACAGATTATATATAGAAGAGAGATAAATGAAAAGGAGATATCCAGAACAAAAACTAGATAAATTTAGAAAATAGACAAGGAAAGTTGAGACACAGAAAATAAATGAAATACCCTAACACATATAATAGTAGTCCCAGAAGGGAAGGTAAGAGAGAGGAGGAAAGGAAGGGAAGGAAGAGAAGGAAGGGGTAAAAGTGATAATGGAAGCACTAATGGTTGATGACTTCCAAAATGAAAGAAAGACATGAAACCACAGATTCAAGAAGTTCTGAGAATCCCAGTTAAAAACAAAATGAAGTGAGATAGCATAGGAAGACTACTGAAAATCAGTGACAAAGAGAGTATTTTAAAAGCAGCCAGAAAAAAAATAATAGTGTCTAAGGCACAATAGACTCACAAGTCATTTCTTCACAGAAACAGTTCAACTCAGGTATCATGAGAGAGCTTTAAAATGCTAGCTAACAGAAAACAATGGCAAACCATGAATTCTGTAACTAACCAAAAGACTTTGAAATGGAGAAAAATGTCCTACATTTACACTGTGTTAATGGTTGCACAATTCTGTAAATAGTCTAAAAAGCAATGAACTGCATAATTTAAACAGATAAATGTTATGGTGTGTAAACTGTATCTCTATAGAGCTATTTACAGAAAATCAAAGACAAATAACAAGATCTTTAAACAAATACTAAAAATTTGTCACCAGCAAAACCTGCATTAAAAAGAATAAGAAAGGGTTTTCTTTAGACATAAATAATCCCCAGTGGAAGACTGAAATATGACAAAGGTGGCATTGCACAGCTATGGAGAAAGACGATCTTTGTGCTAAACAGTGCTTAATTAATGGTGCTGAGCAAAAATGAGATTTAATCCCCTTCTCACATGTGACACAAAAATGAATTCCGGGTGGATTATATATCTGAAGCTGAATGGCCAGTAGTAAGGTTTCTAGATGTTCTAGGAAAATATCTTCTTGCTTTTGGAATAAGAACTACAAATTAGGAAGAAAAAGACATGTAAACCCCCAAGGAAAACTGGGAAACATATCCAAACACGCAGGTCACAAAGAGGACATCAAACAAACATGCAAAGATGAAGAGCCTTGTTAGTCAAAAGGTAACAGCAAATTAAAGCCACAATCGTTCCTATCTCACACTCTTCAGAAGGGCTAAACTTTAAGACTGACAATACCAAGTGCTGACAAACACACAGAGACATAGGAACTCATCTACTTGCTGGTAGGAGTGTAGACTGGTGCAATGAACTTGCACACTTGGTACTTAACTACCCACTAATGCTGATGATGCATAACATTATCTTTTAATCTAAAAAGTCTACTTCTAGGTCTATATTTGACAGCAATGGAATGTACCAGGAGGTGTATGAATAAATTCATAAACATCATTATTGACAATCAAAAGCTAGATACAACCCAAATGCCTACCAACAGTAAGATGGAGCAACTGCAGTACCTTTAGACTGTGGAATACTGCAAATCATTGAAAATGATCAAACAATGGTCACAGCAGAATGGATGGCTCTCAGAATGGAAAGAAGCCAGACACAAAGAATATAGGTGTTTCATTTATATAAGGTTCACACTTAAAGACAAAAATGAAACTTCTAGACACCTCAGTCTTCACGGAATGTTTAGAAGACAAAACTGCACAGAAAAAAAATTACTGCGAAAAAGGGGGTGCACAGTCAGCTGTGGAGAGGGGGCAGCGACTGGGAGTGGGCACCTGGGCTCCCGAGGCTGGCCACGCTTTCCTTCTAGACCCGATACCCGCCGGGCTCGGTGGCGGGGGTGACGAGCCCACGAGGGCCACCTCCGGGGGCTGTGCGCTCTCCCGGCACGAGGGAAGGGGAAGGGCAGAGAATGGGCGGAGGGGCGACTGCAACTGCCAGGCGAGCCCGGCGACGGCTGCGGGCGCCAGCAGGAAAGCTCTGTGCGGGGCCGAGACTCGGGGGCGCAGGGCGGGGCACTCCCGGTCCCCGATCCTGAGCCCCAGCCCCAGCCCCGGCCCCCGACGCAGCGCGGTCGCGGACGCCGACTCACCTCATGGTCGCGGCTGGGCGGGCGCGGGGCCGGGCTACCCGGCGCGGCGGCGGCGGGCGCGGGCGCGGGCGCTAGCGGGGGAGCCGGCCCTGGGCGCGGCGGCTCCGCGTCTGGCTGGGCTGCGGGGGGCGCCGGGGGCTCATCTTCTCGGGCCGGCTGCGGGCCGCTAGCTGCGGGGAAGCGCGGCGGCGGCGGCGGCTGACAGCTGGGCCCCAGCCCCTGCCATCTTGGCGGGCGCGCGTGCCCGGCCGGCGTGTGCGCGCGCCCGGACCGCCAGCCGACGGGCCCGGGGAGGGAGCGAGCTTGCGGGGTCCGGCCGGCGGGAGCGCGCGCGCGCAGCCGAAGACTCGGGGCGGCGGCCCCGGGGAGCGTGCGTGGCCGAGTCTAGGCCCACCCGCCGAGACGGAGGGTGCGCGCTAGGCTGTACGCTCGCCCCCCCGCGGCCTCTGAGGTAAAGGAGCACGCGCGGCGGCCGAAGCTCCACACAAAAGGCGCGGGGTTCCACAGTCCGCGCCTCCGGGAGGGCTGGGCCTGAGGCGGCGGGGGCGGGGCCTCGGGGGGAAGGCGGAGCTTCAGGGGAAGGGCCAGGGTCTGGGGGCGGGGCCGTGAGGAGGTGACTCCACGGAGAGGGCGGAGCTTCGAGGGAGAGCGCGAGCCCGCGTGGACGGTGGGCGGGGATGGGGCGGGGTCTCGGGGGGAAGGGCGGGGCTCCAAGGGAAGGCCGAGCTAGATTTGCTGGAAACTAGGATGTGGGCGTGGAGTGGGCGTGGCTGGGGTGGAGATCTGAAGAAAGCAACAGAGAGGTGGGCGCGCGAGAGAGGCGGGGCGACCACGTGGAGCAACTCCGCCTCTCTGCCCGTACACTTGCTTGAGGCCTGTGAGGGCAACTGCGTCTGTTTGCAGTAGCCAGAGCACTGCCACCACCCCAGCTCTGCTATGCACCTGGGCCGCTGGCGCTCTGTGCACCCCGATCCAAGTGACGTCGAGGGCCTATCCACACCGGACTCTACATATGGAGCCCAGGTGGGGACCTGCGTTGCAGCCTGGAGGCTGGAGCTGAGCATCCTCGCAGGTTGTAGTCTGGGTCTGCATGTGCTTGTCCCCTGCCCTACCTTCTGCCGCTCCCTCAACGTGCACAGTCGTCACCGTCTCCACCGTATGTGTCATGAGCCTGAGCCATCAAACTTGAAACGGTGCTGCGGTCTCCCCATCATCCATGCAGCTCCTGAGGGTGTGGCCTTTCCGACGTCGTCCTTTTCTTCCCGGAGCCTAGAATGGTCTCTGTGCGGAAAAGCCTGGTCTCACCCTGAGGTTGCTACAGTGATGAGCCTGGTCAGCAGGCTTGTGGGTGCTTTGATGAGGCAGTGCCATCCCGGTCGGTGCAGGCCAAGGTCCTGTGCAGAGACATGGGTCTCTTCCTTTACACCCTGACTTTTCCGTGCTCTTTAATCACGTGGTTCACTCTGCTGTCCGTGAGGCTTGTTCCTGCAGCGCTGGAGGGTGACAAGGTGTTACCATCCTGTCCCTGGAAGATTTGTGGGGAAACGTTGGCTGTAAACGCTGCTGTAAACGCTGGCGCTAAAGACGAGAAGCACGCTGCCCTGTCTGTCTTTCTGCTAGTGACTGTAAATCTGTCTAGGTGGGGGGTGGGATAAGACAAGGAAGATAACAGAAAGTCCTTAAAGAGTGTCACATCTTGGCCTGGCTTGGTGCCACACGCCTGTAATCCCAGCACTCCGGAAGCTGAGACAGGAGGATTACTGTGAGTTTGAGGCCAACCTGGGCTACCTAGTGAGTTCAAAGCCAGCCTAGACTACACAGTGAGGTATTGTCTCAAAAAAGAGTGTCATATCTAATCTCTTTTGTCCAGAGGGTAAAATTAAGGTCTGAAGAAATCACACAGGAAAGACAGACCAGGAAGAGCCAGGCTAACATGTGCTTTTACAGATTTGCAGCCCCTGGACAGATTCCCTGTTTCTTGAAGTTTCTCTAGCTTTGGTTGCTGCTATGGCATCAATCCCACTGCTATGGTTTGAATGTTCTCTCAAAAGCTCATGGTGAAATTTAATTGCGTGTGACAGTATTAAGAGACAGCATTTATGATTAGGTCGAGCAGACCAACCTTCTGAATGGATTAAAACTGTTTCCAGAGGAGTGGGCTAGTTACTGGGTGGGAGGGCTCTTGATAAAAGGCTAATCTGGTCCAGTTTTCTTTGTATTGAAGGTGCTTCTTTGTCATGCCTTTGGTCACAATGGATGATGCCCTCACACTTCCCAGCCTCCAGAACTGAGAAGCAAATTTCCTTGTGGCACCCAATCATTCTTTTGTAGCAGTGCAAACACTCAGTACTTAGCATTTGCAAAATCAAACTTTACTCACCACAAATAACTAAAAGAAACAATGGCTTTTGATGATTCCCCAATGAACCCATTGCTGCATGTCACAACAGTAGATGTCTCAGAGGACTCACAGACCACCTGTCATCTTGCAGCCTTTTTCACTCACACAATTAACCTGCCATTCAGTGCCACTCACCTGGCACATCTCTCCTGCGAGCTCAGCACTGCCTCCCATGTGTCTGACGTCTCCATTCCTTGTGTGACTCAAGGCTCACACTCTCATCTGTGCTACCGGGATTGTCGTTTTACTTGCTGACCACCCCACTAGCCCGTGAACTTCATCAGCCCAGCCAGTGTGTTTTACCCCTCTTTACACACCATCCCTCCAGCATGTTACAGCACAGGACTGAAGAAATCCCATGTAAGCATTGTCATCCTAGCCTGAGCAGTGCCCAGGAGGGTCAGCACCCACCTGTCCATGTTTGCAGGCATTTCTGTTAACTGAAGCCCTTACTTGCATCTGCTTCCATCTGGAAGGAAATACGAATGACTTCCGTCCTGTTTTGCCTTCCTCAGCTTGAGAACGGCCTGTGGTTCTTTTTTACTCCACCTATTTTGAGCTCCTCAGGTCCAAACGTGATTCTCTTAATATTATGTTCTACTGGCTTGAAGATTTAGGGAGTGCTTACTGGAAACAGGCCCTGCAGTCATATAGAGATCTAGCTTCCTGCTGGGGTGGCTTGAAGACCTGGACTCATCAAGGGGAAGCTTGACCAGGTAGAGATGGGAGGGAACCTTAGGAACCTGCCCTGTAGAAGGGAATTTCTCAGCACCACTATTGGCAAGGAAGGAGGGAGGTCTGAGCAGGAGGGGCGTTCCTGCTGCCCCATGACTGCCTTGGAGGCTGACACCAAGGGAACTCACACCCACAACAGCTGGGAGGCCCATGGACATTTTAGGGAACTTAGGGAGTTAAAGGGCTGCAATGTCCCCACACCATGAGGCAAAGTCTTCTATCTACCTGAGTGACCAGAAGTGCTAGGAAGTGGGTTCTTTTGCTCAAGTTGGATACCAATCACAAATAGGCAAAGTACTGCTGCCTTCTTAGCATGAGCAGCCCTGAGCCTTGGATGACAGTAACCCCTGCCCTTCATGCTATTGGTTCTTTCCATGGCCTTTCTAGCAGCTGGAGCAAACAGCTTTTCCTGTAGCTCTCAGCAGCGCATTGGCTATTACCTCTCCTGCGACCTTGCAGCCCTTGGTGTTACCAGCCCAGTGCGACAAATTTGTCCTGCTCTACTTGAGAGAGAAATCACAACCAAAGAGCCTCTGTAAGGACTCATGCTGCAGCATAGGGGGAGCAGTGGATGATTTTGAGCTTAGCTGGACTGACCTGAGGGGGTTAAGCAGTGCTGCTCCTCTATAGAGACAGCAGGGCAGGCCCACACACGCAGTCTCCTGCTCTAACCGCAGACCTTCCACATCGTCATGCCAGTCTGTACAGGCATCCTGAGCCATCTGCCCTGGCTGTCATGGGCAAGCGAGGCACATCTTCTGGACCAGGGTGGGGCCATCTGGAGTGGGTGCAGAAGGACAGAGTTACCCAGACAGGCAGGGGGTGGAGTCCCCCGGGGAGGCTGAGGGTGTGTGAAGCTGTCACAATGGCAGCTTGGCCAGACTGCAGAGCAGCAGCTGCCTGGCTGTGCCCTAGGGCGGTGGCTCTACCCAAGCAGCTGGGCCACTGCTGTCTGCTCCTGCCAGTCCAGAAAGCTTCCAAGATGGAAAGAAGAAGAGAAGACAAGTGGAAGAAAGAGTGAGACTGAGTGGGGTGGGGGGACACTTGGGAGGGTCAGGCCCTTCTCTTGTGCTTCGGAGGTGCTGTGTCTACAGGAGGAAGATTAATTAAAGACATCAGGAGAGTCAAAGACACCTTATACCCAGAAACCCGAGTATAAAATATAATTCTTGGTGTTAAACAAGGCATTGCTTCAAAATTTTTAGAATATTAGAAGCAGCGTAAAACAGAAAAGAAATTAATCTAGAATAAAGATTGGCTTGTTGTTCTGCATAAGTCCAGATAGTATTTTTGGCTTCTCTCACAGGCTATTTGGTCTCTGTCACGTCTCTACTTGACCTCGTAGCAAAAAGGCAGCCACCGGTAATACATAAATGAATATATGTGTTCTGATCCAAGTATGCTCACAAGAACAAGAACCAGACAATTTGGGCCGTTGGTTATACAATCAGGTTATACAATCAGTGAACCTTTTAGTCTTCAGTGAGAGGCATGTGTACCATAGATTTGCCACCACTGACCTAGAAGATAAAATGGAAAAACAAAACAAAACTTCACAATTAGAGTAGAAAAAGAAACCTGAAAACTGTCATCAACAACCTAAGACCCATAAATGATTGATCGCACTCTGATCTGACTTCTCAGTAACAGAAATTCCAGAAGAGATGAAAGGAAGAGAAGCCATAATTGAGGGCACAATTGATTTTTTAAATTGAAAGAGTTCATCAAGTGGAATGGTTCCTCGAAGATCTGGAACAAGGTAAGGCTGTCTACTGTCGCTGCAGTTCTTCAGAATGGTCCGGAGGGTTTACTCCGAGCGACTAGGCAAGAGAAAGAAGTCATTTCTAGCCAGGCACTGTGGTCATCTGCGCTACTTGGGAGGTCGAGGCAGGAGGATCACAGGGCTGACGCCAGTCTGAGCAGCTTAGTAAGATCCTGCCTGAAAGATCAAAAAATCATCTTTTTTATAATCAGGCTGGAGATATAGTTCAGTGGTAGTGTGTCTCTGGAGACATAATTTCAGGGGTAAATAAGAGTAAAATAATCACAAGAGGATATCATTTCATTTTATTTCAGTAAAATAAGGATCTACACAGAATGGGTGAGTTTAATAAAGAGCAAACGGAAATGTTCAGTTGGACACAGTGCCAAGGCTGCAGGGCCGCTCGATGGCGAAGTGCTGGGAGACATGGTCACCTCGGCACCTCCTGGCTGCCAACAGGTGAGCTCATCCTGGCCCTGCCACCCCCAGCTGTGTGGCCCTGGGCAGGTCCTGGCCCCCACTGAGATAGATCCCCAGGGGCAGCTGCAGGTGGCCAAGGTGGGAGGAGGAGGAGCCCCCAGACAGAGTTTCTGGGTCGCTATGCCCTTTCCTGTGTCCAGCAGAGTAGCCACGTTCTTGGCCACATCACAGAGTGGGTTCCCATAGGACTGTATGCGAAGAAACTCTGCTTCAGAGTTACGGGGTCCCCAACCCACGGGCAGCTGGGAGGGAGAGGGGTCTCATGCGGTTAGTGCAGCAACGTGGAGCTGCAGAGCCCTCCACAGCCTTCCCAGAGGAGCGGTGCCGAGGCTGCAGCCCACTCCCGAAGGCCTGACAGTCAGGGGTGCTGAAGGCCGAGGCCCAGTCTGAGGGCCGGAGCAGGAACCTGGAGCCACAGTGCCCAAGGGCAGAAGAGGGATGTCTAGCTCCAGCGATTCCCACGAGGGCAGCCTGCTCGGGTGCCTGGCAGGCATGGGGCTGGGTGTCTCTCAGGGACACCATGAGCGCAATCCAGTGCCCTTCCTCTTCGTGCCTCTTCCTCCCTCCCTTCCTCCTCTTCTTCCTCTGCTCCTCTCCCTTCTGGGGAGCTACACCCCCATCCCCTTTCTATATTTTTTTATTTCTAGATGAGGTCCTGATCACGTGGGCACCTCCCTCAAGGGCTCCTGCAGGCCCTCGAAGTGGCGAGGAGTCCTTGTCACCAGCTACTGCCAAGCTAACCTTCCCTGCATGGAAGCAAAGCCTGGAAGCCGGTGACCCTCCGGCCCCAAACCACCTCTGGCTCTGACCTTTGCCTAATTCTCTCCTGCCAGAGGTTACTGGTTTTGCTCTGATGACTTCTCGCTCCTGAGGATTTTAAAGATGTTCATAATTAAACTCTCAAGTGCAGGCAGCTGTGTGCATACACGTGAGTGTGTGCATGTGTGTGCGTGTTTTACTTCTTTTGCAACACTGCTGCTTAATTTGGAACATAATTTAGACTTGCTTTTTCCAAATGACCTAGAACCAGTGAGGGTGCAGGCCGATGAGGCCTCGAGGCAGGCAGCCAGCTTCCTGGCACATGCCCGGCTTTCTCCTTTGAGAATGAAAAGATTTCCAGCCTTTAGGTAAAAATAACTTTTTGTGGCTTCCGCCAGGAAGACACTTAAAAAGAAAGAGAGGAATCATCTGCTAAAAATGAAAAAGCCTACCAATTGCTACCATAATTTTGGAATTTATTTTTGCAAAACGTATCAGGGGATGTCAAGATGATCTTTGCCCAATAACTCAGTAATTTCATTTCTCAGCATTTGCCTGGGAGAAACAAACTGAACTAAAACAGAAACCTGGTAGACAGAGCTGTTTGTTGCCATCTCCTTCGACAGGGGAACACAGGAGGCAGGAGAGTGTCAGGGTTAGGGGCACCAGGCAGCACAATCCAAATGCTGGCCCCACCTCTCACTGTGCATTCAGCAGTCACTTGCAGGTATCCTGTGGGCAGTGGACCAGCCAAGGAGCACATCTTGCACCTTGGTGTGGGGCAGTCAACAGGGTAAGGGGAGCTCACAGGAGGGGACACACAGGAGGGCCCAGAAGCCAGACGTGGCACTTGGAAGGCTTCCTGGAGGCAGTGACTTTCAAGCTGCATTATAAATGTCATGACGGTTGGCTGGCCAGGAGCAGTGGCAAGAAGAGTGTTGGGCAGAGCATGTAGAGAAGACAGGCTGGAGATAGAGCGCGCTGCAGTGTGGGGGACTGAGAGAAGCTCGAGGTGGAGGCAGAGAGAGGCGGTGCTGGAGAAGAACCCCAGAGCCCATGGAATGGGCTGTGACTCACTGAAGGAGCCTTGTCCCAAGAGCCACCAGGGCATTGAGCAGGAACATGATGCGGGCAGGTGGTTGTGTGGGAAGGTCACCCACGCTGCCTGCAGGAAGGGCGGGGTGGAGGCGGTGTGGGCATCAGCGTGGCTCCCTGGGGACACTGCCCTTGAGTCTTGGAGGGGCACAGGGCTGTCACAGATGAGTGTGAGCAAGCTCTGCAAGCTGCCAACTCGGGTTAAAACCCCCGCTTCTTTGCTGTGTGGCCTCAGGAAGCTGAGTAGCCTCTCTGTGTAAACGGTAGATGATCACGACAGTGAGCTGCTTTGTAGGACTGCTGAGGGAGTTAAGTCTATGAGGGCAGCCTGCTCGGGTGCCTGGCAGGCATGGGGCTGGGCGTCTCTCAGGGACACCATGGAGTGCTCTGGTTGACACCGCACTCGCTCACAGGTGGGGCTCTGGAGGGTGATTATGGGGCTTAAGGCTGATTAGCTGTTAGGAGGTGGGGTTTGGTTGGAAAAGGGGGGTTGCTGAGGGTGTGGCTTGGAAGGATCTATCTCCCTTCCCAACCCCTCCCTTGGTTATGTCAGCTTCCGGTTCTCCAGGCCATGAGCTACTGCCCTGCCTGGGAACCAGCTGAGTATGGACTCAAACCTCTACCAACTGTAAGCTAAAAAATCTTTTCTTGCTTCATTTGGGCATCGGGTATTTTGTCTCAGCAACCAGAGAAAAGTAACTGAGACAACTTCCTAAAATGGTTTGTATGGAAACTGGTCCCTGAGTCAATGCTCAGAGCCTTGGGAGTGAGACTGTTCTGTGTTCTAGCTTTGCTAGGTACGCTGCCCTCAAATCTTTATCTATTCTATGTCTTGGTCACTTTTCTCATCTCTGCGACACACTACCCAGCTCCTGCAACCTGGAGATTTATTTTGGCTCACATTTCACAGTCAGCTGGCTCCAAAGAAAGGGCGACACAGCACAGGAGCACAGCAGGGGAAAGGCTGCTCACGTCCTGGCCAATGGGGAGCAGGTGAAGGGCTGAGAAGGGGAGAGCTGCAAACGCTTCCTGGTCACACCCACAGGGCTGCCGCTTTCAGCCAGACCCCAGTGGTCAACAGCAAGTCAGCTAGGAACCCCCACGACTCACTCGCCTTCCGATAGCCCCACCTAGGAGCATGTGAGGCTCTGGGGGACATCTACATATAAACCGCAGTGTTGCATACTGTGTGGAGTGTGCAGTTCTTTCTGAACTAAATGGTGCCCTCCAGAGCCAGCCTGGGAGAACATGGCTTGTGAGAGCAGGGATTTACACCTGAGATTGTACACGATGAGGAGCCAGAGCTGTGCTACCAACTGGCCGGTGAGCTTGAGCAAGTTCCTCCATGCCTCTAAACCCCCACTTCTTCATTGTCGAAGGGCACAGCTGAGCCCGCCTCTTAAGGCTGTGGTGTAGAGGACATGGCAATTTCAGATGTGGCGGGGAAGCGGGACCCTGGCGCTGGCCTGTGCTGTTGGTACCACGGCTGGAGAGTGATTTGGCAGTGCTTGCTGCCCACCTTAGAAAACAGCTGGTCTCATTCCTAGGTAGAGATCCCAGAAAATCCCACACAAAATATTCACAGCAGCACTATGTATGTGAGCAAACGCTAATTTAGCTGAGGGCAAAGGTCCAACTGGCAAAGCACTGCCAGGCTGGGCAGCGGTTACAACAGAGGTTCCCAAGAAGCTGCGGAGACTCCTTCATCCAAAGAGGGGCACAGAAGGGTGGGAACTGGAGATTTTAGGATCATTGCAAGGAGGGAGTCTTTGGGGGGAGTTGGGTCATTGATTCCAACCCCTTCCTCTCAGACACCCTGGAGAGCTTGACCTGGGCCCTCTAGAATTCGTGGACCAGTGGCAAGAGAAGGCCAAAGGGACCGCCCAAGCTGTTATGAGGTGTAGGAGACACAGATGCTTCTTTGGACTGGATGCAAGTCCCCAAGCAAGACAGCCATCTCAGGTCCTGCCCGACAGGGCCGCCTGGAGTGGGATGAGACCCATGGAGGCTGCCTTCCTGTGCTTGGGGGCTGCAGCAGGAGAAAGCAGCTCCCAGCTCCAGGGGACTGCACGTGAGAGACCACCAGCAACTCTGGGGTCCTCTAAGAGCCCCTGGGAGCTCTCTGAGCAGACCCAAGGGAAGCACGTGCACCACACAGAGCATGGAGACCTCGCTTTCCCTCTCCACACACAACTGCTGGGGGCGGAACCGGATTTGGTAAACTGGAAAGGAGGGTTGCTCTGCTTTTTCCACCACCAGGGGGCGCACGTGCAACCAGCAAGGAGGGTTATCTGAGATGATGGAAAAGAAGGAGGTTGTCAGTGGGACTGTCTCAGTTTTGATGATTACCTATAGAGCATCATCTTATGGAGGCTAAGGCACCTGCATTTGTTCTAGGCCTAGATAAACATGTTTGTTTTTAACTCATTCACAATGTGAGCTCAGACGAGAACTGTGTTCACAGCCCCTGGCTTTCACTACTCCCCCCCGCCTCCTGACACAGTGCACAGGTGGCCTAGGATGACAGTACCATGTGTCCCATCTCCTCCCCAGTTCGCTGGCTGCAGAGTGACCTCATGGCCCATCTTTGCTGAAACGTATGGAGGAGGTCCTGGACTACCTCCATCGTAACTGGAGGGTGCTGGGATTCCTGCCAGGGAGGGCTTTCCTTGAAGAGGCTCCTCCTTCAAGAGGGTGAAGGCTTCTGAGCTGCTATTGTGTGCCCGCCAGCTGGGTGGCCCAGGAGGGCAGGTTCCTCCTGGCAGGAAGGGCTGGAAGGAGCTCAGGTTTCAGGACAGGGCTACGTGTTCAGCTCCAGGAGTGGCCGGGGCACCATGGGAAGCAAGTGGAAAGGTCAGAGTCAGGGTTAGAAGAAGTAGGATCTGGGGAAGGGCTAGGAACTTAGGCTGCATCCCAAGTTTCCCTGGCAGGCAGGTGGGCCAGGTAGTCCATCCTACAGCACCTGCCTCAGCCAGGCTGCAGGTTGAGAGGCAACGGGAGAATGTGACATCCAGAGAATGAGATCTTTGTGACATCTGTCAACAGCAATGCTGTCACAGCAGTTACACAGTGACCTCCACAGAGTGGCAGACTGGCGTATGCATAGGTGAAATGACATGGCAGCTTGGAAATGGTTTTAAAATACACCAGTCCACCCCAAATGTAGGGAGATGAGGAAGCAAGATTTTCTAAATGCGGTAGGAGTCTCTGTGTGATGTTTGACATTTTCTGTGAAGTTAATAGGAAGAGAAAATCTGCAGGAAGAATGGGCCTAGAATAAGTCTCCACCTTGTAAAAGTGCACATTTGGGGGTCTGTGTTCATCAAAGAGCTGGCTCCCCGGCTGTGTATTAGAGAGGTCCCTAGAACAAGCCCAGGGGTCTCACAAGTCATTTCTCCTGTGAGGTTTTGCTGTGAGCTGTTTTTGTGGCCAGCCTGTTTGCAGCTCACAGAAGGAATGTGTGACCTTTCTGGTGACCAGTGGGGCGCTCCTGCCCCAGGCTGCCTGTCCTGTCCTCAGGGCCAGGCTGCACAGTGTACAGTGGGAATTATAGATGTAAGGTCCACAAGTGCTGGGCTGAGAAATCACCAAACTTCCCCTTTGCCCAGCTCCTGCCAGCACTGGAAGCTCCCCTCCTCATCCTCATGGGTCCCCCACTAGGCTCCCAGCGGTCCCACAGACCTTGGTCTTGTGAGCCCCCTCCCCCATGCCTGAGCTCTTTCTCACTCCGCCCTCCTGCCCAGCCCTGCTCTGCCTGGGGCTGTGCAAAGCCGCTCGCCAAACACAGGGCCACTGCAGTGGGGCTGCCAGATGCCACATGTCCAGCCTGTCCTCCTGACCTGCACCTACCCTTAATTCTGGGGTCCTCTGGCTGGGGTGGGGTCCCTCTCCTCCTCAGCTGCTCTGTCTAGCCAACATCCAGGAATTGAGGAACAATTTGGGAATTGGCCCCAAAATGGAGTTGGAAGCCCAGAGCAGAGCCTGTGGAGTCCTGACTCTCTAGGGATCTCGTGAACACGCCCGTGGTGTCTGGTGGCTGTCGGGGACTTTCCCAGAATATGATCAGATGGGTCACTGGCTCAAGGGCGCATGGGCCCTGCACAGGCGCTGTGGAAACGCTATACAGATCAGATGCAACAGAATGTGTGGTCTCCCATAGGGCAGAGGTTACATGGCTTACTCAGTGGCCCACGCCCCCTCCTAAACCCCTTAAAAATTCCTAGACAGAGAGCCTCCCTGGGCTTCCTGCTCAGGACACCCTTCCAGGCATCGGGAGCTCTGCTTCTTGCCGTCACATCTTTTTAGCCCATGTGCTTGTACCCGACCTCCTCCCTTTGCAGTTTCATTCATTGTCATCATGCAACATGACTCCAGTGTTCTGGCAACACCATCCCAAACACACCTGACCTTCTGAGGAGCCTCCAGTGGGTGCCAGCTGCACTGGCCCTGGTGCCAGGAGCACTGCCTCTTCCCTACCTCCCCAGGGCCTGGCAGAGCTTTCTCAGTCCATGGCAGGGCCATCTGACTGGATAGTACCAGGCTCCCCTGCCCAATCCAATCTGCCATGGGGCCCTCTGATGCCACCTTGAAACCTTTCTGAGATGCCTCCACCACCTTCTCCTGGGCTCTTCTTATGCATGCCCTACACCACCCTCGCCACTCCCTGAGGGCAGTGACACCTCACCTCCATGCAGTGACACCTCACCACCATGGTGACACCTCCCTCCATGCACCTTGGCCCCAAGACCTTCCAAAATACTGACCTGTACCCTCCCTGCACCAGCAAGAGGGCTCCCTTTGGTCTGAGGGTTCATGGGAAAGCCTGTCCCATGACCCACCAGGCCTCGTCTGGCTGCCCCACCCTGTGCAGCCTTGTGCCAGTGTTAGCTCCAGCCTTTGGGGCCCCTCCCCACTCCACCTGGCTCACTCCTCTCTGTGCCTTGGGGAAGCTTCCTGGGGCCCACAGACTTTGTCTTACCACTCCATGCTCATTCCCCGCATTGCCCTTAGCAGGGCTGCCGTTTCACAGATGACAGGGTGACCCCCTGACTGCATCTGTGTCCTGCTGGCCACCTGGGCAGGGCTGGTCTGGCCCATGTGCTGAGCATCTATTTGTTAAGGCAAGTTTGGAACCAGTGTCAGTCCCGGGGAAGTCATTTTCTCCCTGGGGGAGGCAGAGAAGCCCCCAAACACCCGCAGCATAAATGCAAGGTGGCCCCGATCTGGCGGCAGCCCCTCCAGGCTGACTTCCCAGCTGCAGCAGGCTGGCAAAAGGCCAGGCTCCCAAAGGGCCCAGAGTGACCACCATGAGCAGAGACCTCCCCGGAGGCGCCTTGTCCTCAGCAGCAATGCCCTCCTCCCTGCCTGCCCAGAGGCTCCACGCAGGCCAGGTGACCTCCTTCAGGCTGCTCGCGCCCTGGATTCCCCTTCCCCACTGTAGAAACACAGGCTTCTGTTCAGGGCATCCCAGGGCGCCGCTGCTGAAGGAAGAAACAATTTCAGGGCCCTGTGTGTCCCCCGACTGTGGCCAGGAGCGAGCTGGTCACCAGGAATACTTCTCACGGTGTTTCTGAATCCCCAAAACTTGAAGGAATGGTTCGGCGAGGAATACTGCAGAGGACGATTTTAACCACACTGTGAGCTGCGGTTTCAAAGCAGATGGGGCCGGCAGTGCGCATGCTCCTACCCAAGCTTGGAAACAGGCCGGGGTCCATGCTGGGTCCGAGGAGATCCAGTGTTTCCTCTGTGCTTGGCTTGACCACAGCAGGATGGCCTTGAATGCAAACTCGAACACGGTTCAGTTTAAGGAGCTGCTGGAGGATTTTTTTTCCAATGGAAAATTGTCTTTTGCTACCAAACTTATCTGGGGTAGCTACAAATTTATTTTAAATGGTGCTCTGTACGTTCCTCGTCGTCCTACGGGTCCTGGGGAAGCCAGGCGGAGGTGGCCACAGGCTGCTGGAAGGGAACTGACCACATGGGCCGGCAGCTGTCCCTTTCTCCAAAGTTCTCCCCACTTGCCTTAGGCGGTGCGCAAGCCCTGCTTGTTGAGTTAATGAGGCAGTCAGTAAATAGTCAGGATTTGCGAAGTGACTACAGGACTATTAAAAGAGCACTAGCTTCATAGTTGCCTACATTTAACACATGTGAAACTATTATAGCCACTGTTATGGTTTATAACCAGCTGTCCTGCAGAGCCTCCAGAGTGCATAGGCGGGGCTTTCAAAGGTGACTGGACCAGGTTCAGAGCTGACTTCCGGTAGCAGGGGGTGTGGCCGGAAGAGGCGGGGCACGGACCGTGGCTCGCTAGGGTCCAGCCCCTGCTTGACTCCGCCCTTTGCATGCTGCTTCCGGTCCACCTCGCTGTGAGCAGTGATGCTCCCCATGCCCCTGGGCCAGCTATGCTGCCTTGGAGCCAGCCCACTGTAGGCTGTAAACGTGAGTCAAAACAAACCTTTCTTCTTTTACTTTGGGGTGTGGGGTATAGCTTTATTCCCATGTGGAAAGTGACTGAGACGACTGTCTTCATGATTAATATAAAACAGCATACATAGTAGCACATAAATATATAAAATATCAGTGTGTCTACAGAGCAATCTTTTTGACTTGCAAGTCAATAATGGATCCCTTTCCATTTCCTGATATTTAATTAGTTCTTCAGTTACTAATGTAAAATGATTGTTTCTGCCAGTATTCACGTAACCAAGGAAACTAACCGCTGGGTATGGTAACTGGCCTAAGTTTTTTAGTGGTTATCTTGTTTGAAGAGCACCTCTACGCCATATGCAGAGTACAGTTCCATTTACAAATGAACCAGGTGAGAAAAGAAAATCTGAATATGAAACAGAATATAGTGTGAATCGTATCTAATTTTAAATATTTTAATTTATATGCTTTTAGGAATATAGGTCAATAAGAAATCCACTTTTCAAAGTTTATTTCATTATAGAATATATTTGATAAGGATTACATAAGAACAGATCATCTTTAACACGCAGTGCCTGCTGGTGCCCTGCACTCCCCAGCAGGCTGGAGATGTCACAAAAAGTGTCTCCAAGTGTCCCACACAATCGGCTGCTCTAAACAACCAGCACTGTAGAGTTCAGATGTCTCAATTCACCTACCTGCTCAGAACGAGTAAAAATCTTAATATTTGTTCTTAAGTCTGTTTATTACTCTTCTATTAAAAATCCGAGATACATTCCCCAATGTAAACAGTAAATCTCGATCTGTCACACAATGGATAAGGCTTTCTTGACAAGTTTGTACGCCACCTGTGTCCTACCCATCAGAGCACAGTCTGATTTCCACACTGTCCCGAGCCATCCGCACACAAGACAGGATGAGAAAGCTGCCCTTAGCACCTGGAGCCATCAGAGACCTCTCCCCTCCCAGGTACGCTGAAGAGATTTCTTCCTGCCGTGGTCTACTTGGTCATAAAATACAAATGTACAATGTCCATAGCGTAAAACGGTAAAGCCTGGCCTTAGGTATTTATTATGAGTTGCTAACACCCTATACAAGTACAATGCCACGTCATGCCATTAATATACAGAGCAAGGCGCTAAATGTCTGGCCATTCATCAGTGTGAGTGGGACAGGTGGCTGTGTGGGGGGCGGCAGGCAGGGTAGTGAGACCGGAAACGGAAGCGCTTGTCCGCTCTGCTGTGATGCTTAGACTCATCTGCTTCCACAAGAAGAGTGCGACCCCCGGCCTGCCAGCCTCCCAGAGGGAGAGTTTCATGAAACCCTAGAAAACGTAACCAAAGAAAGTCTCACATTTGCATTTCCTGACTGGGCTGCATGAATCAGTGATTCACTCTCTTCTCCAAGGATTCACCCTTCCAGGACCGTTCCTCAACGGCGATCACAGTTCTGTACCGCATGTTTATCATAAATATCTGACTGAGCAGGCTAGATGGTGAAACAGTGAAGACTATGTACAGTATTTTAAAAGGCATTCTGTGACCATTTCTGAAGAGTTCATAGAAAAGTTGCTAAGGATACACCAGTCCCTTCCGGCCATGCCGTTGTAACGTGACCCTGGGGACCTGCTCTATTCTGCGGATGCTGCTTCGCCTGATGTACAGCAGAAGCGGACGCGCAGCTGCTCATCCGGTGTGACACTCGCTGAGTCCCTAAGCTAAGGTAACCGGTAGAGGGATAGTTTTCCTGAGGTTTGTAAGAATTTTTAGTCAAAACAGAAATCACAGTGACCAAGCGGAACGCAAATTTGTCCTCTTGGGCGCGACCTGCTAAATGACCCGCCACTGCATGATGCTTGTGTCCTTCCCGCCCGTGGAGATGAGATGGCTGTCTTCACACAGGAAGTCGACATTGGTGACATGGCTGCTGTGCCCGCCGTAGATGTGGCTTGGCGCCTGGGAAAGAGGACAGGGAGGGGAGCTTACTGCAAAGTGAAACCTGATTCGGGCCCCTTGCTCAGCAGCTCTCAGCTCTGCAGACCGTGAAAGGGCAGCAGATCCCAGGGGGCCCCCCCTGTCTTGTGGGGAGGGGCCAGGCAGAAAGGGCAGGACCAAGGGGCTTCTGGGGCTGAGGTGGGGTCTCCTCCCTGGAGGCTCAGGTTTAGGGAGAACTGGAAGGTGTGCAGGGCACGGGGTGGCTGTGCTCAGCAGGGCTGGGGGGACAGGAAGCCAAGGGTTTGGGAGGCCACAGAGGTTCTCACACCACATCTTCAGGGCTCTGTAGGCTGTGGCAGGGTTGGGGTTCTCCTAGGGAACTGGGGAGCCCCAGGAAGTGCCCAGGACTGCAGGTTAGCAGGGTGCTATCTACACTAGTGGCTGGTAGCTAGCACACACTCACGGCCCATTGCTATTCAGTATCCATTCACGCACTGCCCATGCGGGATAAGGCTAGCGGGAAGACAAGTCCTGTACCCTAAACTGGGAGCAGGGATAAGAGAAGAGATGCACTTTGCCGAAGTCATCGCCTGTCGACAGGAGCTTTTTCTCATGGGCCCGACAGACGGCATTGATGTCGGTTCCGTCTGAGCCTTCCGGCCACACTCCTGAAACAGACCACGAACAGCACTGGAGATCTGGAAATGCTGGCCACAGGGCTACCCAGAAAACAAAACCGCCCTGTGCCCAGGCTTTGGAGCAACGGACAGGCGAGCAGGCGAGGGCCCAGTCTCAGCTGAGGCCTTTCCTGTGCTTCCAGGTTCAGCTCATTCTGCCCGTTTTTAGGAAACCCTGCCACAGACGCACAGCCCTGGGTTACTGGTGGGGTCACCAGGATGGGTTTTCTGGGCTGCCCGACTCTTCTGGGACCCCAGGTCTGTGTGCACTTTTGGGTGTTTCTTGGCCCAGCTCAGGGGCTGCTGCTTCCCTGGCAGGTGTGCCTGAGGCTGCCGCCCGCTGGCTGGACCTGGGGCAGGCTGGCTGTGGGGACAGCCTCTCCTGACCGAGGCTCTGGGAAACCTGGGCCCAGTCACTGTGCACACAAGCGAGTGCGGTGTGCACCATCAGCTCCTGCAGAGGTGCTGGAGCAAACCGAGGGGCTCTTAGCTTTTAACACCAGGAAAGCAGCAAACACCTGCCCCAAGGAGACTGGTGAAGGCTCACCAAGCTGCAACTTGTGGTTGTTCATGAACAGATGACAGGTAATGCCTTTTCGTCGTATGCTACAAAACTGTGGTAATTGATTTTAGGTCGACTATGAATACACTCCCTAAACTACAGTCTGAAGGAAGTGAATTGTTTAAGGACCCAAACAGTAACCCCACTGGGTGGTAAATGCAATGGCACAACCTAGGGGGATTTTGGAGCATTCTCTGAGCCCATCTAGTACCAAGGGGAAGGCCAAACACCACCTGTCGGGTCCTCGTGTGCCGGCCTGGGCCAGGACACTGCAGGAAGACCTGTGGGTTTGCAGAAGCAGGCATTTTGACAAGCCTGGAGATGGTGAGGTTGTCTCACTATTAGGGAAATATCCCAAAAGTAGATGTATCTTTTGTTCTCATTCCTGGAGCAATGCCATCTGCAGGAAACTTACCAAAGACGTGGAATCCCAAAGTGCAGGTGTAGGTGGCCCATTCGATGTCTCTCGTGGCTTCTACACTCACAACTTGCTTACACGCCGAGGGAACCCCTGGAAAGAGCAAACATCCTGGTGACATCCATGCCCAGGCCCCCAGTGCTCCCTGGGGCAGGCCTGAGTCCTCAGCGCTGAGGAGAGGCACCTTGTGGGAGCTGCTGCATGGCTGTCAACTGGCCATGCAATGGAACCTGCAACTGGGTCCTAGGGGACACCACCCTTTTGTTCTCATTTCCCGAGTCTGTAATCTATTGAATGGCTTCTCCTTTCTGCAGCTGGCCTTGGTGCTCGGGCTTCCCTGTTCCACGTCCTTACTGGAGGTCTGGAATGTTGCCCTGCTTCTGTGGTCAGGCTGTCCCTGGAGCCCCCAGGAATTCTCATAGATGGCACAGGAAGCCGTACCTGAGCAGGTTCTGCCCCACCGACCACCCCCTAAAACCATCACCCACTTCTGAGCCGCCAGCAGGACCAGGCCAAGAAGGAGAGGGACACCAGGTGACCACCAGAAGGGGGTCCCTGCTTCCTTCCCCCTGCCTGGTTGAGGTGGTCCTCAACAAGTGGGCCACGCACCCCAGGAAGGATGACTTCCTCCTGCACTGGTTCTCTGCCAGGGCCTGGTAGCAAAGCCCCATTTCCTTGTCTCTAGAGGGGGGCGGAACCAGGAAGTGTGGTGGATCATGAGAAAGTCCAGGTCAGTAGCACCAAATTCTCTATGAACTTCCAGTGGGGTGGAGACCAGGCCTTTCTCATGCTCACGACCCCTTCTGCTTGGCCCAGAGCCAGGCATGGGGCAGGTGCTCAGTGTTGAGGAATCAGTGCCTGGCATATCCTCTGTGCTCAGGAGGTGCCGCCTTCATTACCCTCCCTGTCCCCAGATCCTGCCTGGACACAGCTGGCCAGGGAAGGCTGGGAGAGGAGGCCAAGGAGGGGCTGCTGTCCCTGCCAGGCTACTCTCACTGTGATGGCTCCCAGTCCTGCTCTGGTCCCCGTCTGTCACTGCAGCCTCTCCTCCTCCCTTGTGCAGGCCCTGAATCCTCTCCTCTCAGGGCTGCATGGTATCTGCAGTGCCAGGAAGACCCGAGAGGCTGTGCAGCCAGCTCTGCTGTCTCACTGAGGAGGAAACCGAGGCCAGGGATGACTCCACGCACACCCGAACTCTACAGAGGCCCCTGTTCCCTGTTGCATGGCTGGGACACGGAGCCGCCTGGCCGCCGTACTCACAGTAAAGGATCTCGTAGTCTCCGGAATTGGACACAAGGAACTGTGAGTCTACGGACCAGTCCAGGTGGCTGATGAAGCTGGAGTGGCCCTGGAAGGAAGGAGTCACCTGAGTGTCCACGTCAGTACCCAGGACACACATCCACGTTACATGCATGCTGTAAGAGACTCACCGAGCACTTGCCCACGCGTGTGTATTTCCTCCCGTTGTCGCCAACTCCGTATATGTAGATACAGTTGTCGTGAGAGCCGATGGCTAAGAAATTCCCATCTGTGGAGAGTGGACAGATGACATTTTCAATGCTAAAGGGAAACGGTTTATTCATTCCCAGGGACATTGCTAGCTGCCAACACAGATCTAGACAAAATGGCCAGGTTGATGAATTATTTCAAAGGGAAAAATCTGCTTTCCACCGAGTCCTCACCAATTCTGAAACACACACACATGATAGGATTACAGAGTCTGGTAACAATTTATGGAATCTTTCCATGGACTTTACAAATACAATTCCATACCTATGACACAGCTGTTCCCTGCCTCCCCCTCCTAGCGCTGCAGGCCAGAGACTCAGTTCCTCCCCAGGCTGGCTTTCCAGCTCTTCCCAAGGGCCATCTCTACATGTCCTCTTTGCCCAGGTCTGGGCCCAGAAAGGCCAAGCAAAGAAGGAGCTCACTGTGACCAGAGCAGAGCCAGCCATGTGGCTGGCAAACGGGTGAGGAAGGAAGCACGAAGGTGTAAAGGAAGATGCCGGGCCCTGGGAAGGGCCAGGGTGGAGCCCCAGTCTGGAAAATGCCAGCCCCTGCCCTCCCAAGCAGAAGCAGAGGAAGCACGCAGAGGCCAGGACGGAAGGGGCAGCAGGGCTCCCCCAAGCTTGATGTCTAGGGACAGGACACTGGACATCCATCCTTGCCCTGGTCCACAAAACACTGCACCTGGCAAAGCACGCTCCTGTGATGTCCCCTTCTCCTGCATGTTCCTGAGTGTCCCTCTGCAGAGGAAAGCCCACAGGGTCAGGGGTCATCAGGAAATGGTTTCAAAAGATGCTCAACTCACAAGCCTTGGACCAAATGATTCTTTTGTTAGGACGGTGCAAAGTGATACAGATCCAGTAGAAACTAGAGGTGGAATTTGAATTTTGACCTTTTCCAGGGCTAACAAGATGCAGCCTGTCTTCTCTCAGGTCCCAGCTAGTCCCCGGACCACACAGGGAACACCCAGCCCCTCCAGCATGCTCACTGCTGAGTGAGGGTGTTCTGTAGGCTCTAGGGAGCAGGCCCAGCTTCCACCGAGCCATATTTTCAAGAATGTGGATTTATTGGGATGTGACGCCATCTCAGTCAAGCTCTGTATGCCGGATAAACGCAAACCACTGAGGGCAGTCAGTACACTAACTTCTCCAGCTACACAGGGCACTGCCTCTTCCCATCGTGGCCCCCTGTGCTGCAGACCCTTGGAGCCTCATCCCTCAGCACATGGAGGCCACGACAACCCGAGACTGAGTCCCCAGAAACAAGCAGGGGTTCAGCTGGGGAGCAGGTATCCAGGTGCTTGCAGGAGCCGGTACCCAGGCGGTGTCCCCCGCCTGACTCCGCTCTCCCCTGGCTTGGGGCTGGGGACTGTCCCATAGGCCTTGTCACCACAGCACGCTGCAGGGGGGGAACAGGTACTGCGGCCTGCCTAAATGACACTGCCAGCAGGAGGGACGTGAGCTGCGAGTCATCCCAGGGCTTAGAGTGACAGGCGAGCTGTGGGTGGCAGACAGGTCTCCCAGGCCACCACACAAGGGCTGTGCCACCTGTCTAGCATGTCCCCTTGTGGCAGATCTCAGGCTCAGGCAGAAGAGGTCGGTTTGATGCTGGAAATTACAAAAGGATGAGTGCCAGATTCTGATTCACTCCAGTAAAAGCAAAAACCCACACCTCAGCCCTGTGGGTAAGATGACATGACACAGAGCCAGCGACAAGGCTGATGGCACTTGGCCCATCTTCCCCGCACGTGCAGGGTTATACTCTCATTTCAGTGACAGGCACCAGAAGGAGCAGGCTGAGCGTGTGTGCTGGGTTTAACACACACCTCAGGACATTGTTCCTGCATGTTTTCTCTTTAAGAAATGCCAAAATTTTAATCCAATCAGAGCTCCACTTTGTCCAGTCTATAAGGTTTCTGATATAGCTGTCAAGTGTGAGAATTGTCACGACTGCACTGGAATTCTGCCAGCCATCGCCGTTAACTGTGGTTTCAAAAATAACAGTAGCTTATCAGCATAAGACTGTCTTATGTAAAATACTTCATAAGTGAAAAAGAGTTGATAAAACGTGACTGAGAGGGGTACTAGATGCTGGCTTAGTCACTTGTTCATTGCTGGGACAGAACAGCTGGCAGCCACAACTTAAAGGAAGGAGAAGTTTATCTTAGCTCACATTGCTGGCCACAGTTGGTTGGCTCCAAGGCAGGATGCCACGGCAGAGGGTCGTGGCACAAGAGAGCTGCTCACAGCATGGCGCACAGGAAGTAGGGAGTCAAGGGCGGAGCCTGGAAGGGAGACTGAACCCTTCCAGGCCACACCCCCAGTGACACCTGCTCCAACCAGACCATACCTCCCAGTACCAAGTCAGCTATCAGCCTCATAATCTGATCGCCTTTCAGTGTCCGAGCCTTCAGGGCCAGTTAGATCTAAACCATGCAGCTGACCCACAGGAATTCTCTCAGTGCCAAAGGTCATCCCCTGCCCCTACTCCGCCCACCCTGGGACCCTGCCTGCTGTCAGGCTCCTGTAATCCCAACCATCTTCCTGAGCCATCTCTCACAACCAGAGGCGAGCGATGGAGGAACAGCTGAACCAGGGACTACCCCGTGGTGCTCACACCATGGAGGAAGCTGGGAGGATTTAGTTCTCCAGCCTGCTGCTCAAGTTCTGACGTGGTTTAACTTTATGAGGTAACTCCTCAGCCCCTGGGCCCCTTGCTCACCTCAAATCTACCTTGAAGAGGATTTTGGCAGCAGTCCCACTTTCCTGAGGATCGCTCTACAGCCCCTTGCCTGTTCCAAGAGTCAGGACTGCCCACACCCCCGAGAGTAAGGACAACCATTGGGCAGAGTCAGGGACCTACACCACGCTCACCAGCTCCTCCCTGCACCCTAGGACAGCTCTAGAATGCTAGTTTCTCTCCTAGCAGACTGAAGAAATCCAGAACTTTCTAGAACTTTCCTGAATCTGAATGAGGAAGACAACATCCTCATGATCCAAAGCTGGCTCCTCTTTGCATCCCATGGCATAGGAAGCCTTGGGATATGGACTCTGGCTCTCAGCTGGGAATTCGACAACAGCTTCTTAGATTCCACGTCAATGCCAGTCTGCGCGTGGGTATCTTTTTTCTGTCTTCAGTGTGTGGTGTCTGTCAATATTTGAATCCAAAAAGGAGCCAAGAATCGACTAAGGAGAAATCCTGGATGCAACCAGAAAAGCCACACTACTGGCCACATTCTACCCTGCACGGCAGCCAGCTGCACAGAAGCTGGTTACGTGGATACTCGATCGAGCCTCCAAGATTTATGGAGCACCACTGAGTGCCCAGTGCTGAGCCAGGTGGGCCCCCACCATGCTGGCCTGCTGCTGGTGCTGGGGCCGCCCTGCTGCCCTGGCTGATGCCATCTGCAGAGGGCCTCCTTCAGGGATACAGTCCTGTCTCCCCTTGCAGCCAGTTCACAGCAGCGTACCTGGCTTGGACCCTGGGGCTGCCTGGCAGTAGCCCGGGGTTGCTCTTTTGCCCTTTGCTGCCTGTCTCTGGTCCCTGGGGTTTGTCACTAGCATCACTAAGAGGAAAGGGACACACATTCGCTGAGACCTCAATGAGCAGGAGCTGAAGACCTCAGAGGTGGCCCCTCTTGTGCTTCATGGAGGTTCAGAAGAACCAAGGCAAAGGTGAGATGCATCTAAGCACGGGGGGCTTTGGTGAGAATTGGTGGAAAGGGCTAAGACCCTTGGAAACTGAAGCGGAAGGCATCCTGGGGTGAGCAAGCTTCTTCTACCATGGGGCGGGGGCTCCTAGCGGCTGCAAAGTTGTCGGTCTGGGTGAGGAATCCTGAGGGAAGCAACCAATCCCCCTAAATTTTAAACATTATGACTGAATATTATGAGCAAGTTATGCCAGTAAAATAGACAATTTAAACAGAATCGATCCATGTTATCAGATGGAGTCAAGAAGAAATAGCAAATCTGAAAAGATTTATAACAAATGAAGGTGTTGCATTAGCAATTTCAAGATTTCCCAAAAAGAAAATCCCACACGATTCCACTGAACTCATGGGAATTCTATCAGATATTTAACAAAAACAGCCTGGGAGACCAGCAAGTGCCGTCACCGGTCAAAGACACGGCAAGAAGACTACAGACTTGGGCCCCTCATGAATTGGTTACAAAAGTCCTTCACAGAATGTGAACGAACAGAAGTTAGCAGCCCCATATATTTTTTAAAAAGGACAAACACACACTATCATCACCACAGATGCAGAAAAGGCATCTGACAAACTGCCACACTCGTTTGTGCTGATCACTCTAAACAAGTTATGAATGCAAGGAAACTTTGATCAAGGTAGACAGCACCTTCCCCTAATGAAAGACCAAACGTTTGTCCTCCAAAGACCGGGAGCAAGGCAAGGGATATATTCTTGCCATTTCTGTTAATCATTTTACTGCAGTAACCAGTTGCTGCAATAAAGGAAAAACAAATAAACAAATAAACAAAAACGAAAGGTATCCCAATTAGAAAGGAAGAAATAAAACTGTTTATTATTTTTGGATGACATGATCCTACATGAAACAAACCCCAAGGGTTACACACGTAACAACCTTCTAAAGCTAGCACTACTTTAGAAAGCTTCAAGGAGATAGGATCGATACGCAAAATTCAATTTTACTTGCATATGCTCGTAACTAGCTATCTGAAAATAAAATTCAGAAAAATTCCATTCACAACATCAAAGAATGACATAGCAATAAATTTTAAAAAGGAAATGCAAGAATTGTGTATCAAAAATTATAAAACAAGCTGAAGTGGGGGTATGCATATAGTCCCAGCTTACTCGGGGCTACTTAGGGCAATGCTGTTTCAATCAACCAATCAGTCAATCAGTGAGGAAGGAACTTAATGCAGAGGCCCTGAGTTCAATCCCCAGTACTGCAAAAAACAAACAACAACTACAAAATGATCATGAGAAAAATTAAAGAAAATCTCAATAAATGGAGTGTCACTACATGTTCATGGATTAGAAGATGCAACATCATTAATCAAGGTGATAATTTTCCCCATCGTGATCTGTAAATTCAACATAACCCCTGTAAAAACCTAGTAGGCCTTTTAAAATTAGAAATTGACAAGCTGGTCCTAAAACTTACATAAAGTTTTATATACATTAAGGACCTAAAATAGCCAAAACAATTTTGGAAAATAAAACAACAAAGTTGGAAGAGTTACAGTAGTTAGTTTCAACTCACTGCAGAGTGTAACAGCACAGGATAAACACAGGACAGGGACGGAACTGAGTATCTAAAAGTAAACCGTTGCCTTTACAGTTGATCCATCCTGGACAAAAACACTGACAGTTCAGTGGGGAATGGACAAGCTTTTCAGCACACGGTGTGGGGGCACCGGGGCGTGATCTGCAGCCCAAACACAATCGGACTCTGACCTCTCCGCGTGCAGAAGAGTTAACCCAAGACGAACCCCAGACCTAAATGTGAGGGCTCAGTCAACCCTCCTAGACAAAGGCATGGGGAAAACATCAGCATCTTGGGTCTGATCCATAAATGAGAAAAAAATCAATAAACTGGACTGCAGCAAAATGAAAATAAAATTTTAATGTAACAATTAAAAATGTAAAACCTTTGTGCTTTAGAAGACTGCATTAAGTTAAAAAAAAAAAAAAAAAAAGATGGCTAGGAACAGTGGCATACTCCTCTCATCCCAGCACTCCGGGAGGCTGAGGCAGGAATAGCGAAGGTTTCAGCTCAGTGTGGGCAACTTGGTGACTTAGATCAGATCTCAAAAAAAAGGGGGGGCTCCATGAAGCCCTGAATACCCCAACTACGTGCATGTATAATTGAAATTTCACCCTGAGGACAGCTGAAGTTATTTCTCTAACGACACCCACGCAGAGTCGCCAGCCCCATTGGGAGTTACAGAGCCAAAGTCCTCTAACCTGGAGAATAGCGCATGACAGACAGCTGCTCGTTCCCATCTGTGTGCACCGTGACCAGGTCTTTCGTCTCCGTGTCAAACACAAACCACCTGTTGTAAACATGAGAAAGCGCGAGTGAGCCGCTAGGTGGAAAGGACCCCATTGCAGCCAAAAGCGAGCCGCCTAGGGCTGGAGGGGCGGGCGGTCTGCGAGCACTTAGCAAGGAAGCCTGTTCGAGGCTGCTACCCGGAGCAAGTTTCCTGGGTACAAACGCTTCCTAAGGGAAAGAACCGCATACCGCCTGTCGTGTGGAGCTACTCGGGGGTGCTTCTCAGTGAGAGTGCTGTGGTTTGCATGAGGAGGGAGGCAGTCCAGAGCATGAGGCTACCGACTGATAGCACAGTGGACTGTCCTGGCCGGGCTGCAGTGGACGAGTGCTGGCGAGCAGCTGGGCCCCTGGCTCTGGCGCTCCTGGCTGCAGTCTGCAGCTTCCAGGAAAGCTGGTGAGCAACTGATGGGGTAGATGGAGGGATGGGGAGCATGGCAGGAAGGTGACAGGGAGGCCGGTCTCTGACCTCACCGATATAGCAATGGGTGGGAGGTCAGGTCTCCTTCGAAGGCTCATGTCAACCCAGGATGGATGTGGACGCGCTCGTGTCCTGGATGAGGTGCCCCAGGTGCCACAGAGCACCTGGCCCTGTGACTACGATGCAGAGGCACCGACGGGGGCAGGACAAGGGTACCAGTGCTGCTGCCTCGTGCACCCTTAGGACGAACGAAACCTGGGACCCTGAGCACTGTCACCACCACACACCCAGGCAGCCAGGTGTCTGTTGGCCTGGTTGTCATCAGGACCCCAGAGGCTCAGCACTGACATCGACTACAGAACTCTCAGTGGCAGCAGTGAGCGGACCCCAGTGTGTTTAGGGACGGAAGGCAAACAGCGCCCTGCTGCTGCGATTTCAGACCTGGGCGGCATGAGTGCCACCCCTGTGGCCACCGCAGCGGGGTCCTCCTGCCTGCTCACCTCTCCTTCCGGCTGCAAATTCCTGGCTTGGGATGTTGCTTCTCAGCTCAGATTTCCTGCATCTTAACAACCGCTCACCCTTGATGTGCTATCTGAGCGTAACCGAGGCCCAAGAATTAACAAGTGCTGGGGCTGACAAGAATCTGCCCGTGAAAGGGACAGTGCCGGGAGCACCTGGCCCTGGGACCGCATGTAAGGCTCCCACAGAGGGGTGGGATTCGGCAGCAGGTGTCTGTCTGTCGGCCAGGCTGTCCTCCAGCTCCTGGAGGGTGGGGCCTACTGAGTTCTCGGCTTCTGCTGTCTCCAGGTGAGCCGAATGGAAGGCAGGGGGTGCATGTGGGCGTGCAGATGTGGGTTCATGGAATCTGACTCTTCAGCTTTGCTACTCACCACTTAGGAGTGGTTTCCCTGTCTGCATAAACTCTATAGTCACAGCCACAGACTCCAAGTGGTACACTTTTTAGAGAGCAAGGCCGTGGGGAGATAGAAACTCTCTGAGTGCAGCTACAGAAAATGCATATACATACTTCCTTTATCCATGGTTTGAGCTCCCCATGGTCAACCTTGGTCTGCAGATTACATGTGGAAAATGCCCCCAAATAAGCAGCTCACTCTTTTTAAAGTGTGCACCATTCTAAGTGCACCCTTGGCCATGCTGGGTCTCACTGGACAGGCATGGTGTCATTTTATCTTGCCACTGAATGGGAAAGGGAGCCTAGGACAGGCAAGTGTTTTCAAAGAGACACCCACAGGCACGCAGCTTCTGCTCCGGTTTACTATGAGAATTGCCCTATTTCATCATTAGCTACGGCTGACACTCTTACTATGCCTGATTTATCATTGGGGCTTTCTCCCAGGTGTGGATATGTAGGAGAAGATGGTACATGTGGGACCCGTGCCATCCACCGGGAGGGTCTTAGAATGAAGCCCCTAGGGGCAAGGGGGACTGCTGTCCTGTGACACACAGCTGGAGGGCACAGCCAAGCCTCGCCAAGCACGGACAATTTCAGCCACTGCTGCTGCCTGCCAGGCGGCCCTGGCTGGTGCTCTGTGTCAGTCGCCCGTGCCACAGACAGTGTTACCATAATTCACAGAAAAAGAGACAAGTTCAGAGTTTATGTGAGTGGCTCAAAGACCCCACTGTCAATGTCAAAGCAGGGGTCCCGACACAGGTTCAAAGCCCATGTGTTGGAAGTGGTCAGTAAATATGCACTGAGTGTGAAGAGGAGGCTGCGCCCTCGCGCAGGGCGGCTGCAATAGGCAGCTCCAGCCTCAGCGCTTTGGAACCAGGCTCCTCCCACCCAGCAGCTCCCGTGGGGTTCCTGGGGCCCTGAAGTTGGGGCAGATGGGCAGTGGGGGGATTTGGGGAGGGGGCACTTTCGCAGGAGTGCATACTTTCCAAACATTTGCCCCAGGTTGAAACCGGGAAGGACCTGTGTCTAAGGCTCGCTGTTGAGCTCTGGCCTAATTGTCTGCACACCATCAGGGGCGGGCAGACGGGTCCCCAGCCGACCTGCCATGTCCCCCGGCAAACACTGTGAGCTCCTGTCCGTAGCTCGGGCCTCGCTGGGCCGCTTACCTCCCAGTGAGTGTTCCGACTGCAACCACAGACCCTGAAGGATGAAAACCAGAAGACTGAGCTGGATCCTAAAACATTGTAAAGGAAGTGTAAATTGATGGTCAAGTAGAGTACTGCCGCACGCAACCCACCCGAATGGCTGTGTCCTGGGCTACGCGGCTCCTCCGAAAGCCCCTCTTCTCTCCAGACAGGAGGTGTTTCCCGCCTGGATGTGAAGCTCATTCTGAGGACATTAAATCATTATCCTTTTGGGCTTTTTCCTGTTCCTGTCTTATGTCCCTTCATAGCTATAGCCATCAGGAAAACATGCACAGATCTGTGCTCTTGGTCCACACTGTGGTCCACATGCCTGGCCCTGGCTGGCCCTGTGCACAGTGCAGAGCCCATTGAAGAGCCCACTGAAGGGGTGTGGGACAGAGGGGCACGGGAGAAGCTCCCTGAGAAGCTGGACACATGGAGGACCCCAGCTCACTGCTTTACCCTCGGGGGCGCTGCGTGCCCAGGGCTGCCCATTACCGTCCACTAAGTGAATCTTCTGTGTACCTGACTCATCTGAGCTCACACAGTTTGGGGCTGAAGTGACCCTGTCAAAAGCTTCCAGACCAGGGGCAGTGGGCTGGGATAGACGCCACAGCCCAGCACCTAAAAACTGCCAATAACTTTGGGGGTGAAAGGCTGAAGTTTGGCTCTCAGAGGGGCCCTAACTGTCAGCGAGGGGCCTAGCAGCCTATAGTGTGCCCTTGATCCACCGTGAGCCAGACAGAACCTGGGTTTGGGAGTAGGATTGAGCTGGGTGTCACCACCGTCTCTGACACCCGCTCACTGATGGAGTGATCGTGGCTCATTATTTAACCTACCTAAGCCTCACTTCTCATCAGCAAAATCAGTGCAAAAGAAAAACACACGTCCTCAGCCTGCAGGACAAGGACAGCTGCTCCTGGTTAGCCTGTGAGCTGCCTGTGCATACGGTTTATGAATTCTCATCCAAAGGCAGCCGTAAATGGCACGCGGGCTCTTCAGTTTTAACAAGCATTTTAAGGACTCAAGCCGGCCAAAAGACGACACTTGAGAACCCTGACAACCGGCTCGTGGTGGAGACTCAGGCAGTAGACCTCAGAGTGCCCCAGCTGAGGTCACTCGCAGCAGAGACAAAAGCTACGCGATTCTAAGAGGAAATCACATGTTGCTGGCTCAGAGGCAACTTCGTGTCACTATTAATGTCACACAGAAAATAAATATGGATGTTCCAGATGGATTTCTACACCTGCAAATGTCGTGCGCATGTTTACCTCTATGATTTTGTCCCAAACAGGCCGGTGACCGACAGCGTCCCACAGGGTGGCATGCTTGTCGTGCCCACAGGTCAAGAACTGGGGCTTGGAGGCATGGACGGCCAGACCCCAGAGTTCGTCCGTGTGACCCTACAAAGAACCACGATGCAGGGGCTTCCTGAGACCCCACAGCCAACCCCAGGGGCCACACTCTGACCCTTGCTCTGAGTCCTCCCTGGCCTAACCCAAGGCAGCTGCAGCAGCCCTGGAGTTGGGCAAGGTCACCCGGCATGGACCTCGGTGGGTCCCCCACTTCCAGCACCAGCGACATCCACCCTGAGGCAGGGCAGAAGTGTGTGGCAGCTCTGCCAAGCCGCAGCATACCTGAGTGATGGGTGCGAAGTCCCCCGAGAGGGTGCCCTGCAGGACAAAGTTTCTCGTTGTCCCTATTAAGATGACGTCGCCCTTGCCTTCGGCCACTGTCCGTATGGGGCCGAACTGTTCGGGAATCTGCATTGGAAGGGGTCATGGAAGAGAAGGATGTGAGAGTCCTTTAAGTTGTTAGCTCACATATTAAATTTAGCTGTTGATGTGTCAGCGACAGCTCCTGTAACAGATAACACCCGCGCACACCTACAGAGCTGGGCTCGGTGGCACCAAGCTTTTATTTTGGTGCCTTCTATTTTAAGACACAGTCTTACTCAGTTGTCCAAGTAACTTCCTTCTGGGGAGGCTGAGGCAGGAAGGTGGTAAGTTCCGAGTCAGCCCGGGCAACTTAGGGAAATCCTGTCTGCAGATAAAATGGACTAGGGATGTGGTTCTGTGTTAAAATGCTTGCTTAGCATGTGAGGCTCTGGGTTTGATTTTCAGTAACACAGACACACGTGCATGCACACACACACGGGGAGACAGAAAAGAGGAAATCCAAACGATAAATTAAAATGTGGGTAACAGCTCCTTAAAAACAATTAAAATCCCCTGGGAAACCAATTAAGACTGGTTCTAGTATAAAGACATTCTAAGTATAAAGTGTTCTGTAGCCTCAAACTTTATAAAGTTTAGTTGAAAATGGCCTCTATGATTTTAATAAAATATGCTGCCCTGTGCAATTTCATCTTGCCAGTTTTTGAAACCCTAAGCCAAGGATTCTAGACAAACATGGAAACTGGCTAGGATCGAAGCTTAAGGTTCTGAACGCATTTCAGTAGTGGTGCTCGCTAACTTACCTCGGTTTTATGAAGCTTTTGATAGTTTCCGTTCCAAGAGATGAGCTTCCGGTCCTTCCCTCCTCCTGACACCAGCGTGCCATCTCTTAACATACAAAGTGCAAAAATGCCACCCTCATGGGCCCCTTGAACTGCATAGCTTATTCGGTTGGTACCTAAACATGCACAGAAAACCATCATCGTTAGCACCCGATTTATCCTGTAAGCCTGACCCGAGGATTAAGTGACCCAAGAGCAGTGGGATAAAAGTCATCTTAGTATTGTGGTATTAATATACCTGTCAGCTGTTTCCACCCGCACCCCAAGCCAATGTCTGAGACCTTCGAGGATGGGGGACCCTTGCTGCCCCAGAACCCAGCCTGCAAGACTTGACAGCCCACACCAAGCAGGTTTTCCTCATGATGGATTCCTCGAACTACCCACTGACAGAGGGCCTTGCATCTGACCCATTTGTATGAGTTTAGCACACATAATTAGCTCAGTAAGTATCTGCCAAGTGCTCTGTGCACAGGAAGTTGCTTAAATATTTTATGGCTATATACATCATCGTTAATTGCTCATCACTGTAATTTGTTCAGAGCACTCCTAATAGAGCTATTAATTCCCTCATAATATCCTGGCCTTTCAGAATGATAGAAGAGCCTTTTAGAATGATATATGAGGTGTACTAAAAAAAATCTGGTGATGTTTAAATTTTAAAAATTTATTAGAGTCAAAGACACATTGCTGTGAACCCCCCCCCCCAAATGCCTTCTCATCCCTTTGAACACACTTATCCCACTGATCCTGCCGCTTTCCGCAGCAGGTCTGGAGGTCCTCTTTCATGAGTGTCTTTAGCTACGCCGTCATAGCTACCTTGATGTCTTCAATCAGTTCAAAACATTGACCCTGAATGGTCATTTTGACTTCGGGGCAGAGCCTGAGGTTGCACAGTGCCAGATCCGGTGAACAGGGTGGGTGAGGACACAGTGTCGGGTTTTTATGAGCCTCATTTTCTGTTGGATGGTGATCAGCAGCAGCTTTGCTGTACTACCGATCACATCTCAGAAAGACACTCAGAAAGAGGATGCTCAGTACCTACAGTCGGTAATTTACTACTGACCAGTTTTCCAGTCTAGTTTTATGGTTTCAAATCACACACACACACCCCTTGGGATCTACCAGCACCACTGTACATTCTATTAAGAGATAATTCACACAGAAGTTACCTTTGATAAAGCATTACCCGAAATACCAGCTTAGGGGATAACCGCTTGTTACCTTTTCCCCATACTAAGATGTTGCCACTCGAATCTCCAGTAATGGTGTCACCGTTTTCAGAAAAAGTCACACAGAGGACAAACTTTGGCTTTTCTTGTTTCTGCAGAATGTAGTAAGTACAGACATATTTAATGGAGTCGTCCTTGCATTCATACTGAGAGCAGGCACAACCGCAGTGGAAGCTGGAGTCCTAGCAGCTTCAGCCTTTTGCTTTTATCTACTGTCACACCATGAGCTCAACTGCACTAAGCGAAAGAAGTTTCTGGCAACTCCAACTGGCCTAGGAATCCCAAAGTTGCAGACAGTTCAAACACAGAGGGGTGCAGGAGGGTATGGGGGGCACCTGTATGGTTGTGAGAGTAAAGGGGCTTCTAAATGAGCCCAGGAAAGGCTGTAGCCAGAAGGGACAAAGTGTGCAGACAGGCTGTGTGTTCCCCGCCACCCTCCGCGTCTGCCTGCTCCATGCAAGGAGCTGACCGGTGGGCAAGCTCTGCCCTCCCTGGGCTGCAGCCCCCTGCCAGGCTCCCCAGCTGTGTAAGGGACCAGAGAGTGAGCCGTGCCTCTGCCTCCCCGCAAATGCACGCTCACATCTGTCACTAAACCAACGGCTAAGACTAGGGGACGGCAATGCCCTCTTAACATCTAGCAGATGTTAGAGAAAAGAAGAATGGACTTCAGCTTTTACCTCGAACAATCCTTGTTTCTTAATAAGGGAGTTTCCTTCTAGCGTCCAAAAGTAGAGGTGGGATTTTCCACAAGTAACTATGATGCTGGTGTCCGTGGGGTGGAAATCCGCGGCGAATACCGCTTCATTCGAACACTAGGGAAAACAGGAGAGCCCAATGCCTCAAATCTCTTAGGAAATCACTTAGAAGATAGAGAAAATCTGAATCACGGATCAAAATTTCACTGCAGCCAGGCACTAGGGCTCTCAATTTTTCCCACTGAATGAATCTCGTGTGAAGTTCTGCGCGGCTGTGTGCTGTGGGCCGAGGGCCCCTTAGACAGGGAGCCAGAGTGGGCCGGCTATGCCATCTGCTGGAGGATGAGTCATGCTTGTCTCTCAGTGCTGGGCGCCCTGCACAGTGAGGCACCTGACAGATGCCCCAGTGCAGATGCCAGGCCTCAACCCCACAGAGTGACTGGCCCCTCTGGGGCAGGGCCCGGGCACCTGCATTTTCCATTCCTCCCGGCCAACTGCGGTTGCCGCTTCCTCAGAGCCCTTCCTGGCTCTACTTCCTGTGGCTCCTTTGAGATCTCTTGTGCTGGATCTGGCTCTTTGGCAGCCAGTTTATCACCTTTCAACCCATACTCTGACCTCCATCCAGGACCTGCACTCTGGTCTGCTAAACTGGATCCTGAGTGTCCTTCTAGTGTAATTCACGTCTGTGTTTGAACCCAGCAACAGCTCGTCTTTGATTACTTCCAGCCTTGCAATATCACGAGGACACCTTACATCCCTGCCCAGAACATTAGAAGCAGGGCTTCTGTGTGACAGGAAATACAGGGCCAGCTTCTGCCCTACATGAGAGAGAAAGCGGCCCACCCTGGTGACCTCATGGTGATCCTCAGTTACCTGTTGGGAATTCTCAGGTCAGACACCTGAGGTGATCTGATGGCGTTTCTAAAGTTAGATATGCAGTGTTACCGAAGGTTAACACGTGCCAAGATGAGAAATCTAAAGCTGATTCTACAAAAATAGGAATCCAGTGATGACGTCATGGGAGAAAAAGAAAGAAAGCGTAGGGAACTGGTTTTGCATAGGAAGAGTTTTACAAAAGGGAGCCAAAGTGGGGCGAGGAGGCTGAAGGGGATGGTGGTGGAGACTTAGGGTTCGGCTCCCTCCCGGAGCTGTGGAGACCCCTGCGGGTGGCAGTGCCCCCATAGACCTTGGGGTTCAGGTGTCCACCTCCAGGGCACCCTCACTGCACGGTGCCGTGGCGGGCACAGGGGATCTGAGAGATGAAGGAAACGGTGAACAAATAAATGAGTGGGTACATTATTAAAAGGATCATGGGCGAGGAAGAAGAGTCCTAAGGTGAAGACAGGAAGGCTCGAGGAACAGCTCCACTAGAGGGCAGGGCAGGGCCAAAAGACCCTAAGGTCAAGGGGTGACCCCAGGACAGGTGGCCCCGCAGGGGAGGTCACACTGCAGCACGTGAGGGCGAGACCTTCACGTCAGCCAGTCTCTCCTCCTTCTGCCAGTCCCACACCGACAGCACGTGGTCATTGGAGTCGTCCACAGCACAGAGGTAGCTTCCTCCGTTCTGAAAGAGAAAGGCGTCCACAAGAAGACTGCGTTGAGAATAAAACGGGTCAGGCACGACTCAGACGAGCGCGCGCCTCATTTCTAGCGGAGTCTGCTACACTGTGAAGCCCACCTCTCCCCTGCTGAGCCTGCCTGCTGGCTCAGACAGGGACAGCATGGGAGCTCGAGGCCGCAAGGGGACAGGCATGGACAGCAAGGCTCTTTGCTGTCAGGTTCCGGGAAAACCAGGCGCCCAGTGGCCCTGGTCCCCGAGGACCACGCCCTCAGCAGGCACGGCCCAGGGCTGTGTCGCCAGCTGTGGACTCGGCTACTGCAGGATGGTGCTGCAGGGCCACAGGGAGTGGGCGCGGGGCCCCGAGCGAACACGGGCGCGTGAAGGGAGCGTCTGATATGGTTGAGGATGTGGTGTAACACAGTGCAGTGTGGGTCTGCTGGAGGCCTGGAAGACCGTGAGACCGGACCCCCATTCGCCCCTGTGTGTGGAGAGCAGGGCGCCAGCCCCAGTCAGGACGCAGAGACCTGCGGTGTGGGCGGCACTCAAGGTCAGATTAGGCACGTGCTTTAAACCACAAGACAACGCTAACTTGGGGACATGAGGCTCCTTTAGTCACCATATCCGCAAGGCCAGAGATGCTTCTGGAAGTGCATGTCCCTGGTGGCCTGACCCAGGAAGCAGGGAACAGCCAGAGTGCGAATTCTACACCCACCCGGGCAGTAAACTCTTCTTCCAGACTTTCCCCACCGCAGCGAGGCCCTAGGCTGTGACACCCACGGGGTGCATACTTACAGATTTTGAAAATGCAATACAGGTGACAGCCCGGTCAAAAAAGCCTTTTCCAATGACGTGCAGTGTATTCAGTGTCACAGAATCCCAGATGCGCACATGGGGGAGCAGTTGCTGTTTTAGGGGGAAAATGCAGTTACCAATCATGACGGTTCACAAACCCCTCTCTACCTTGAAGCTACAGGATTCCTTGGGCAGGACCTGTGATTGTGTCAGCACAAAGGCCTCTGCCACACTGGAGGAGCCTGTCTCTCAATGTAAGCCACATGGTCCTTGGGAGGCCAGCACCGCGGGGCCAACTCAACCGCTAGGAGAGGCTCACCGAGTCTTAACCCTGGACCAGCCTGCCCCGGCATCCAGATGTGTTCCTGACTTACAGGTGTTGGAGGCGAACAACGACAGGGGAAATGGCATCCCCTGTCCTTAAAGTCTGCTTAGGTGCCCGGGTGTCCTCATGTCTAACTTCATGCAGACAGACACCACCAAATAGTATTAAGAGCCTGACATTCCTTGGTCCACAGGAGCCTAAGAGGCAATTTAATTATACACACAGACACACAACTGAGGATTGTCATAATTTGTTCAAAATCTTTTCAGCTGTGTCCTGGGTTAGTTTTCCTAGTTTTTCTCTTACAGAAGAAAGCATCTCATTACCAAGAAAAGCAGACAGCAGGGCACTGGGTAAACTGGGTCTCTAAGGAGCTGGGTGTCTGGTCACGGGGCTGAACCCCACAACCCCATACTAAGATGCATCTCCAGCTCTTAGGGGTGCACTAAGTTCCCCAGGCTGGGCTTGAACTTGTGATCCTCTTGCCTCAGCCCCCTCACCCCTAAGTGCTAGGATCAAAAGAGTCTGAAATACACTTTAGAGTGACAAGAGGTAGAATAAAGGGTTCAGTGTTAATTTCAAAGATGTTTTCATGGGCATGGAATAAAAAAAAGGTGAGCACTTATTCTAGCTATGGGAGTTTACACAGCAGAAGTCCCATTTCCATTATTTTTATTGCTTCTTGTCAAGGGTAGGATTTTAATGAAAAGCAGGATAAAGTTAACATCTAAAACTTGATCTTACCAAAATATTTTCTCAAATACAGTGGCATTCATGGTTTGTGAAGGAAAACACTGATAAACATGAAAGTACTTAATGTGACCAGTATGGTCACAAAAATAGACATCTAAAAAGCTAACAGGAGTTTTGATAAGATGTGAAAACACAAGACCAGCAGAAAAATAACTGGAAGCCAATTTTGAATTGTTCTGCGTTTTTAAAATTCTACCAACTCCCTCTCTCATTTCTAAGACACAAGTGAAATTCTCACTGAAGTGCCTACAAAATCCGTGTGAACTCCAGGCCACTTAGGCGACCTCTGGAGGAACAAGCCCCACAGGCTGACGTGTGGACCACAGGGCGTTGATGGCCACAGGTGACCCACCGAATGACTATTTATCAGGATTTTAAATTTACTTCTTAAGTGTATCTGGCCACATTTTAATGCTTGGCATGTGTGGAAGAGTTTTAAGATTTAGCGAGTTCTTAGGCAAGAACAATGCTATTTTAAAATTTCCTGAAATTCAGATGCCCTCAAGGGTTCTTCTGTAAAGGCCACTGGGACATGAGACATGCAATCTGTAATATTCACATCTCTGAAGCCAGCGGGGGGTGAGAGGCAGTTCGATGGGGTCCCACACCTGAGCGGGCTGGCTCGTGAGTACACTGTTTTCAGGAGACTGTTTTGTGTTGCCGGTTTGTTATACAGATATGAAAAACACCAACACCCACCTTTCCGTCCTTGGAGGTGCCTGCGACCTGTCCAGTGGCTATGGTGATCCTGTCCGGATGCACTGCTAGGCTGAGAAGGGACAGGTGTGAGACACATGGATTCTAGAGTTAGCTTTCCTTTCACCAAACTGAATTGGATCAAGAACTTAAAAGGAGAGACTACATTGCCTAACTTTGTACAGGCTCATGACGAAGTCCCCAAACACCCGTCCACTTCAGGTAACTCGTGGCTATCTCACTGCCTTTTTTTTGTTTTGTTTTTGTTTTTTTGAGACGGAGTCTCGCTATGCAGTACAGGCTGGCCTTGAACTCACTCTGTAGCCCAGGCTGGCCTCGGACTTGCAGCGATCCTCTTGCCTCAGCCTCCTAGTGCTGGGATTACAGGCATGTGCCACTGTGCCTAACATCACTGCCTCCTAATCCCCTAACTTCTTACTGAGAATTTCCAAATTTCACAAAAATCCTCCTTTGCTAGGAAGGGTTTCCATTAAGAGGCTTCTATCTCAGAGCCACTGAATCAACCCACGCACCCTTTGCTGAGAAGTAGTTCTGAGTAGTTAAATAGGGAAGGCACCACAGCCTTTGCCAACAGGAATTTGATCGCTGACCAGGGAGCCTGGGCAAATACAAATCCCCGAATCTGTGTGTTCACAAACCCGCCCTTCTGTGGTCTCTTGACCAGCTATGGATGAGCTGGGCCGACCTCAGCCCCTAACCCAGAAACGTGCAGCAGAGCGTTGTAACTTCTCAGCAAAAGCTCTAGCCCAGTTTGCAGCCCTCAGCTCAGACCATGTTGAGGAGGTGCCCACACAGACGGGCGTGCTGTGGGGACACAGAACTGAGCACAAAGTGGCCCACGGGGCCAGGAACCAGCAGAGAGCACAGAGGACACAGCAGAGCACTGCTCAGAGAGACCAACTGGCTCGGTTCTGGGTGGTTCCGTGTCTGCTGCCCCGGAGGCTTCCGCCCAGGGAAGCCTCCGTGGCGGCCTTACCACTTGACGTCGTCGTTGTGGCCGGCGTAGTGTCGCTGCAGCTGCTCCTCCACGTTGAACAGCACCACCACCGAGGCGATGAAGTACACCGTCTCCCCGGTGGGCAGCAGGTACAGGTTGTTCCGGCAGTCTCGGCCCCGGTACCCGTAGCTTTGCGCGCGTCAAGGTAAAAACCCACTTCCTTTCCAGCCTGGCTGGTTTCGGGCTGAAATAATGTTAGAGTCCAAACACCCTGGGCCGAGACCCCTGACCCGGAAGGCAGGTGTGAAATGGGAAACGGTCGGTTAGGTAATGAGAAGACATGTTTTTAACTATGCAAAGATTTGGGGTCATCCTTAAAAAAATCATTGAGCCAACTATGAGTCTTTTTTAAAAATTGTGATTCAAAGTTTAATCTTCTACTACAAGAGGAAAACTTTAAAACAGTGGTAAAAGTCCTCATAAAGGGTACAAATCACACATCATTATGTATCAAAGAATAAATGCAGGTCCTCCTCGCTTCATTCACTAGAGAGAATTACTCCTGTTGTGATGCTGGGATGTATAGTTCCAAGTCTCAAGAACTACTTGGAGACAAAAACGTCAATGGAGCACGCGTGTAAAATATAACCCAGCTCCCACCCCTGCTGATTTGGAGCTCATTTTACTGTTTTACATTTCCTGAGGTGTGAATAGCAAGTTGGCTGAATAAATGTGCTTTTGAATAAATGTATTTCGATGTGTTTTCCAGATTTCATTTAACTGTGTCATGAGTTGGAATCAGGGACAGAGGAGCTGAGTCCTTTGATGGCATAGGGACAGGTAAATCAGCGCCTGTGACCTCTGAACCTGAAAGAAGAAAGTGGGGGAGAAAGGCAGGTGACAGTTATTTAAAATGTCCGAAGACTATGACCATGTAGTCACAAACAGCTTCCTGCAGACGCAGGTGCAGAAGCATCTGGAGCGCGGCTCACCAGCAGGCAAAGGTCTGAAGGCCAAGGACGCTTCTCTCTGTCCACTCTGCGATCGCAGACAGGAGGGGCTCCCAGGCTTCCTCTGCAGGAGTAACTGAATCACTGAGTTACACGGGAGAAAAAAATCATTCTTACTTCAACTTAATTCACCTTAATTTAACTTAATTCTCTGCCCAGATTCTGTCTTTTTGTGTTTTAGCGGTTTTGCCCAGAAGCTCACTTTTTCAGACTCTTCCCGGTGTGGCCTCCGTCGGTCCTGCTTCAAGAGCTTTAGTCCTCAGGTAGATTTCAGATTTTGGAGGCCTAGATCTTGGGGGGAAATTTTCTCTCTGTGCTCCGAGTCAACTGTCTTTATTAGAGTCTCTCCTTCACAGCACTTGAGCATTCAGAGTCTTCTATGATCGCTTCATTTACACAGACCTTGAACTCAGGCCCCCAAGGCCCCCATGTGGAAAGGGAAGACACTGTCCTTTCCTTTCAGGATCCTCTTCGCTCTTTGTCTGGGTCTAAAAGCTTGTCGCCAGCACAGTTTAGTCTCATTGTTTTACTGTTGTTTTGAGACAGTCTCATTATGTAGTTCAGGCTGGTCTTCAGCTCACTATGTAGCCCAGGTGTCCTCCTGCCTCAGCTTCCCAAGCCAGGATCACAGTGCTGTGGCCATCACATAACTTTTCACTGTTTTATATGTCTTCAGGGAAATGATGTAGGAACCACAAACCCTTCTCTTGGGACTGATGAGCCAGCTGCTCTCATAACGAGCAGTTCCTCCTTCGCTGGGATGCTGTGCTGAGTTCTAACACGTGACCACTTGTGTAAAATGCATTTTTTAAGACCTGAGAGTAAAATGTTTTGATTTTTTTTTTTTTTTGAGACAGGGTCTTGCTATGCAGTTCAGGCTGGCCTTGAACTCAGTTTTTAGCTCAGGCTGGTCTCAAACTCACAATGATCCTCCTGCCTCAGCCTCCCAAGTGCTGGGATCACAAGTGTGCACCACCACCCCTAGCAATGTTTTGATTTTTAAAAATTTAAGAAGATTCAAATAAGAAATTCTTAAATAAAAAAATCACATGGGACGCACACCTATAATCTCAGAACTCAGGAGACTGAGGCAGGAGAATTGCTGTGAGTTTAAGGCCAGCCTGGGCTAAACAGTAAGACCCTGTCTCAACAAGAACAAAATTTAAAAAAAAAGAAGTGCTTTAAAACTTTATGAGATTTTTACAGTCTTTAACTTACGAAATGTTTACAGTCACACTTCCAAGTGTTCATCAGCTGCTGCCTTGGTGGGGACCCAGGCAGTGAGAAAAGGATACACCCATTCCAGTTTCAGCCTCTTGGTCGGTAGTTCTACTTTCGCTTCCAAGCTGTAAGAATCCACTTGCTCTTTGGGCATGTACATGGTGACTGGGCGTCCACGAAGAAACATTTTGACATACCCTTCCTCTACAAAAAGAGCAGAGATGTCAGCAACACACCTCAGTGCCTAGGGTAGCAGGTGACAAATGTTACTCCTTTCTAGCCTGGCAGTAAGAGGTGAAAGTTTTCAGCCCCTGCCTGGCAAGTGCAAGGCCCTGAATTCAATTCCCAGTATCCAAAAAAGTGAAAGTTTTACCCTGAGTCATTTCTACTCAGTGTCTCAGGAGCAAAACCAGTTGCTAGCCATGAGATTAAATGTTTTGAAACAAAAGCTTGGGTTGTGTTTGCTCTGGGCATTCTACGGACTTAAATACATGGAATACATGAGAAATTGTAAGAGGCAGGAAGGAACTAGATGTTGACAATTATTTCCTTGAGATCTCAGTACTCACACTTTGTTACCAGGAGGGAAAAATGGACCACGTCAAAAATCACGATGCAAAAAATCCACTTCAAATTTTTTTGACTTGAATGTATACATAATCTCAAAATTTATGAAGTAGCTTTCAGTATTTAAATTGGTTTGTGTTATAGAAGTGTAAAATCTATGTGCCTGTTTCCCATTGGGCAGATTCAAAGGGGAAAAAAGCAAGGTCCACAGAGGAGCATGCAAGGGGTGTGGAAAGGAAAGTGCTTGAAGACAAGCTAGAAATGGAACATGAAGAAAGAGAAGGCTCAAGAAAAACGGACCAAGAAGCAGAACTTTCTAGAGTGGATATTTCTATTAAAATAACTTCTGACTTTGACTAAATTATAGGGGCAAAGTGAAAAAAAAAATACTAATAGATTGACATGGGGAAACCTCTGGATCTTAGAAAAAACGACTTGGGGTGCTCTGACCAGTGTCCGGGACATCGTAGGAGGGAAAGAGATGTCTCTGAGCCCGGGCTGAGTTCTGCTCAGTTCCCACACCGCCTGCCTCCCTGCAGGTCGAAGGACTCACCCTCCATGGCATTTAAACTGGGTGGGTGGAACCAGAGACTTCTGCATAACTCAGCAGGGGAATCACTTGCAGAGAGGAAATGGGAGGGGAGGGTCACAAAACAGTGCCAGCACCACAAGGAGAGCTGCAAGTCCGTCCTGTGCGTCTGATGCCCACGGGGTTTCTCACAATGCCGCATGCAGTATTACTTCAAAGTGACACGGGGCGCTGCCCCCTGGGTGTTACTGCATGCAGGCACCACAGGTCCGCTGCGTGTGACCCCCTCACTCGCGTGTTAGGCTTGGCGCTTTAGGAAGGACCTGGGACATGCTCATCACTGCACACGCCGTGCCAGCTGCTGCCCCCACTGGGTTAATCGCTGTGCGGTGGCCACCTCTCCCGCTGCAGCCACCTGAGGCCGCCACTGCCACAGGCTCTCCCGGCCCCTCTGGGGCATCTCACATCCTGCTGCCAGCCTGGGGGCCCCGAGCTGGATTCGGCTCATGCTTCGGCCAAGGGAGCCCTTGCCTGCTCTCGGCGGCTGGACTGAGCGCCATAGCTGCCCTGGGGGTGCTCGCCTTGCACCGTCCCACCTGCCACAGCCACCCTCGAGGGGTCTCCTCACCCGACAGAGGTGTCCCTCTCCTGACACCCTGTCCTGCCTGCGGATGTCACCGCAGGTGCTGACTCAGAATCCTGACTGAGGATTACGCACGGTGCAGTTTGAAATTAACTAGGCCAGGCCTCGGTGCTATATCGCAAATCAAATTGCAGCCAGGAAGAGCCATGCTTTGCAGGCGCTAGGGTCACGGCACACGTCACCCACAGGAAGGGCGCTTGAGGGGAGAAGCCGGCAGCCGCGCAGGGCCCGGGGCAGCCGTGGGACGGCCAGGGCCTGCCCTCCAGCTCTCTTCTGGTTTACTCAGGGTGGAAGAATTCCTCTCTTCAGCCAGTCATCAACCGAGATCCACATAACAGCCACACAGCAGAGCCCACCCATGCAAATGCCAGAGGGCTCCGCACACGGGGCAGGAGGCAGTACCCGGAGACGGCGTCCTGCATGGAAGGGGGCAGAGAGCTACGGGTCCAGGCTAGGGGTGCTGCCTACCTTTGCAGTGTGTCACCCGGCGCTTCCCTTGGGATTTCGGAGACAGGGACAGAAGGGCTAGATAAAGAGACAAGGGTGCTGCAGGAGCGGTTGCTGGGGGCTCACCAGCCAGCCTGCCAGGGCCGGCTGGCCGCTACCTACCCACCCCTGGTGCCGTGGGACACTGGGGGCCCTGACACTGCGCTCACGTGGGGCCTGGCTTCCTGATTCCCAGCAATGACGTGAGCATGGAAGCACGGGCAGACGACACACAACCGCCAGCGTGTCTTCCTCCAGAATTGAGGGGAAAGGGATGCAAAAACGAGTAACTGCATGAATTTACTGAGCTGGCTGCACACTTGTAAAACAATTTATTTTTGCATCTTGTGTATACTTTCAAGTAGGGTCACTACACTCAGAAACAGTGTCTCTCTTACAAACTCTGCTTCGAACAGATCTGTGGAAAGGTACTTAGGAACTATTAGTTGGCAATCTAGGAAATCACAGGCAGAGAAACAGAAGCTGCTTTTAGACAGTTATGTAACTGGAGGCACCGGAAACTTTGCCTGGAATGGGGGTGGGGTGCCCCTGTGGGCTGCAGAGCGGGGTTAGTAAGGAGGGAATAAAAAGGCAACAGAAGTCTCCAATGGGGAAGCTCCCACAGGCAGGGCAGGGACCATAGCCCTGACGGCCTCCTGCGTCTCAGGCCGGCTGCAGACCAGGGCTCAGGATGGTTCCCAGGGCCTCCTGACCCTGCCCTGCCGCCTGCCAGCCACCACTCCTGGCACAGACATCAAAGCTGCTTTCCCTGGGGAAGCTGCTGCTTATCTGCCCCCATCCTAAATGATGGCCACATAGTAAGGCCCCTCACGTGAGCAAGGGACACCGTGAAAATGTGAAGTCACACTTACCTGCACTGAACACGGGCTCCTTGGGTTTGCTGTGAAAATAAACCAAAGACAGTTTTTAAAGCAGGCTGACACCTCTCCGGCCCGAGGGTGAGGACAACGCCTCCGATGAGCCAACGTCATCCCTAGGGGCGAGTGTCCTACGAGGGAATTCCATCACAGTCCCTGCAGGCCAAAGAAGGGCTGGCCATGGAGTGGCCACCACTTCCTGTTGGGGTCCCCCTCTCTAGGGCAGCCAGCACCACCTGCATCCCAACAGCATGGGGTGCTGCTGTGGTTTGACCCCAAAATTATGCACAGGAAGTTTGGTGCCTACCCAACACTGTGAAAGGGCGGAGAGATCTTGATTTTTATTTTCTAGTTTTTATTTACTTTTTTGAGGCAGGGTCTTGATATGTAGTTCAAGCTGGCTTTGAACTCACTATGTTGCCTAGGTTGGCCTTGAATTTGTGGTGATCCTCCTGCCTCAGCCTCTTGATGCTGGGATTTCGGGTGTGCAGCAGCCTTAATAAACCTTTCCTTTATCAAACACCCAATGTCAGGTGTTCTGTTACTCAACACCAAACAGCCTGAGGTGAACAAGAGGGAGGAACGTGGGCCACTGGCTGACTCCAGCTCCAGCAGACCCCGAAGTCTGTTCATTTCTCCCATAGTCCTTAGCTCTTGTTCTGCTTTAAGATACAGAACAAGACAGATAAGCAGAAGCCGAGAGGGATGCTAGTTTAAATACCGCTACAGGCTCAGATACTGCGTATGTGCTTGCATCTTAAGAAATAAATAAATAAATCCTGAATAGAGAGACTCCTAATATTACATCTTTTTTTTTTTTCTTTTGAGACAGGGTCTCCTTATACGGTTCAGGCTGGGCTTTAACTCTTTGTAGCCCAGGCTGGTCTTGAACTTGCAATAATCCTCCTGCCTCAGCCTCCGAAGCGCTGGGGTTATAGTTGTGCACCGTCATACCTGGCCACTTCTTTAATTTCTAATTTTGAATACAATGGAAAAACCTTTCACGAGCAAGCAGTGGGGGCTGCTGCTTTGCCGAGGTTTGTATGTAAACAGAAGTGGCCGAATCTGCCACTGGCTGAGGTTTCTACGTTCTTCACTGTGGTCACTGAGACTCTCACACCGTAAAGGCCCAGCACAACCTTTTAGCCTAAGGGTTGAGGCCAGGGATGGCGGACTTTCCAGAGTGTTCAGTGATAACTGATGGCCTGCCACGGCACTCGTGCCATAGGTCCGCCACCACTGGTCTAGGCCTTATATCCTGCATCTCCCTTCATGGCCCCTGTGGCTCTGTGAACCTGCATCCACATCAGGCTCTGTTCCCTGTCCCCAGACACCGTGAGCCCCTCCACCCCAGCCCGGGCCGCTCCCTGTGGCCCCAGCATCTTAGCCGGTTTCTCCGGTTGGGGGTGCTCTCCACGGAGGAAAGAGCCCTGTCTTCCTGCCTCTCTGCAAAGATCCGTGTGGCAGGGCCTGTCCCTTTGCAGAGGGGCTTGTCACCTGCAGGGGTTCAGTTCGGTCTACTCTACTTGGTGGCCTTGGTGTGGTGGCTGTGACACTGCAGATCCCCCAGGTGTCCCCGTGGCCAGGGTGGGAGCGACACCCCCGTGCCTTCCGTGTGCCTGTCTCGGCCTCTATCACGGATCTGAGTTTCTGGATCCAGAGGCGGCGAGCGTGGGAGTGAGCACAAGGACCATGGAGGCTAAGGCGGACTCATGGCACCCTGGACACGTGATCAGAGGGGTGCCGACGAGGAATCACAAGACAGGAAAACTGCGTGTCCTCACTGTGACACTGATCGCAGAAGCAGGAAGATGCCAAAGCCACAAACACAGATGCCTGCAGTCCAGGACACTGTCTAGAATAAGGAAGATGAAACACAGACTGCTTTCTCTCAAGAAGAGAAAGCTCACGGAGGAATCTGAACCCCCATGATAGGGAATCCCCAAGCTTTCTGACGCTGACAGCCTTGCTGGGGAAGAAGGGGAGATTTCCACTCGAAAGTTGGAAAAGGACAGCACAAGTGTAAGAGCCCGAAGGTCACCGAGAGAGGTATCGGTGGCAGTAACGCGCTTCTATTCTTCAAATTTAAACCATGTATCACTTTATGGACTGATGCTCTGCACCAGTGTCTTAGAAAATTACACTTTCATAAAGAAAGTGGCAAAATTTCCAGTCATGGTGGTGTCTGCCTGTAGTCCGAGCACTCAAGAGGCTGAGGCAGGCTGAGGACTGCCGTGAGTTCAAGGCCAGCCTGGGCTGCATAGCAAGACCCTGTCTCAAAACACCAAAAAGAAAGTGGCATATTTGCTTCGGGAGCCCGTTTCTCTCCAATGCAACACATCTTTTCTAGAAGGCAAAGGGAGGGGCGTTTGTTCTGGCTTTTCTATCCACCTAGGGATAGAAGTCACAGACACAAGCCTGGGAACCAACCAGGGGTCTCCTGTGTCTCCAGAGCAGAGCACAACCGTGCCCAGGCCGGGAAGCTGGGACGCAGCCTTTCTAGAATTCCATCACTTTCGTCAATGCTGGGGACGAGTTTGGCATGAGCCCACTTGGATGGGGAGGCGATTGCCTCTCCAGGAATCATGTGACACACATGACCTACACCTTAATGGTCAGCTGAACGGAAAACCTAAGTGGTAGCTTAGCATTTGCCCAGCAGCTTGAGTGTGGGTCCCAAGGGGGTACCTGGACCTTGGGCTGGCCTGGGGTAACCAAGCCCCAGGCTAGCGTGAGACGTCTCCATCCCTTGCCACATGGAGTCTGCGAGATGCCTCCACCTCTGCCCCTCCGGGGACAGGTGCCAGGCTCGTGCTGCTCTGGCATCCGTGGTGGCCAGCACCTCTGAGGTTTATGGTGCTGTGACCAGGGCTCTGACAGGAGGAGGCTGGACACCTGGCCCAAGGAAAACCCCCTCCCTGAGAGTGAAGCTCAGCACCACGGCGGCACTGCAGCCAACACCGAGGCAGTGGCCCCAGGGCCTCCGCCAAAGTTGCACGCTTGCGAAGTCCCAGGGTGTATGTCCCCTGGAAGACAGGGCAGTGGGCGGCTGCACTGGCACCTCTGCCCCGTGAACCAGCCCAGGGGTTTTCCTGAATGGGCACAGGGCAGAGTCCTGCACCCTGGGTCCTGGACAAACTGTGACACAGCGATGGTGTCTGAGTGACAGGAGCCCAATGCCATCGGAGGAGAGACACGAGTGTCTGACTGTCAGCAGGAATGCCCAATGCAGGGAAAGTCCACGACAAGGCCAGGTGAGTCACTTCCCCAGCCTCACGAAGACTGCAGCCTGAGCTGTGGCCAGGACATGGAAATAAAATCACCACAGGAAGTTAAAAGAGTCTGTGATGTCAGCAGGAATTCCTGGTAAAAGTTGTCCTTATGCAGCTTTCTTACTAAAGAGAAGGATGCTTAGGGATTATTATTATTATTATTATTATTATTATTTAGGTACCAAGGATTGAACTCACAACCTCGAACTTGCTAGGCAGGTGCTTATGCCACTGAACTAAATCCCCAGCCCAAGAACTATTATTATTATTGAGACAGGGTCTCTCTGTGTAGTTCTGGTTGGCCCTGATCTCACTATGTGGCCCAGGCTGGCCTGGAAGTCAGTGATTCTTCTGCTTTGGCCTCTCTAGGGCTGGGATTACAGGCATGTGATAGCACACTCAGCTAGGACCCATCTACTAAAAATGTTTACAGATCACTGGAGACTGTATTAGGGACAAAAACTACCTCTTCCCAGGCCCTGCCCACCGAAAGGA